>BLSH010012491.1:352319-369094 GCA_018402905.1 Glandirana rugosa
CGGGCAGGTCCTAGCCCAAGCCATAAGTCCATAAAAACCGCGGAAAAGAAATCGACGACCCGTCGGTTAGTTGTTCGAAAACTGATCAAACGGGAATCTTCGGTAGTGTCGGTACGGACGATTACCGTACCGACACTAACCGGTCACGTAGTACACTGGGGCGGAGATATACCCCGACCTCAGTGCATCGCGGCGCACAGTCTAGCAGAGTCTGATCTCATCCCTCTCGAAGATCTCTCTCTCAAAGCAACAACAGGAACGTTTCCCTAATGCACTATAAGATGGTTCTTAACGCTAATGTGTCCCTCACAGGACCGCAATGAAGGTCTCCCTAATGCAGTCTGAGATGGTTGTGAACGCTAATCTTTCCCTCACAGCAGCGGCATGAAGCTCTCCCTACTCTAGTCTGAGACGATCTGACACGCGGCGCTACGTGACTCCAGCCCCATATAGAGGCGGGGTCACATGATGCACTGGCCAATCACAGCCATGCCATTAGCAGGCATGGCTGTGATGGCTTCTAAGGGCAAACTAGTCAAAAGCTTGTTGATTGGCTGCCCAGCAGCTAAAGAAAAGGCGCCAAAAATACCTGAATACCGAACCCGATCCTGGACGGGCACGGACACCCCAAAGTCCGGTACGATCCCGAATTTTACAGTCCGGGTTCGCTCAACTCTATTCACAACCGACCAAAGAGTGCACCTGTCCACAGACTCGGTTGATAAAAATGAATCAGTCTTGGATCAGCAGCTATCAAGTCCCTGATTCTGATGCAACGGATTAAATTTGATAGTGATCTGGGATCCCTTTAAGACTGCCACTGCTCCTACTCCTCCTGTCCATAATCCAGAATAATAGTTTATATTTAGGGCACCACCAACACCCAAGGCCCAATTTTTCTGCACCTTGTTTACAGGGGCATGCCAGCCCAATTTTTAAACTAATTTACAACAGCAGGTCCCGTTCCTGCGCCCAACAAGAGTAACTGCAAGGGGTTACAGTGTTCTGGCACCGTCAACACCCAAGGCTCAATTCTCCTGCACCTGGTTTACAGGGGCATGCAATAACAATTTTTAAACTAATTTACAACAGCAGGGCCCATTTCTGTGCCTAACAAGAGTATCTGCAAGGAGTTACAGTCTTCTGGCACCGCCAACACCCAAGGCCCAATTTTTCAGCACCTGTTTGACAGGGGCATGCCATAACAAATTTTAAACCAATTTACAACAGCAGTGTACGTTCCTGCGCCCAACAAGAGTATCTGCAAGGGGTTACCGTGTTCTGGCATTGCCAACACCCAAGGCCCAAATTTTGGCACCTGTTTGACTGGGGCATGGCATCAACAGCAGGGCCCGCATCAAAATTTAAAAAAAAAATGCGTAGGGCTCCCCCAAAAATCCAAACCAGGCCCTTCGAGTCTGGTATGGATTTTTAAGGGGAACCCCACTACAAAATTTAAAAAAAAAATTGCGTAGGGTACCCCCACAAAGTCTGTAACAGATTCTTCAGGTCTGGTATGTATTTTAAGGGGAACCCCATGCCAAAATTTAAAAAAAAATGAATTGGGGGTCCCCACCAAAATCTAAACCAGGCCCTAAAATAGAATACAAAACAAAAAGAAAAAAGATAGCTTCAGGTATCGACTAGTGGAAATAATATATAGTAAGATATTTAACTAAGAGCGTGAAAGCAGGTGCTTGTGGGGTATCATTGAATGCATTCCAAACACTAGGAGATGATTTTAGAACAATAAGCTGTCCCTCACAGCACCAGTATGAACCTCTCCCTATAGAACTAGGGGATGATTTTAGAACAATAATCTGTCCCTTACAGCACCAGCAGGAACCTCTCTCTTTAGCACTAGGAGATGATTTTAGAACAATAATCTGTCCCTCACAGCACCAGCAGGAACCTCTCCCTATAGAACTAGGAGATGATTTTAGAACAATAACCTGTCCCTCACAGCACCAGCAGGAAACTCTCCCTATAGCACTAGGAGATGATTTTAGTATAATAATCTGTCACTCACAGCACCAGCAGGAACCTCTCCCTATAGCACTAGGAGATGATTTTAGAACAATAATCTGTCCCTCATAGCACCAGCAGGAACCTCTCCCTATAGCACTAGGAGATGATTTTAGAACAATAATCTGTCCCTCACAGCACCAGTAAACTGTACCTAATCCAGTATCAGATGGTTTTAGAACGCTAAGCTTTCCCCTCACAGCACCGCCAGGAACCTTACTGTAATACGCGAGGAGATGATTTTAGAACAATAATCTGTCCCTCACAGCACCAGTAAACTGTACCTAGTCCAGTATCAGATGGTTTTAGAATGCTAAGCTTTCCCCTCACAGCACCGCCAGGAACCTGTCTGTAATAGAGGATGAGATGATATTACACCGGTAATCTATCCCTCACAGCAGTAGTAAACTCTTCCTAGTCCAGTATCAGATCATTTTAGAACGCTAAGCTTTCCCCTCACAGCACAGCCAGGAATCTGTCTGTAATGCAGGATGAGATCATATTAGATCAGCAATCTGTCCCTCACAGCGCCGGCAGCATGCTCTCCCTACACTAACCTTAGACGATGTGACACACGGCATACATGACTCCAGCTCATATAGAGGCTAGGTCCCATGATCCACTAGCCTATCACAGCCATGCCATTAGTAGGCATGGCTGTGATGGCTTCTAAGGGCAAACGAGTGAAACGCTTGTTGATTGGCTGCCCTGCAGCTATTCAACAGGCGCCAAAAATAGTCTGGGTCACATGATGCACTGGCCAATCACAGCCATGCCATTAGTAGGCATGGCTGTGATGGCTTCTAAGGGCAAACAAGTAAAAAGCTTGTTGATTGGCGGCCCTTCAGCTATAGAAAAGGCACGCAAAATACCCAAATACCCAACCCAAACTTTTTTGCAAATGTCCGGGTTCGGGGCACGGACACCCCAAAGTCCGGTACGGACCCAAACTTTTTAGTCCGGGTTCGCTTAACTCTACCCATCATTGATCACTGCCTGTCACCCGTCACCCATCAGTGGCCACCACCTGTCAACCGTCACTCATCAGTGACCACCACCTGTCACCCATCAGTGACCACCACCTGTCACCCGCCACCCATCAGTGACCACCGCCTGTCACCTGTCAACCATCATTGACCACCACCCATCACTCATCAGTGATCACCGCCTGTCACCCATCAGCAACCACCACCCGTCACTCATCAGTGATCACCACCTGTCACCCATCAGTGAACACCACATGGTACCCATCAGTGACCACCCCCTGTCACCCATCAGTGACCATCACCAGACACCCATCACACATCAGTGACCACCACCTGTCACCCATCAGTGACCACCACCTTTCACACGTCACCCATCAATAACCACCACCAGTCACCCATCACCCATCAGTGACCACCACCAGTCACCCATCACCCATCAGTGACCACCACTTGTCACCCATCACCCATCAGTGACCACCACCTATCACCCATCAGTGACCACTGCCAGACACCTGTCACTCATCAGTGACCACCACTTGTCACCCGTCACCCATAAGTGACCACCACCTGTCACCCGTCACCTATAAGTGACCACCATCTGTCACCTGTCATCCCTCAGTGACCACCACCTGTCACCCATCAGTGATCACTGCCAGACACCCCTCACCCATCAGTGACTACTGCCTGTCACCCAATCACCCATCAGTGACCATCATCACCCATCAGTGAAAGTCACCTGCCATCCATCATGCAGCCCATCAGTGAACATCACTGTCACATACCTGGTGGATGAGTCTGAACTATGCAGTGGGTAACCTCCCTTACAACCCTGACTCGGGAACCCCTGGTAGAGTAGACATGTGGCTCGGGAGTGCAGGATGGCATGAGGGTCGGACTGGGTCACTGATGTTGGTAGAAGTCCGCTGGTGCACTCATGCACTTGAAGAATGGTCGTACAGGCTGGGTCATGAAACAGGCTGGGGGTGCGGTAAAAGAGGAGCAGACAGATGGATGGCCGGGTTCAGGTAGGGTCGTCAACAGGCGGCCAGGCAAATAGTACAAAAGGGCTAGGCAAGAGAGTGGTCGTAGGCAGTCCAGGGGTCGGTGCAAGAAGAAATCAGCAAAGTCAGGCAAGCCGGGTCACAGGAACAGAGAATTGGAGTACAGGTTGCTCATGAATACTCACTACACGCTGTAGATCAGACAGCACTTGCTGCAGGGCATGCAGGGTTGAAATAATACAGAGGGGCTAGGCAAAAGAGTAGTTGTAGGCAGTCCAGGGGTCGGTGCAGGCAGAAATCATCAAAGTCAGGCAAGCCGGGTCACAGGAACAGAGAATCGGAGTACAGGTTGCTCAGGAATACACACTGCACACTGTAGATCAGAGAACACTTGCTGCAGGGCGTGCAGGGTTGAAATAGAGCCGTTTGGCGCAGTTTCCGGTGCACACAAACGCGCATTAGCGGCAAAAAGTCCCATTTTAGCAGGATTTCCTCTAACATTTCCCCCCCCAAGGGGCAGCCTCCGGATGCCCAGCCGGACCTTCAGTTCCAGGTGATTCCTTCAAAAGGATTTGACATGTTCCTTGGCATGGATGTGTTCTTCGGGTACCCAAGAGTTCTCTTCTGGTCCGTACCCCTTCCTCTTAATTAAGAACTGTGTCACACCCCTTCTCACTCTGCAATCGAGGATTGCCTCAATCTTGAACTCCTCTTCAGCATCTATAATGACTGGCTCCGGGGGGGGTCGTTGTCCTTCCCGGTAATTGGTACTGGGTTACCGGTTTTAACAGGGCCACATGAAATACTGGGTGTACCCGAAGAGAGGAAGGAAGGCTCAGCTCATATGCCACCCTGTTGATTCTCCTCTTGACCGGGAAGGGGCCAATCAATTTAGTTCCCAATTTCTTAGAGGGGCAGGAGAGCTTCAAGTTCTTGGTGGCCAGCCAGACTTGGTCGCCCGGTTGCAGATCCAGTTCCCCTCGCCTTCCTCTGTCGAACATTTGCTTATTGTACTCCTGTGACCGGGATAATGTCTCTCGCAAGAGTTTGGTGTTTTCCACCAAGAAGGTGGCCATGTCTTGAGCAGCGGGTACTGCACTTTCGGGTACCAGGTCAGGCAGAAAGGAGGGGTGGTAGCCAAGCTTCGCCCAAAATGGTGACTGGTTTGTGGCTGAGTGGACAGCGTTGTTGTAGGCGAACTCAGCTACCGGCAGCAGGGAGATCCAGTCGTCCTGAGAGAACGAGGAATAGCACCTGAGATATTGCTTCAATGTCTGATCCGTTCTCTCCATCTGGCCATTGGTCTGAGGGTGATAAGTGGAGGAGAGTCCCAATTCAATCCCCAGTCATGGGCAGAGGGCTTTCCAGACCCGAGAGGTGAACTGCACTCCCCGATCCGACACAATGTTGGCCGGGATTCCGTGGAGGCGGACGACTTTCCTGATAAATGTTTCTGCTGTTTGGATGGCCGTAGGCGTGCCCTTCATGGGGATGAAGTGGGTCATCTTAGTCAGATGATCCACTATCACAAAGATGGTGGAGAATCCAGCCGGTGGAGGTAACTCCACGATAAAGTTCATGGACACGTGCGACCAGGGGTGTTCAGGAACTGGCAATGGGTTTAGCAGCCCCCAGGCCTTGGTCCGGTTGACCTTGTTTTGGGCACAGGTGAGACAGGCCTTAACGTATACCTGGCAGTCTTCTTCCACCCGAGGCCACCAGAAGGAGCGTGCCAGGAGCTCCGTAGTTTTGCGACCCCTGAAATAACCTGCCAGCTTATGGCCGTGGCACAATTCCAGGACTGCCAGATGTTGTCCTTCCAAGGCCAAGATTCTTGCACCCCGCCACCACAGTCCATCATGTTGGGTCAGCCTGAGGTCCTGAGGGCTGACGGACCTGGCAACAGACCACCTGATTTGAGAGAGGAGATCCTCTTGAGATAATAAGAAGCTCCAGGATGGGAGGATGGTGTCCGGTAGAGTCGACTCCCCTGTCTTATGGAACATCCTGGATAAAGCATCCGGTTTGACATTTTTTGACCCAGGCCTGTATGTTATATGGAGTTGAAACCGGGAAAAGAAGAGGGCCCAGCGGGCGCAGGTATCCTAGGTTCTTGTGATCAGTGAACACCAGAACTGGATGTGCAGCTCCCTCCAGCAGATACCGCCATTCCTGCAGGGCGGATTTTATGGCAAGTAATTCTCTATCTCCCACATCATAGTTTCTTTCTGGTAGAGTTAATTTCTGGGAGAAGAAGGCAATGGGGTGAAGAGTGGCCTTAGGCCCTTGTCTCTGAGAGAGTACTGCTCCCACCGCCGTTTCGCCGTGACGCATCCACTTCCAGAGTGTACGGCAGAGTGGGGTCTGGATTCATGAGGACTGGTGCAGGGGTGAAAAGCCTCTTCAGCTGCTGAAAGGCCGCTTGGGCTTCTGAGGTCCATCGAAAGCATGTATTCTGCTTAGTGAGTTGAGTGATGGGGCGATGATGGCAGAGAACCCCTTAATGAATTTCCTATAGAAGTTGGCAAAGCCAACAAAGCGTTGCACCCCTTTCCTGTCTGTAGGTGATGGCCACTCCACGATAGCAGAGACCTCCTGGGGGTCCATGGCTATACCGGAGGTGGAAAGGATGAAGCCCAGGAAAGAGATGCTAGAGCAATCAAAAGCGCACTTCTCAGCCTTAGCATGGAGTCCATGCTGATGCAGGTGACTCAGTATGTTCTTGACGTGGCTGCAGTGCTCCTCCAGGGATGAGGAAAATATTAAGATGTCGTCCAGGTAGACCACTACGAATATGTCAAGGAAGTCCCGGAAAATCTCGTTCACCAGATGTTGGAAAGTGGCCGGGGCGTTACACAAGCCGAACGGCATGACCAGATATTCATAGTGGCCAAATCGGGTTCGGAAGGCCGTCTTCCACTCATCCGCCTCTCGGATGCGGAGTAGGTTGTAGGCCCCTCGGAGGTCTAGCTTTGAGAACACCTTGACCGAGCCGAGTCTCTGGAATAGCTCAGGGATCAGGGGCACGGCATACCGGTTCTTAACCATGATTTTACTGAGGTCCCGGTAGTCGATACATGGCGGAAGGGACTTGTCCTTCTTCTCCAAACTTAATTCACCCGGAAATGTGTAGACCAACACCGATAGTAAACACGCGTGTATAAGCACACCGAGGTACTCTTACCAAAACGAGAGGATCTGTTATCGCTAACAGATCAGAAACGTTAGCAGAAATAAGCCTCTGCGGGGTGTCAATCTGGTGTTGTTCCTCTCCTTCCAATAGACAATACTCTTAACGGCTCATCTCAACCTCCATATTGACATTTACATCCATGGTTCCCGCATCATAGAAGAGAAAGAGCCTCATAGCGTAACTCCATCAAATAAAAGTTTATTGTAAACATAAAATGGGTACTCACATACGCAGTAAAATCAATCGCTTGAAAGTTAAATTTGCCGGCAACAAGCTATGGATATTCAGCGTCCCCGTCCTGGGTCCGTAGTAGGCGTGGTGACGTCAGACGTGGCTCCGCCCTACATGTTTCGTCAAACGTGACGTCGTCCAGGGGCTTGTTGCCGGCAAATTTAACTTTCAAGCGATTGATTTTACTGCGTATGTGAGTACCCATTTTATGTTTACAGTAAACTTTTATTTGATGGAGTTACGCTATGAGGCTCTTTCTCTTCTATGATGCGGGAACCATGGATGTAAATGTCAATATGGAGGTTGAGATGAGCCGTTAAGAGTATTGTCTATTGGAAGGAGAGGAACAACACCAGATTGACACCCCGCAGAGGCTTATTTCTGCTAACGTTTCTGATCTGTTAGCGATAACAGATCCTCTCGTTTTGGTAAGAGTACCTCTGTGTGCTTATACACGCGTGTTTACTATCGGTGTTGGTCTACACATTTCCGGGTGAATTAAGTTTGATGAACAGTTGCTGATTGATTTCACACTGGAGGAGGAAGACCTGCTTTTCACTTTATTTATTTTTCATTACTTTTCACTTTTTTGGACTATGAGACTTTTGAACACTCTATATATATTTATTGATTTTCTCTGATATCACTGGTTATTTTTTGTCAATCATTATAACCTACCCATTGGGCAATAGAATTTTTCCACATTAGGATATATCTCACTGTTAATGAGCGCAACTGTATTTTTATTGTTTATCTGAGTTGGTGATGTTATCTCACTAGTTGTTGCTGCTGTTGCTACCTATCCTAGCGCAATACTGCCTTACTATTTACTTGTCCTTCTTCTCGACAAAGAATATCCCTGCCCCGGCGGGAGATGTGGAAGGCCCGATAAACCCCTTTTGCAGATTGTCCTCCAAATAGGCCTTGAGGACTGAAAGTTCCAACTCAGACAGCGGGTATATCCTGCTGAAAGGTACCTCTGCCCCTAGAAGTAATTCTATCTGGCAGTCGTATGCTCGGTGGGGAGGCAACTCATCCACCCCCTTCTTACTAAAAACATCCAGGAACTCGCGGTATACTGAAGGGGCGGCCAGGTGAGTTGCTGTATCAGCGTCCGGGTCCGGGCTGGACGTGGTGAGTGCCAGATCCACAGGTTGAGGGAGACAATGGTGCAGGCAATAGGAGGACATGAACTGCACATTGCCAGTGATCCAGTTGATCTGTGGGCAGTGTGCCCGAAGCCAAGAAATCCCCAGTATGACAGGGGAAAGCGGGGACATGATACCGTCCAGGCATAGGAACTCCACATCTCCCTCTGGAGTGCGGGCTAGAATGGGCACAGTCTCATGGGTCATCGCACCCGAGCTGATGGGGGACCTGTCGGCCAGGTGGACAGTCATTTTAGGGGTCTTGGGCTGGAGAGGAACCTGGTGTTGGGTAGCAAAGGTCAGGTCCATGAAACAACTGCAGGCCCCAAAGTCTATGATGGCCGGACCGGAACATCTCCAACCGGCAGATGTAGAGTAATGAAGAGTGCAAAATAGGTCATAGGACTGGACAGAGCCAGGACCTCCCCCTTGGTGGGGTAAGAACTCCTGGGTCGTTTGGGGGGGCAGGTTCGCACCCTGTGCCCAGCAGATCCACAATAAAGGCACAAGTCCTGGGTTATGCGACTGAGCTTCTCTTCTGGGGTGAGGCTAGGGTGCAGGTGGGTACCCAGTCTTTTGGCGTGACGCGCCCGAAAGCGGCGATCGATCCGGATGGCCTGATCAATCAGTGCGTCCAGGGTTGGAGGAACGTCCACACGGGCTAGCTCATCTTTGAGAGGCTCAGACAAGCCCAAATGGAACTGGAAGCAGAGGGCTGCGGAGTTCCAGGCTCCAGCGCCGGAATTCAGCCACATAATCCTTCACCATACGGCGGCCCTGCTGGAGCGTGTGGAGCACCGCTTAGGCTGTAGCGGCTTGGTGCGGGTCCTCGAAGAGGCATGCCATGGCCCAGTAGAAGCACGCCAGGCTGGTGGTTTCCGGGGTCTTCCGCTCCAGAAGCCGGTGAGCCCAGGCCTGGGGCGCCCCCTGAAGGAGAGAGATGACCAGTCCTACTTTGGTGGCTTCTTGAGCAAAGGTAGCGAAGTAGAGTTCACATGCGATGCGGAACGCCCGGAATTTACTACGGTCTCCTGCGAACCGTTCTGGTAGGGGTGCCTCGGGCTCTGAAGGAAGAGTGAAAAGGGTGTGATCAAGGAGCGGGTTGGACCCAGCTGCGGGTGGTGCGGAGAGCTCCCGGAGTTGGCCTTCCAACTGCAGGTAGCCATCTTGGAGAGCCTTCACCTCTTGAGTAAGGCCGGCTAGGTGCATGTAAAGTTCATTCGTTGGAGAGGACCCCTGCACAGACACAGGCATGGCTGTCTGATACTGTCACGTACCTGGTGGATGAGTCTGACTTATGCAGTGGGTAACCTCCCTTACAACCCTGACTCGGAAACCCCTGGTAGAGTAGACAGGTGGCTCAGGAGTGCAGGATGGCACAAGGGTCGGACTGGGTCACTGGTGTTGGTAGAAGTCCGTTGGTGCACTCGTGCACTTGAAGAATGGTCGTACAGGCTGGGTCGTGAAACAGGCTGGTGGTGCGGTAAAAGAGGAGCAGGCAGATGGATGGTCGGGTTCAGGCAGGGTCGTCAAACAGGCGGGCAGGCAAAGTACAAAAGGGCTAGGCAAGAGAGTGGTCGTAGGCAGTCCAGGGGTCAGTGCAGGAAGAAATCAGCAAAGTCAGGCAAGCCGGGTCACAGGAACAGAGAATCGAAGTACAGGTTGCTCAGGAATACACACTACACACTGTGGATCCGACAACACTTGCTGCAGGGCGTGCAGGGTTGAAATAGAGCCGTTTGGCGCTGTTTCCGGTGCGCGCGAACCAGCATTAGCGGCAAAAAAGTCCCATTTTAGCAGGATTTCCTCTAACAATCACCTGCCATCCATATGCCACCTGTCGCACAGTCCATCAATGACCGTCACCTGCCACCCGTCGCACAGCCATGTCCAAAAGAGTTTACAGATGAGAGCAGCGGGGAGCTCTCATCAGAATCCGATATCTATTCTGATTATGAAAAAGATTTTGCATTTGAACTAATTGGCAGCAGGAGATCAGAAAATGAATCGGAGGAAGAATGGATTCCTCCTAAACGGGCATGGCTCTCTGGAAACCAGGCAGCCGCCAGCAACCAGGATCAAATTGCAAGGTCCAGTACCAGTGCTGCCACCAGCAATAGGCCCAGGAACAAATACCCAGTACCAGCGCTGCCACATCACGCCCAAGTACCAGTACTGGAGTATCACGTCCCCCAAGAGCCAGGGCTGCTACATACCTCCCAGAAGGTCTAGCTAATCCAACATGCCTGCCTTCCGGCTCGGGAGCAGCAAGAATTCCCCCTTTCACAGCACAGCCAGGTGTGCAGGTCAATATCCAAAATTTCAAAGAAATTATTTTTTTCCTCTATTTTTGCCCGACACTTTGCTGCAGATTATCGTGGACCAGACCAATTTATATGCCCAGCAATATACTTCCAACAACCCCCAATCATCATATGCCCATCCATTTGAATGGGGAGCTTTGATATTGGAAGAGTTTAAAGTGTTTATGGGCCTCACCATAAACATGGGGATTACAAAAAAAAAAATAACTAAATGCATACTGGTCCACCCACCCCATCCACCACATGGACATTTATTCTTCCGTAATGTCCAGGTCCCGATACAAAAGGATAATGCGCTTCCTTCATTTCAGCGACAACACTCAGTGCCTTCCCCGTAATCATCCAAATTACGATAAATTAAATAAAATTCGCCCACTCATAAATTTCTTTTCCCAACGATTTTCAGAACTCTATGTCCCCGAGCAGCATATTTGTGTGGATGAGTCCCTGGTACCCTTTTCAGGCCAGCTAGGAATAAAGCAGTATATTCCTAGCAAAAGGGCCAAATACGGAGTTAAATTATAAACTTTGTGAGAGAGCCACGGGATATCTGCATGCATTCCACATATATGAAGGAAGAGATTCCCAGCTCCAGCCCCCTGAGTGCCTGACCTACATGGGCACATCTGGTAAAACTGTATGGGACTTGGCCTACCCACTGCTCAACAAAGGATACCATATATACCGTGACAATTTTTACACCAGTTTGCCCCTTTTCAAGCATCTTTACATTGCTAAAACCCTGGCCTGTGGAACCATAAGAAAGAATAGCAAGGGCTTCCCACAATCTATAGTAAACAAGAAATTGCGAACGGAAAGAGCAACTTTGGGATGCAACGAAGTGCTGGCCTTGAGGTGGAAGGATAACCGAAATGTGCACGATATCCACCATCCATGATGACACCACAGTCGAGGTTCAAAGAAGAAGAGGTCCCATTGAAAAGCCAACATGTGTCCAAGATTACAATCTCTACACGGGGGTGTGGATTTCAACAACCAAATGATTCAACCCTATTTGGCAATAAGGCGGTCCCGGTTGTACAAGAAGATAGCACTTTATCTAATCCATTTGGCCACATATAATACCTACATAATCTTGACCAAATCCACGGAAAACCCCATCCCCTTCCTAAAATTCATAGAAGAAGTTTTCATGTCCCTCATTTATCCAGAAAGCCCCCCCCCCCCCCAGAAAACATTCGCTCTGATGCAGTTAGCCGACTTCATGAGCGCCACTTCCTGGACAATATTCCACCTTTTGAATCAAGCCGAAGACGCAAAAAAAGATGTTGAGTATGCAGCAAAAGAGGATTCCGCAGAGATACCAGCTACCATTCTCCCCTGTGTCCCTCCGAACCTGGCCTTTGCATTGGTGAATGCTTCAGACTTTACCACACATCTCTAAAATATTAGCCCATATATTACCTAATTTACATCATCTGTGCTGACCATTTTCCATGCTTCCCCAAATAACCATGCCACTTCCTTCCATGTGAACTGACCCTGGCCTGTTTTTCAACTATGCTTCTGCCTAACGTTTGGACTGCTTGCACATAAACTGACCCTGGTCTGTTTTATCAACTACGCTTCTGCCCATTGTTTAGACTGCTTGCACATGCACTGACCCTGGCCTGTTTTAACAACTATGCTTCTATACCGTTTGGATTGCTTGCACGTGAACTGACCCTGGCCTGTTTTATCGATTATGCTTTTGCCTACCGCCTGGACTGATCTGTTGCCCTGCTACTGTGGTACACAGGGGTCTCACATATGTGAGGGGCACCAGAATTGTTTTTCCGAATGGAGAAAACAAATTTTTTGTTTTCTCCGGGTTTCGTAATTTCCTGATTTGAGTCTGGTTGCCCAGAGGCTTCAAATCGAATGGTGGGAGAAGCCTCTACCCCTGTGCCCCTGTGCACAGGTCTTACCTGAATGAGGCCTTCAGCCTGCTGCTGAATTACTGCCATCATGCCTCTGCTTGATGCATGACCTGACCACACCTCTGCCTGCTACCTGGACTATGGAAGTAATTAGCTGTAGCAAGAGGCAGCATGTTTATGAAGGGCTGGAGAGCTGTACAGTGAGTGACTGCAAGTAACAACGTACCAGGACCAATGTTATGACTGTGCTGGCTGTCTCTGTCAGGACAATTCCTATGGACAAATGCTTTGGCTGTGCTGACAATGTCCTTGTACTAACTATAGAAAATATTCCTGCCTGCTGCCTGGATAATTACTATTGCTGTCGCTAAGCACATCCCTGCCTGCTGCCTGGACCAATGTTCTCCTCGGTTGACACTACTAAAACCACAGCTAATACTTCTTTTTTACCATTTCCTCAATAGAGCATATTTTGGAGTGTAATTCTTGGTATGTACGTGCTATTTGTTAGAAATATGAAGGGCCTTCAAAAATGATAGGTTCTCAGGAAATGATATGTGTAATGTATGCTCCTAGAATGCCTGATGGTACTATTTGGATGTTGGGCCTCTGTATGTGGCCAGGTTGTGTAAAAGTCTCACACATGTGGTATCGGGAGGAGTAGCAGAATGTATTTTGGGGTGTAATTTTTGCTATGTACATGCTATGTGTTGAAAATATCTTATAAATGGACGACTTTGTGTAAAAAAAATGTGTTTTCATTTTTTCCCCACATATTCTGAAAACTTCTGTAAAAAACTGAACCATTAAAAAGATTATACGTTGGGGTGTTTTCTTTCCAAAATTGGGTCATTTTGTGGGCATTTCCATTGTCCTGGTGCTCCAGGACCTTCAAAAGTGTAATAGGTGGTTGAAAAATGAGTGCTCGTAGAACGTCTGAAGGTGTTAATTCAATGTGGGGCCTCTGCATGTGGACAGGCTGTATAAAAGTCTCACACTTGTGTTATCGCCATACTCGGGAGGAGTAGCAGAATGTATTTTGGGGTATCATTTTTGCTATGTACATGATATGTGTTGGAAATATCTTATAAATTGACGACTTGCGTTTTCATTTTTTTCCACATTTTCCAAAAACTTCTGTAAAAAAATGAACAGTTCAAAAGACTCATTTTGCCTCATATATTATACGTTGGGTTGTTTGCTTTCCAAAATGAGGTCATTTTGTGGGCAATTCCATTTTCCTGGTGCTACGGGGCCTTCAAATTGTGATAGGTCGCCATGACATTAGATGTGTAATTTATGTCCCTACAATACCTGATGGTGCTCCCTGCATGTGGGGCCTCTGTATGTGGCCAGGCTGTGAAAAAGTCTCAGACATGTGATATCGCTATACTCAGGAGGAGTAGCAGAATGTGTTTTGGTGTGTAGTTGCAAGTATACATATGCCATGTGAGAGAAATAGTGTATTAATATGACAATTTTGTAAAAAAAATAAAAAAATAAATAAAATAATAATCTTTATTTTGCAAAGAATTGTGGGAAAAAAATTACAACTTCAAACAAACTCACCATGCAACTTACTAAATACCTTGGAATGTCAACTTTCCAAAAAGGGGTCATTTGGGGGTATTTGTACTTTCTTGGCTTGTAAAGCCTCGTACACACGGGACGACGATCGTATACAACAGGTCGTACTAACGACCGTTGTATGCGATATCGATCGTTCATATGCGCGATTAGAACAGCCGAACATACGACGGTCGTACAAGGGAGTTGTATGAGCAAACTAGAAAACTTGGTCTTACCAACAAGAGGTCATAAAACCATTGTATCGTGTGTACAGAGCAGTTGGTACAACAAGTTGTATTGTACAAATCATGCATGCTCCAAAGTCAGGAATGGCCAGGTGCTAATTACATGCACCTGAACGTTCTTTCTGTGCGTGCGATCGTGTAGTGCAGTCAGTATGCAAGTTACATTATCCAACATACGATTTGCGACGATCGTACATATGATCGTCGTCCCGTGTGTACAAGGCTTTAGTGTCTCAAGAAATTAGATAGGCCTTCAGTACATCAGGTGTGATCAGGTGTGATCAATTTTCAATGATTGGCACTATAGCTAGCTCCATAACTTTCACAAGGACCAAATAATATACACCAATTTGGGTTATTTTTACCAAAGACATGTAGCAGTATTAATTTTGGCCAAAATTTATAAAGAAAAATTACTAATTTGCTAAATTTTATGACAGAAACAAAGAAAAAGGCATTTTTTTCACAACATTTTCAGACTTTTTTTATTTATAGCACAAAAAATGAAAAACCTACTAGCGATTCAATACCACCAAAAGAAAGCTCTATTTGTGTTAAAAAAAGGACGCAAATTTCATATGGGTACAGTGTTGCATGACTGAGTAGTTGTCATTCAAAGTGTGATAGCGCTGAAAGCTGTAAAATGGCCTTGACAGGAAGGGTGTTTACGTGCCCAGTACTGAGGTTGTTAAAGTGTGTTTCGGGATCTGGAGCCTGGGATCTCTTAAAGATCCGGGTGGGATGAGATCCCCAGTCCTGGGTCCAGGATTTTGCTTTACCCAGGACATTGATTGTTCAGCTGTGTGGGGGCCTGATAGGAGCAGTCAGGCCAAAGCTTCGGTGTCACACATTAGGAGACGGCTCCAGGGAGAGAGAGAGACAGGGGTCTAAAGGCTGCAGGACGGAGTCTGGTTGCCCACATCTGCAAGGAGGCAGAGGTGACCCACGATTGCGCAGTGGTCGGTCGCTTATAGCCAGGAGAGCTATTGATCGCTTATAGCCAGGAGAGCTACTGAACCATATAGCCAGGAGAGCTATTGCTCACTTATAAGCCAGGAGGGCTAGGATGTTGTTATAGCCAGGAGAGCTAATGATCGCTTATGAGCCAGGAGGCTGAGTTTATGTTTGCTGCGTATTGATGGTGACAACCCCCTGCAAGGAAAACCCTGTGATATCTGTTTACTTTGAACTTTTCTTTTAATAAACATGGGCTACCATGCCCTCAAACAGAGATCCGTGCTGTCGCAACCTCACTGAGATTGCACCTACCACAAGAGCTAAAGATCCCCATATCACAGTATATATAATACGCTGCATTTAGTGTAGAATATATATACAGCTCATTCAGTGTACAATATATAGCGTCCGTTCAGGCAGTGTAAGAATATATATATACCGTAAATAGTACAGGGTGGGCCATTTATATGGATACACCTTAATAAAATGGGAATGGTTGGTGATATTAACTTCCTGTTTGTGGCACATTAGTATATGTGAGGGGGGAAACTTTTCAAGATGGGTGGTGACCATGGTGGCCATTTTGAAGTTGGCCATTTTGAATCTAACTTTTGTTTTTTCAATAGGAAGAGGGTCATGTGACACATCAAACTTATTGGGAATTTCACAAGAAAAACAATGGTGTGCTGCACATTTCGTATCTTCACAGCATATGGTTTTTTTATGGTTTTTATGGTCAGTAAAAAACAATACCGGGTAAGCTGCTCCTTCCAGGAGGTACCGCCATTCCTCCAAAGCCGACTTGATGGCCAGCAATTCCCTATCACCGACATCATAGATCCAGCAAGATGGTGCACCACCACATTATGGGTGATACTTGCCAAAGGGGGCAGTACAAGATATTAACTCTGCAGGGTGCCCAAACTTTTGCAGATGCCATTTTTTTGTTTTCTGTTATTTTGAAAGTGTAAATGATGGAAATAAAATCTAACTTTTGTTGACGTATTATAAGAATGTCTAATCTGTAATTTGATGCTTTTTGGAGATTTTTCCATCATTCCTTGGCTTCTTTATGCACATTAATACAAATTTTTACCTGGGGTGCCCAAACTTTCGATCCCCACTGTATAAATATATATACGCTGTATTCAGTCTAGTCTACATATACAGTGCATTTGGCGGTGTATAGTATATAATACAGTTTAGTGCATTGTTG
>BLSH010012491.1:389600-403126 GCA_018402905.1 Glandirana rugosa
TTACCCCTGGACTTGAAAATCCGTGTTTTTACCGACATTGTTTCAGGACCGATCACGATCTCACGACGTTTTCCTTCATTTTACCCCCATCCACGGGATGTTTTTTTACCCCTATCCCTTTTATTTAATTTTAGTTTATTTGATCCTCTACTAAAAACTTGTTATTACACAGTGAATGTCGACGTCGATCTTGGAGAGGGAAATCTTGATCCTCTACTAAAAACTTGTTATTAGACAGGGAGATTCGTCTTCGGAGATGGATCACGTCAGTCTAGCGAGTTTTGTCGTCGGGAGAGGTTCTAGCTGCAGCTGTAAGTGACACATTATTGTTCAAAAATCATCTCCTAGTTTATTTGATTTTAATTTATTTTCCCTATCCCCATTTTTTTGTAGGGCACCTACCCCCATTTTACTTCCTTTTGCAGCACTCTAGCACTAGCCAGGACTTTGTTACAGCCATTTTTGTGCCTAAAAGTTCAGGTCCCCATTGACTTCAATGGGGTTCAGGGTCCGGGATAACGTTCGGACAACGTTCGGTGCCGAACCCGGACATTTTCCCAAAGTTCGTTCGGACCCTCCGAACCCGAACGTCCAGATGTTTGCTCAACTCTACTCTCTACCTTTGAGTGCAGCCCCCTGGATACTGCCACGTCACATTCCAAAAACATTCCTCGAACATCCTCTTATTGACCCCACCCTGCATAGTTTTAGAGAGGTTTGCAAGAAACACAACATATCTTCTACCCCCGGTCCAATGACTCTCATCAAACTTAACCCGGCATTCCCTCCTGGAGTATCCAATTCTAGAGCTTAATGCTCTATCCACCCATGTGCAAGGAAACTCATTTCCTTTTTCTTCGCGATATCGAACACAATTCTTCAGTATCGCGCAAACTCCCTCCTTTTGAGGCAATGTGTTTCATTACTCACCCCAAAGACATATTATCTCAACCATCTATGGTTTATTTTCTGATATACCACCTAACTCAGGGAAAGCCTATCAGCCTTGGGTAAAAGACCTCCAACTCAAACTAACTAGTGAACAGTGGGAATGCATCTACATCTGCCACACACAAGGGATCCACAAACGTTTCAGTTCATGAAAATAGCTACAAGATTTTAATGCATTGGTATTGAACACCAGTAATTCTACACAAATACCATCCTGAAACTTCCAACATGTGCTGGAGATGCTCCAAAGAACCGGGTATGTTCCTACACATATGGTGGTCCTGCTCTTTAATTCAACCACTCTGATCTGAAGTGCATGACATAACTTCACAAGTCTCCACAATCAATCTAGAACATACCCCAGCACAGTTCCTTCTCCACCACACAACCCTATCAATCCCGGCCTTATCGGAAAAAATTAGCAATTCACATGATTAATGCCGCTAAACTCTGCATCCCTATACATTGGGGTACTACATATAAACCGTCCATACCGGAATGGCTCAGGCGCTTAGAAAAAATAGCAGAAATGGAAGAACTGATTTGTATAGCGAATGACTCTCCTTCCAAATTCTCACACACCTGGGGGCCTGCTAGACTCATTTCCTATTTAGTATTATAGGCTAAAACCCCCCACTCTGGTCGTATTCTCAGCTGTTGAGGATGAATTCCACCCCCCCCCCCACCCACACAGGGGGCTAGTTGAGGAGGATTCACATGGATGAGACTTTCTTTAACGGAGTATAGGCGCCGTCATCCGATGGCATTCAAAACGCCTTGTCTGCCAGATGAGAAGCACAATTAAAAAACTCATATTCATATTTGTCTGTGGTGGAGATTGTGGAGGGTTACCTTACCGTATCCTATCTTTTTTACCCTATCCCCGCTATCTTACCCCTTTTCTCTATCCTCATTTCTATTTTATACCCCCATACCCTTTTTGGGTTACACTCTCTGTACCCTATTCCCTTCTAGATTAATTTCCCTACTCCCCCTTGCCCCCCTTTAGTATCCTCAGCTTTAGGACCCCATCTGTAGGAATCTCCAAAGGTGATATGGGAATATTCTTCTTCCCCTCTTAATCATCTAGAACAGAAGCTCGCCTACTCATAAGCGTAAATACATTTGAATGTTAAGGTATTGATTGCATCCAATAACTCTCTCATTTAACATAGGAATGAGGCATCAGCTACGCATTGCGCATGTATACAGACTTTTTCATAATGAAATACTGGAGTAGGTTCCCTTTGGATGTTGGGTATTATTGCTGGTTAGATGTTATATCTATACTGTGCAACCCTTATCCCCTTTCTTTTTTGTTTGAGTATGTAAATATAATGTTGATGTGACTTACAGTCAGGTCAATAAATATTGGGACATCGACACAATTCTAATCTTCTTGACTCTATACACCACAATGGATTTAGAAATGAAACAAACAAGATATGCTTTAGCTGCAGACTTTCAGCTTTAATTTGAGGGTATTTACATCCAAATCAGGTGAAAGGTGTAGGAATTACGACAGTTTGTATATGTGCCTCCCACTTTTTAAGGGACCAAAAGTAATGGGACAGATTAACAATCATAAATCAAACTTTCACTTTTTAATACTTGGTTGCAAATCCTTTGCAATCAATTACAGCCTGAAGTCTGGAATGTATAGACATCACCAGATGCTGGGTTTCATCCCTGGTGATGCTCTACCAGGCCTCTACTGCAACTGTCTTCTGTTCCTGCATGTTCTTGGGGCAAGTGAAATGCATGCTCAATCGGATTCAGGTCAGGTTATTGACTTGGCCATTGCATAACATTCCACATCTATCCCTTAAAAAACTCTTTGGTTGCTTTCACAGTATGCTTCGGGTCATTGTCCATCTGCACTGTGAAAACGCCATCCAATGAGTTCTGAAGCATTTGGCTGAATATGAGAAGATAATATTGCCCGAAACACTTCAGAATTCATCCTGCTGCTTTTGTCAGCAGTCACATTATCAATAAATACAAGAGAACCAGTTCCATTGGCAGCCATACATGCCCACACCATGACACTACCACCACCATGCTTCACTGATGAGGTGGTATGCTTTGGATCATGAGCAGTTCCTTTCCTTCTCCATACTCTTCTCTTCCCATCACTCTGGTACAAGTTGATCTTGGTCTCATCTGTCCATAGGATGTTGTTCCAGAACTGTGAAGGCTTTTTTAGATGTTGTTTGGCAAACTCTAATCTGGCCTTCCTGTTTTTGAGGCTCACCAATGGTTTACATCTTGTGGTGAACCCTCTGTATTCACTCTGGTAGTCTTCTCTTGATTGTTGACTTTGACACACATACACCTACCTCCTGGAGAGTGTTCTTGATCTGGCCAACTGTTGTGAAGGGTGTTTTCTTCACCAGGGATAGAATTCTTCGGTCATCCACCACAGTCGTTTTCCGTGGTCTTCCGGGTCTTTTGCTGTTGCTGAGCTCACCGGAGCGTTCTTTCTTGTTAAGGATGTTCCAATAGTTGATTTGGCCACTACTAATGTTTTTGCTATTTCTCTGATGGTTTTGTTTTTTAAGCCTAATGATGGCCTGCTTCACTGATAGTGACAGCTCTTTGGATCTCATATTGAGAGTTGACAGCAACAGATTCCACATGCAAATAGCACACTTGAAATGAACTCTGGACCTTTTATCTGCTCCTTGTAAATGGGATAATGAGGGAATAACACACACCTGCCATGGAACAGCTGAGCAGCCAATTGTCCCATTACTTTTGGTCCCTTAAAAAGTGGGAGGCACATATACAAACTGTTGTAATTCCTACACCGTTCACCTGATTTGGATGTAAATACCCTCAAATTAAAGCTGAAAGTCTGCAGTTAAAGCACATCTTGTTTGTTTCATTTCAAATCCATTGTGGTGGTGTATAGAGCCAAAAACAGAATTGTGTTGATGTCCCAATATTTATGGACCTGACTGTACATGTATATCTTACACTCAATAAAATATTTTTTAGAAAAAAAAATGATGATCAGTTTGTGCATACAAAAACCCAGAAATGGGCAGGGAAAAACTAACAGGAAGGTGAAAACATAAGGTAGAGCAATTGCTCATACTGCATGAAGTCCTCGGTATTGGGGCTTCATACCAGGTTGGACAAAAGCGTCTCCCAGAAAAACACAGGAGCTCAGATGATAGTCTACAGAGGTGTGGTTAGGAGGCTAAAGGGCATACGCCCTGCATCCATTCCCTGTTTCCTTAAATGGTTACCAAAAGAAAGAGAAAAATGATGGGGGGGAGAGAGAGTTGATCAGAGGAAAAGAAGTTGAAGGGAAGAGAGAAAGTAGAGAAGTAAGAAGGATAGAGGTGTAAAGTTGAGGAGAAAGAGGATGGGAAGGGGAAGAAGTAGGAAGGGGAAAAAATGGAATGGGGGAATGAGGGAATGGGAGAGGTTGAGCAGAGGGAGGGGGATGGGGGGGTCAAGGGTGAGGATGGACCCCGGCCATCTCTATGGTCCTGGGAGGCTGGAAGCAACGTCATGATATCACTTCTAATTCTAGCAGATTTAAACATTGCCATTGGAAAAGCAAAGATCTTTTTTTTTTTTTTAGTCTCATACTTTTCAGGGTAGAGGAGAGATCTGGGGTCTTATAGGCTCCAGATGTCCCCATAAAGAGGAACTGTCATGCCTTATTTCTATCACAAGGGATTTATACATTTCTTGTGATATTAATAAAAGTGATTAAAAAACAATTTAAAGGGACGGTGTAAAAATAAAAAAATGTAACCACTTCAGCCCCAGAAGGATTTGCCCCCTTAATGACCAGGCCATTTTTTTTTTTGGCGATACAGCACTACATCACTTTAACTCACAATTGCGCAGTTGTGCAACGCTGTACCTAAACAAAATGTATGTCATTTTTCCCCCCACAAATAGAGCTTTCTTTTGATGGTATTTGATCACCTCTGCGGTTTTTATTTTTTGCGCTATAATCAAAAAAACAAAACAACAATTTTGAAAAAAACACAATATTTTTTACTGTTTGCTATAATAAATATCCAAAAAAAATGTATAAAAAAAGGTTCTTCATCAGTTTAGGCCAATATGTATTTTTCTACATATTTTTGGTAAAAAAATCACAATAATCTTATATTGATTGGTTTGCACAAAAGTTATAGCTTCTACAAAATAGAGGATATATTTATGGCATTTTTATTATGTATTTTTTTCTACTAGTAAAACTGCCGTGGCTGGTCGGCAAGTAGTTAAAGCGCCCCCATCCCCACAGTGGTGCACACATACGTAGGTCACGCCCGTATATGAAAAACTGTGTTCACACCACACGTGAAATATTGCCACAAACTATAGCAATAATTCTAGCATTAGACCGGCTCTGTATAACTGTAAACTTTTTAAAGCGGTAGTATACCCAACCATTTAACAGTTTAAAAACCAGTTCCATTTCCGGCACGTGCTGGAAATGTAATACTCCCATTGGTTGTGCTCTAAACCAGGGTTTCTCAACCCCTGGTACACGTACCCCTGGGAGTACGTGCAGCACGGGCAGGGTGTACGTGCAGTGCTCTGTCCCCAAGTCTCTCCTCCCGCACACACACTGTACTACGAACGGGGAAAGCGGTCCGCCCCATGTGTGTGTGGGGGGGGGAAGAAAGTCAGGCTGACGGCAAAGTCCTGCTATCAATGCAGCCCATCACGGAAGATGTTTCCCAGGCCAGGGCTGACTGACGGGACAGGCACCATGTCCTCCCACCTCCCGGCTCCTCCTGCTCTCCAGTGCGCCTTGGATGTCCCTGCCTGCCACATGTGAAGATGACTGCTGAGGCTCTGCAAAAAAGCCCTGCCTGCACATGCCAGTATGCCCAGCCATCAGTGCCTCCCCTCAGTGCCTCCTCTCAGTGCCTCCTAAGTGCCTCCTCTCAGTACCTCCTAAGTGCCTCCTCTCAGTGCCTCCTCAGTGCCTCCTCTAAGTGCCTCCTCTCAGTGCCTCCTAAGTGCCTCCTCTCAGTGAATCCTCAGTGCCTCCTCTCAGTGCCTCTCCTCAGTGTCTCCTAAGTGCCTCCTCTTAGTGCCTCCTAAGTGCCCCCTCTCAGTGCCTCTCCTCAGTGCCTCTCAGTGCCTCCTAAGTGACTCCTCTCTGTGCCTCTCCTCAGTGCCTCCTCTCAGTGCCTCCTCTCAGTGCCTCCTCTCAGTGACTCCTTTCAGTGCCTCCTCTCAGAGCCTCCACTCAGTGCCTCCACTCAGTGCCTCCTCTCAGTGCCTCCACTCAGTGCCTTCTCTCAGTGCCTCCATTTAGTGCCTCCACTCAGTGCATCCACTCAGTGCCTCCACTCAGTGCCTCCTCTCATTGCAGTCTATCAGTGCCTCCTCTCAGGGCAGTCTATCAGTGCCTCCACTCAGTGCCTCCTCTTAGTGTAGTCTATCAGTGCCTCCTCGGTGCAGTCTATAAGTGCCTCCACTCAGTGCCTCCTCGGTGCAGTCTATCAGTGCCTCCTCTCAGTGCAGTCTATCAGTGCCTCCTCTCAGTGCCTCCACAGTGCAGTCTATCAGTGCCTCCTCTCTGTGCCTCCTCTCAGTACCTCCTCAGTGCAGTCTATTAGTGCCTCCTCTCAGTGCCGCCTCTCAGTGCCTCCTCTCAGTGCCCATCACTTTTTTGAGACGGGGGTACTTACAACATTTTTTTAGACTTGCAGGGGTACTTCGCCGTAAAAGGTTGAGAAACACTGCTCTAAACCAACCTGTCAAACCATCCAATGGCTGGTGTCATAGCTGATCACATGTGCAGCATCATGGCAGTTGTAGATTAAACCAGAGTAATCTAGTATACACAAGGTCAGGAACCTGAATAGTTGGATTAGCTTTTCTCACAGTCCTTCCTGTTGACACAAACAGTGGACTAGACCTCCATACTTCTGTTATGGATATCCAACTCAACTCTCTTCCATATTTTCTCTTCTTTCATTTCCCTACTTTCCTCTTACCCCTCTTCTCTCCTTTTCCTATCCCCCTTCTCCCCCCAGGCTTGGCTTGGTAGGCCTGCTCCACCTTACACATGCCATTACAACCCTCTTGATATAGAGGATGGCGACATTGCAGTTTAGTTCTCCTAATGTAAAAAGCCTTAATAGCCCAAATAGATATTTGCAGATACTGTACCAAGCCAAACAACATGCCCATGTCCTGTTTTTACAGAAGGCACATTTTAAAACTCAACATGCTCTAGCTCTCTCTAATCGTTATTATAAGACATGGTACTTCAGCAATAACCCGTTATGTAAATATCTGGGTGCCACAGTGGGCATTCCCTCTTCTGTCCCCTTACAGTGTCTGTTCAATTACATAGACCCTTGCAGTTGCTTCCTATTCTTGAAATGTAAACTTGATGTTAATATGTTTACTTCTGATGAATGCTAACCTCAAATTGATTTTCTCATTTCACTACTTATTTGACTTAAGGAATTCATGGAAGGCCTGGTGATCTTTGGGGGGAACCTTACACAGTCTTGAACCCCCGCCTGGATACCTCCTCAGGCAAATCCACTATATCCCTGCCTCAATTGAATAAACTGAAATATACCTTTACCTCCTTACAACTGACACACATTTGGCTGATACTTCACCCTGGTTAGAAAGACTACATGCACTATTCCTCGGTCCATCACTCCTATAGTGAAACAGATTATTTTCTCATGTCTCACCAACTTCTTGACTTGAATATGACCTCCCTCATTAGCTCTCGCCTTTGGTCGGATCACCTCCCATTGTTTCCCTCATTCACAAGTCCCTTGCACTTCAAAACCTTCCTCTACTTGGAGACTCAATCCGGCCTTGTTCTCTGGCACAATGCGGACAGAAGTCCTTAAAACGATTTCCTACTTTCTGACTGATCATTCCACAGATGACACCCCCTCCCTATTAAATGGGAAACATTAAAATTTGTGATTTGGGGGACTTTGATCTTGGAGGCCACAACTTTTAAACAGGTGAGATCCTCTGAGGTATCCTCCTTATTCCAACAATTGAAGCATAAACTCACCAGGGATCAAACTATCTAACAGTCTATCAAACCCTTCTTCACAAATGCTCTTGGATCACTCACATTTCTGCCCCATGGACTGATTTCTCTGATCCCTCCGTGAATCCAGCAATAAATGTGGCAAATAACTCACAGGCTCTATTAGGGCAAAACAGAACCGCACTTGTTTCCTAAAATCTCCATCTAGAAAGGTGTCCTCTGTCATGCCTACTATTCTGAGCTCTATAACCTTTCTCTACAAACTGACTTCGCCAACACACACACGCACACAATTTCTGCACTACATCAATTTCTACAGCGTACCTACTTTGTCTGAGGAAACCCGATCTGATTTGACCCTCCTTTTCACAGCTCAGGAAGTCCAAACCACTACTGCCTCGTTCCCTTCGGGAAAGAACCCAGGACCAGATGGGTTCACCAACATGTTCTATGAACAATTTAAAGAAGCATCGGCTCCCATCCATGCCTCAGTATTCAACACAGTCTTTCCTAGCAACCCCTTCCCTAAACAATCTCAAGAAGCACACATTACATGAATCCCTAAATCCGTAAGACCCTAACCCAATATGCAAGCTATCAGCGCATCTCAATAATCAATCTGGACCTCAAGCTTTTTGCCAGATTGATAGACTTTCAAACTGACACCCCCTCTCTGATTCACTTGGAATGGGTAGGCGTCATGCCCTGTAGAAAGGCTCATAATAATATTATAAAGACCTTAACCCTCATACACTATTACGCCACCAAACATAAGCTACCATTATGCCTTTTATCTATAGACGCAGAAAAGACGTTTGACCGCCTGGACTGGTGGTTCCTTCATGCCACATTCCTTGCTATGACAAACAATGGCTCTCTACTATTGTCTTTTGGCTAAAATGAATGTAAACATCCCTGTTACATATCCTGGCAATGGAGCATTTAGCTTAGGCTATTCGCATTAACCTGGACATCAAAGGGCTCCATATAGGCAAGGTTCATTACAAAATGGAATTGTTTATAGAAGATCTTCTTTTGTATATTTTGAATCCTAGGACAGCACGTTTATTGCTCTTAGTCATTTCAAAGTTAACACCCACAAGTCTACAGCCCTCACTATTACCCTGTTATTTGCTGAGGTTTAACATTTATCAAGATTCCTCCTGTTTCACCAGGCTACAAACTCCCTACAATATCTTAGTGTTCATATCCCATCAATTTTACGAAACCTATACCAACCTTATTATTCTCCTCTTTTACAGCCTTCCTTAGCTAGACTTAGGGACTGGTCTAAACTATGACATTCCAGGGTAGGCTCTGGCTCTTTTGAAGATGGACACGTTAACCTGCTTTCTCTACCTGTTCCAAGATCTTCAATGTCTCTTCCTTCTTTTGCACGTTGAGGTCAGCTTTTATCAGTTATAGTATAACTGGCGGTATCTCTTCTGGGACTCTGCTACAACATTCTGACTCACAGAGAAAACTGAATGCTGGTCTGGCCCTACCACACTTAGAGCTATACCATATATCAGCTCTTCTGGTTCATATTATAAATTAGATATTTCAGAACAAACATTGGGTGGCCCTTGAAAAGTCCCTCTTAATGGTTTCACCTAGAGTACTGACGTGGATGATCCTGTCCAAAAGACCCCACACTGCGTTGCTGCTGTTTTGTATCCCATTTCTTTTATGGAGATGGGATTCTTCAATTGGAAGCTTACGACTTTCTACACAGATCATGGGAAACCCAATGTTTACCCCAGGTATAACATCTTCCACCTTTCTTATGTGGTCCTGGAATAAGATGTCATCTATTCATACTGCCATGCACCATAACAAGCTCTAAACTAAGACAGTACTATTGTCAAACTTACCTCAGAAAGTTGACGTCTTGAGAGTGGCATTGATGTCTTGAACGTGGCGTTGATGTCCACCCTCAGTAGAGATTTGACTGCATATGAGCAACTCTGCACACAGGATGAACAGCCCACACACCTTATTGCACAAATTTATGCCATCCTCCTAAGGCATTCTTACTCAGGGACTCCATTATACAGTGCCTTGAAAAAGTATTTATACCCCTTCAAATTCCCCACATTTTGTCATGTTAGAACCAAAAATGTAAATGTATTTTATTGAGATTTTATATCATAGACCAACAAAAAAATGGCACATAATTGTGAAGTGGAAGGAAAATGATAAATGGTTTTCAAATTTTTTTACAAATAAATATCTGAAAAGTGTGGCATGCGTTTGTATTAAGCCCCCTTTACTCTGATACCTCTAACTAAAATCTAGTGGTACCATTTGCCTTCAGAAGTCACCTAATTAGTAAATAGAGTCCACCTGTGTGTAATTTAATCTCAGTATAAATACAGCAGTTCTGTGTAGCCCTCATAGGTTTGTTAGAGAACCTTAGTCAAGGAACACACCAGACAGGTCAGGGATACAATTGCGGAGAATTTTAAAACAGGGTTAGGTTATAAAAAATACCCCAAGCTTTGAACATCTCACGGAGCACTATTCAATCCATCATCTGAAAATGGAAAGAGTATGGCACAACTGCAAACCTACCAAGACGTGGCCATCCACGTAAATTGACAGGCCTGGCAAGGAGAGAATTAATCAGAGAAGCAGCCAATAGGGCCCATGGTAACTCTGGAAGAGCTAGAGAGATCCGCAGCTCAGGTGGTAGAATCTGTCCACAGGACAACTATTAGTTGTGCACTCCACAAATCTGGCCTTTATGGAAGAGTGGCAAGAAGAAAGAGATTTTTGAAAGAAATCCATAAGAAGTTCCATATACAGTTTGCGAGAAGCCATGTGGGGGACACAGCAAACATGTGAACTTTTTGGCCTAAAAGCAAAACGCTATGTGTGGCAGAAAACTAACAGGGCAGATCTCCCTAAAGACACTATCCCCACCATTAAATATGGTGGTGGCAGCATCATGTTGTGGAGATGCTTTTCTTCAGCAGGGACAGGGAAGCTGGTGAGAGTTGATGGGAAGGTGGATGGAGCCAAATACAGGGTAACCTTAGAAGAAAAAAACTGTTTGAGTCTGCAAAAGACTTGAGATTGAAGTGGAGGTTCATCTTCCAGCAGGACAACAACCCTAAACATACAGCCAGGGCTACAATGGAATGGTTTAGATTAAAGCATATTCATGTGTTAGAATGGCCCTATCAGGACCTGTGTCCTTGCTTGGGTCACCTGCTAGTGACACTGTTGTATGGAAAACTAAATGGTGTAGTTCTGGTGGCCACCAGCAGGGGTCTCCCATCAGATTGATCATACAGGTCGTTAGGCTGCACCTGATGGGTCTGCTGGGATTATATAAGCCCACCTTGCACCCAGTCCCAGCGATTCAGTATTTTCTCTGCAAGCCTGTTCCTGCCTGTGTCTGATCTGTCCTGGTCCTGTATCCGTGATCCTGTATCCGGACCCTGTGACCTGATACCTGTAACCTGCTCTCTGCTTCTTTACTCTCCTTCTGCTCCCAGTTACTGGGCTCCCTGTTCCCCTGATCTCTTGTCCCCTATTTGCTTATATGTGTATTTTCTACATTGTATTTAGTTAGATAGATACAGTATCTCACAAAAGGGAGTACACCTCTCACATTTTTATAAATATTTTATTAGGTATTTTCATGTGACAATACTGAAGAAATGACACTTTGCTACAATGTAAAGTAGTGAATGTACAGCTTGTGTAACAGTGTAAATTTGTTGTCCCCTCAAAATAACTCAACACACAGCCATTATTGTCTAATTCGCTGGCAACAAAAGTCAGTACAACCCTAAATGAAAAGTCAGATTTGGGCCCTAAGTGTCAATATTTTGTGTGGCCACCATTATTTTACAGCACTGCTTTAACCCTCTTGGGCATGGAGTTCACCAGAGCTTCACAGGTTGCCACTGGGGTCCTCTTCCACTTCTCCATGACAATATCACGGAGCTGATGGATGTTAGAGACCTTGCTCTCCTCCTTCCGTTTGAGGAATCCCCACTAGTGTTGAGCGAACCCGGACTGTAACGTTCGGGTCCGTACCAAACTTTGGGGTGTCCGGAACCCGGACCCGAACATGGACATTTCAAAAAACGTTCGGGTTCTGGGTTCTGGTAGTTGATCATGCATGTTGAATAGCTGCAGGGCAGCCAATCAACAAGCGTTTCACTGGTTTGCACTTAGAAGCCATCACAGCCATGCCTACTAATGGCATGGCTGTGATTGGCCAGTGCACCATGTGACCCAGCCTCTTTATAAGCTGGAGTCACTTGATGCTGCAGCCACATGATCTCGAGACTCTGACTAGTGTAGGTAGAGGAAGCTGCCAGCGCTTTTGTGAGGGACAGATTGCAGACATTTTAACATCTGATCCTGCATCCTGAGATTATTACTACTGTTGCTCTGAGGGACAGATTGCAGAAATTTGAGATTTCACATACTGCTGCTTTGAGTGACAGATTGCAAATCAAACCCTGCATAACACAACGATCGCTACGGTCGTACACAATGATGAGATTGTGGGAGTAATTTGAGATTTCACATACTGCTGCATTGAGTGACAGATTGCAGATCAAACCCTGCATAACACAATGATCTGACTGCACTAGGTATAGGCTTCTGCTTAGAGGGACACATTATTGTTCAAAAATCATCTCCTAGTTCTAAAGGGAGAGATTCCAGCTGTTGCTATAAATGACACATTATTGTTCAAAAATCATCTCCTAGTTCTAAAGGGAGAGCTTCCAGCTGTTGCTTAGAGGGACAGATTATTGTTCAAAAATCATTGCCTACTCCTATAGGGCCAGGTTCCAGCTGTTGCTTAGAGGCACAGATTATTGTTCAAAAATCATCTCCTAGTTCTAGAGGGAGAGCTTCCAGCTGTTGGTGTGAGTGGTGCATTTCTTGCACCAAAATAAAAAGTCAGTCTACGTTGGTGTTTTAAAAAAAAAATAAGGTATTAATTGGTATTAATAAATACTTACATAGGGCTACATAGTACATTTGCGGGCACAATGAGGAGAGCAAATAAGGGACGTGGTTATGGTGCTGTTGGTGATGCTGGTGCTGCTGGTGTTGATGAGGCTCCCGTTGGAAGGAGAGGACGTGGTCGAGGTGTGCCAGCTACACGCACAAGGGAAACGCCTTCCTCAGGTAGCCAACAGAACCTTCACCGGTATATGGTTGGCCAGAATGCCCCTCAACGATTGGTGAGGCCAGAACAAGTACAGGCGATAGTAGATTGGGTGGCTGATAGAGTTGAGCGAACACCTGGAAGTTCGGGTTCTGCTGGTCCGTCCGAACTTCGGGACAAAGTCCGGGTCCGGGTCCGGACGGAACCCGAACGATCGCACGGACAACGAACCCCATTGAAATCAATGGGGACCCGAACTTTTAGGCACAAAAATGGCTGTAACCAAGTCCTGGAAAGCCCTAGAGGGCTGCAAAAGGAAGTAAAATGGGGGTAAGGGTGGGGCAAGTGCCCTACAAAAAATGGGGACAGGGAAATAACTGTAAATATTTTTAAAAAAATAAAAACATAAAAAAAGCA
>BLSH010012505.1:0-12455 GCA_018402905.1 Glandirana rugosa
TATTTATATACTCAGCACGATTTTCAGGTTTCATTTTAACATATAAGTCCCCTTCACTAAAGTGGGCTATATCTATACTCCTAAGGTTGAGCGCTATAATCTTTACTTTTAATATTTTTTAGATGTTGTTTGGCAAACTCTAATTTGGCCTTCCCGTTTTTGAAGCTCACCAATGGTTTACATCTTGTGGTGAACCCTCTGTATTCACTCTGGTGAAGTCTTCTCTTGATTGTTGACTTTGACACACATACACCTACCTCCTGGAGAGTGTTCTTGATCTGGCCAACTGTTGTGAAGGGTGTTTTCTTCACCAGGGAAAGAATTCTTCGGTCATCCACCACGGTTGTTTTCAGTGGTCTTCCGGGTCTTTTGGTGTTGGGTGCATTCTTTAATTTTAAGGATGTTCCAAACAGTTGATTTGGCCACACCTGATGTTTTTTCTATCTATCTGATGGGTTTGTTTTGTTTTTTTCAACCTAATGATGGCTTGCTTCACTAATAGTAACAACTCTTTGGATCTCAAATTAAGAGTTGGCAGCAACAGATCCCAAATGCAAATAGCACACTTCAAATTAACTCTGGACCTTTTATCTGCTCCTTGTAAATGGGATAATGAAGGAATAGCACACACCTGGCCATGGAACAGCTGAGCAGCCAATTGTCCCATTACATTTGGTCTCTTAAAAAGTGGGAGGCACATATACAAACTGTTGTAATTCCTACACCATTCACCTGATTTGGATGTAAATACCCTCACATTAAAGCTGAAAGTCTGCAGTTGAAGCGCATTTTGTGTGTTTCATTTCAAATCCTTTGTAGTGGTGTATAGAGCCAAAAAAAATTAGAATTCTGTTGATACCCCAATATTTATGGACCTGACTGTATAAACAATTTAAATTCTATTTCTATTTCTAAGAGAGGCCCACATCACCCACTGCTGCAGTTAATTACACTTGAGCGAGTTTCTGATTTCCTTCAGCAAAATTAGGCTACCAGGCAGGCCAGGTATTTCCAGCTATGTTTATAAAATAGTGAATATGTAGATGTAAGATGGCATTCTAAACATTCTGTAACTAACCCTTTCACTACCAGGCCCTGCGCAACACTTTAAACCTCAGATAGCCAGACTGTTTTAGCAGTTTTAGCAGTTTTTTTTAAACATGTAGCGCTCACCCCACGAAAAAGCTGTTGATTTCCACAGGATTCTCTCTCAAATTAGTGCTGCAGCAACCAGGCACCCAGCAACTGTCCCTCCCTCTCTCGCTCTATGAACAGTCTAGGAATTTGTCACTTTAATATTTATTGCTGAATAAATTTGGATAGGACACAGGAAGCTGTGGGATACTCCATAAGCATGTAACCGTAACCAGAGGACACCCTCCACTTTGTAAAGCTTCTTGGTACAGTCTCTCTTGTGGCAGCTAAGGATATGAGCAATACTGAGGCACCTTAAAATGGTTGTCAACTTGTGACAACCACTTTAACCTACAGGTAAGCCTATGATAAGGCTTACCTGTAGGTGCACTGCATATCTCCTAAACCTGCACGGTTCAGGAGATATGCAGTGTTGAAGCCGTGCCGACGTCATGTTGGCACATGCACAGTGAAGGAACGGCCTGTGTGCTGTTCCTCCACTGCGACCGTGCCATCACTACCGGCTCCCACGTGCAGCCACAGCCGCGGGAGTGACATCACGCGACTCCGGCCAGTCACATCGCTAGAATCGTGGCCCCGAAAGGAAGAGGGGCAAAAGATGGACGCTGCAGGCTTCATTTGCAGATAAGTGGCACATAATGGGCTACTATGCGATGCATTATGTTTCTACTTTACAGGGGGACATCTAGGTTTACTTCCTCTTTAAGAAATGTCTCAATTCAAGCAAGCTTCTGGCACTGATACACAAGGGGCATTAGCAGCAAACAGTCACTAGGATCCTACACTCAGTTTTGTACTCACAATGTCCTAGGATACTTGGATGCCTCCTTCCAATATGAGCCAGACATTTCTCCAGTGAGCTCCCCAGACCGAATCCTCGGTGTACTGCCTTGATTAGTTCCAGGGATTGTTAGCAAACAGCCCCCCCCCCCCCCCCCAGTTCTTGTATAGCTGGGACCTCGATGGGCACATGTAGAATTTCAGCTGGGCAGCCTAGAAGGGCAGCAGTCCTTCAGGCTGGGAACTTCTCCAGGACAGGAATTGGGCTGCCTCAGGCCCCAGACTGCTTATGCACTCCTCAGCCACCTATTGCACTACCTCCTCCAGGATTGGCTGCAATCACATATTATTATTACATATTCAGGCTGGTGAATTGCCTTTCCCAACCAACTACATTCTATAATCCTCCAGAAGGCAGGGGAAACAGTCAAACCTGCAGTCAGTAAGGCCTAGAACAGCTTAAATCAATCACACACTGTTCCACTTATTACAGGGGAGCCAAGGAGACCTAAATGTGCCTAACGTTTCTAGCAATCTATCTAGGAGGGTATTACTCACATACAATATTTTCAATAAAAATACACTAAAATCATTATTAGCAGTCACAAACACAACATAACTTACAATAATCATATTAAATGAAAACAAAATCTAAAAGATAAAACTGTACTGAATGAAAGGATAATGCAAGGCATGGCATATGTGGACCAATGTAACTATGTATAAATATATTATACCTGGCTGATGTACCTGGAAGCTGAAAATCCCTGAAGTAGACACAGCTACTCCAGTATTGCCATTTGCTTCTGGGTCCCATGCTGAGAAGCTGGACTGATATATCCCTGATATAGGAATATGGGCACCATTCAGATAATACTTTGGATCTTTTGAATGAATGCAAAGTGATTTCTGATTGGACAAGCTGGAGAGCATGATGTCACTGTCACCTCTCCACCTGGGCCAATCAGAAAATGCATTGCATTCATTCAGAAAATGCAAAGTGATCTCTGAATGGCATCCATGCTGAGCAGCTGACAACCCGTGTTCACAATACATCAGGCCGGCCAGCACAGTACCCAGAAGCAATTGTCAATCACTAAGTTAGCGGTATCTACTACAGTGATTTCCAGCTTCTAGGGGTATCGGCTAGACCAGTATTTCTCAACTCCAGTCCTCAAGGCACACCAACAGGTCATGTTTTCATGATTTCCCACAAGATGAAATGGCTGTGCTAATGACTAAGGCAGTAAAACAGATCAAATCACTGATGCAAAATAATGGAGAGCCTGAAAATATGACCTGTTGGTGTGCCTTGAGGACTGGAGTTGAGAAACACTGGACTAGACTAGGGTTGCCACCTCATCCCTTTAAACCCAAACACATATTATTGACACAGGTTCTGAGGCTAAATTAATACAGATAAGGCACCAAGTGTATTTAACCACTTCAGCCCCGAAAGGATTTCCCCCTTTAGGACCGGAGCCCTTTTTGCGATTCGGCACTGTGTCGCTTTAACTGAAAATTGCGCGGTCGTGCGACATTGTACCCAAACTAAATTTACGTCCTTTTTTTCCCACAAATAGAGCTTTCTTTTGGTGGTATTTGATCACCGCTGCGTCATTTCTGATCGCCGCTATAAACAAAAGAAGAGCGACAATTTTGCAAAAAAACACAAATTTCTTACTTTTTGCTAAAATACAAATCCAAAAAAAATATAAAAAAACATTTTTTTTCATCGGTTTTGGACAATTTATATTCTTCCTCATATTTGCGATAAAAAAAAAATCGCAATCGCCATTTATTGATTGGTTTGCGTAAAAGTGGTCGCGTTTACGGATGATGAGAATTAATTTCTGGGGTTTTTATTTATTTACTTTTTTTTACTAGTAATGGTGGCGATCTGCGATTTTTAGCGGTACTGCGATATTTTAGCGGACATGTCGGAACATTTTGACACTTTTTTGGGACCATTGGCATTTATAAAGCGATCAGTGCTATAAAAATGCACTGATTACTGTGTAAATGCCATTGGCAGTGAAGGGGTTAACCTGCAGGGGGCACTCTAAGGGTTAACTGTGTTCCCTGGGCGTGTTCTAACTGTATGGGGACTGCCCTGGCTGGGGAAGGGAAATGATCACACCTTCCGTGTAGAGGAAGGCTGTGATCACAGCCCTTCCCCCTTCACAGAACGGAGGTCCGTGTTTACTTACACGGACCTCCGTTCTTTCACTCCAGGAGGGGGCATCACGGGTGGCCGGCGGCAATCGAAGCCGCCGCACCCGCTCCCTGGCCCACCCCGGACACAGTGAGCTTGCGGGCGCGCCTCCGGCGGCGCGCGCGCGCTCACTGGGCGCGATCTCGCAGCCGCCGTCATATGACGCCGATTTGCGCAGGAGCGCCACCTTGTCGCCATCAGATGCCGATCAGCGGTCGGCAAGATGTTAATTACCACCTTAATCAGCCTCAGAACATGTGTAATTCATATGTGTTTGGGTTTAAAGGGATGAGGTGGCAACTCTAGGCTAGACCAATGTAACTACATAAAAATTTAGAATGTATGGAATTCTTCTTTAATAACTAACAAATATTTGTAAATGGTCCGTATGTGTGAAAGGACTTTAAGGAGGAATTAATACTAGACGAGCAAGAGGAACTGCTGTTAACCACTTACGGTCCGCCCGCCGTTGTTATACGTCGGTACTTTGAAGCTAAATACTGTTATTATGTTATAATGTTATTATATCAGTGCCCACATGTGCCACCTAAAAGTGCCCACCTTTGCCACCTAAAAGTGCCACCTATCAGTGCCCAGCAGTGCCACCTATTAGTGCCCATCAGTGCCCAGTGCCACCTATCAATGCCACCTATGAGTGTCCATCAGTGCCACATATCAGTGCCACGTATCATTGCCCGTCAGTGTTGCTTATCAGTACCGCCCATCAGTGCTGCATATGTGCCCCATCATCAGTGCAACTTATCAGTGCCACCTCATCAGTGCCAATCTGTACTGCCTCCTCAGTGCCTGTCAGTCTAGCCTCATCAGTGCCCATCAGTGTAGCCACATCAGTGCCTGTCAGTGAAGGAGAAAATGTTCTTTATACAAAGTTTTGTGACAGAAACAAAGAAAAATGTTTTTTTTTTTTCAAAATTTTCGTTTTTTTTATATTTATAGCGCAAAAAATAAAAAAATGTAGGGGTGATCAAATACCACCAAAAGAAAGCTCTATTTGTGGGAACAAAATGATAAAAAGTTTGGGTACAACGTCGCACGACCGAGTAATTCTCATTCAAATAGCAACAGCACTGAAAGGTGAAAATTGGTCTGGGCGGGAAGTGTACTAAGTGCCCGGTATTGAAGTGGTTAAATAACAGTGTAAAAATAAAAAATGAGCAGTAAAATAAATAAGAAGAAAAAACATTTAAATCACCCCGTCCCACACAGCTCATGCGCAGAAGCAAACGCACATGGAAACATAGTTACAAAGTGAAATAGTTAGGTTGAAAAAACACACAAGTCCATTTAGTTCAACCAAAAAAAAAAATAGAAAAATGATATACAACCATACAATCCCATATACAATCCTTCACCCACAGTTGATCCAGAGGAAGGCAAAAAACCCCAGCAAAGCATAGATCCAATTTGCTATAACGGGGGAAAAAATTCCTTCCTGATTCCCCGAGAGGCAATCGGATTCACCCTGGATCGACTTTACCTAAAACTGTTAGTACCCAGTTATATTATTTACATTAAGGAAAGAATCCAGGCCTTTTTTAAAGCAATCTACTGTGCTGGCCAAAACCACCTCTGGAGGAAGTTTATTCCACATTTTCACAGCACTAACTGTGAAGAAACCTTTCTGTATTTGGAGATGAAATCTTTTTTCCTCTAGACGTAAAGAGTGCCCCATTGTCTTCTGTGATGACCTAAGGGCCAGTCCACACCATAGAAACGCAGTCCAGATGCGTTTCAGATGCTTTTCTGCATGCACATTTTTATGCGTTCCAGTGCGTTTTTGGTTTGTTTTTGATGCAGTCCAGTGCGTTTTTCCCCCTTTTTTTTCTTAACCTAAAATAAGTACATGTGAGTTCCAGTGCGTTTTTGGTGCATTTTTGATGTGTTTTACCGCGTTCCAGTACAGTTCAGTGCAGAAAAAATGCAGCATGTTCTACTTTTTTTCTGGAACCGGAACGCATTGGAACTGACTGCACTGGTGTGAACTATGCCATTGGAAACCATATAACCTACTTTCCATGCGTTTTTTATGCAGAGAAAAAACATATTGGACTGCATGTGGTGTGAACTGGCCCTTAAAGTAAATAACTGAACAAAAAATGATGTTCAAACGACACATGTGAGGATGTGAGGTATCGCCACAATTGTTAGAGCAATAATTAGCACTAGAGCTCCTCTATAACTCAAAACTGGTAACCTGTAGTAATTTTTAAACGTCGCCGATGGAGATTTTTAAGTGCCAAAGTTTGTCGCCATCCCACGAGCGGGCGCAATTTTGAATCATGACATGTTGGGTATTAATTTACTCGGTGTAACATTATCATTCACAATATGGAAAAAACTTGGGCTAACTTTACTGTTGTCTTATTTTTTAACTCAAAAAAGTGATTTTTTTTTTTCCAAAACAATTGCGCTTGTACGACCATTGCACAAATATGGTGCGACAAAAAGTATTGCAACAACCATCATTTTATTCTCTAGGGTATTAGAAAAAAAATATATAATGTTTGATGGTTTTAAGAAATTTTATAGCAAAAAAACACGATTTTAATTTGTAAACACCAAGTCCAAAAAATAGGCCTGGTATGGAAGTGGTTAAAGGGGTCCTGTCATGCTTTTTTTCTATTACAAGGGATGTTTACATTCCTTGTAATAGGAATAAAAGTGACATATTTTTTTTAATTGGACAGTGTAAAAATAAAAAGTGAAATAAATAAGAAAAAAATGTAAAGTGCCCCGTTGCGCTGAGCTTGCGCGCAGAAGCAAACGCATACGTAAGTCACACCCACATATGAAAATGGTGTTCAAACCACACATGTGAGGTATCACCACGATCATTAGAGTGAGAGCAATTATTCTAGCATTAGACTTCCTCTGTAACTCAAAACTGGTAATCTGTAGAAATGTTTAAACGTCGCCAATGGAGGTTTTTAAGTGCCAAAGTTTGTCACCATTCCACGAGTGGGCACAATTTTGAAGCATGATATGTTGGGTATCAATCTACTCGACGTAACATTATCTTTCAGAATATATAAAAAAAATTGGGCTAACTTTACTGTTTTCTTATTTTTTTATTCAAAAAAGTGTATTTTTTCCAAAACAATTGTGCTTGCAAGACCACTGCGCATATACAGTGTGATATAAAGTATTGCAACGACTGCCATTTTATTCTCTAGGGTGTCTGAAAAAAAATATAATGTTCGAAAGTAATTTTCTAGTAAAAAAAAAATGATTTAAACAACAGATGTCAAAAAGAGGCTTGGCGAAGATTGAAACTGTCAAAACGTTTACTGAAGTTTCCAATATGTTTATTTATGAAGTCAACATAAAGAGAAACATCCCCTTAAATCTGTTCTTTCACCTTTGTGAAATGTAAACCCTCTCCTTAAAAATCTTCCTTGAGCAATTCCAGTTTCCATTGAAAGGACTGGACAGTAGAACTTCACATCTCGGAGGAATTACCGCTGCCTCACACAAAGCCAGGCACCTGTCAGCTACACCCGCGGCGCGACCACAGCCCCGGGAACACTCCGCGCCGATGTCATGGTGCTCAGCAACTCCAGGCAGAAGGCAAAGCCAAAAGCTATCTGGGAGGTCCTCGCTCGGGCCTCCGCCAGGATGGCGTACAGGCACACAGCGCTCTCCCAGGATGAAGCGGCTCCCGCACGAAGACGAGGGTGAGTCAGACTGTGATCTTTTAGCCTCCCCTCTGCGCTCACAATCCCAGGCCATACAACCAGATGTGCTGCAACAATTTGAACATATACTACAGAGGGCCCGGAGGCAGACATCAGAACAAATCACAGAACACCTCACAAAGGAGATTAGAAGACTAGGCCACCGCACAGCCGAGTTGGAACAAAGGGTTGAAGCCACCATAAACAATCAGGCAGATGATCTAGAAGCCCTTAGAGAGGAAAACCTCTTCCTGCAGTCCCAGTTAGAGGACTTTGAGAACCGTGCCCGCCGTTCCAAAATTCGCATCAGGGGGATCCCTGAAACGGTCGTCGACTTCGAGTCCACAATCAGTGCCCTGTTCCAGGAGCTCATCCCATCCATCCCCATTAAGCACCTAGAGATGGACCAAATCCACAGAACACTTACAACGAAGGACCCGCCACGCGACATAGTTTCTAAGCTCCACTACTACAGAACAAAAGAACAACTCCTACAAGTTGCACGCTAAAAAGATACCCTCCTTGTTCAAGGTCACGACTATCAGTTGTTCGCAGATTTATCTCCCATGACCATCTCCAAACGGCGAGCACCTAAACCGCAGCTCCAGGCTCTACAATCCCACCACATCACCTATACCTGGGGTTTTCCCTTTTCCCTCCAGTTCACCTACAAGGGTCGCAAACATATCTGCAAATCCCAAGACGACGTTCAGTCCCTCCTCCAGGAATTACACCTTGCTGCCCCAATGTCTACTCCGAAAGACCAGCGCCATTGACGATGCTCTGCCTCTAAATCACTGCAGAAGAATCTTGCCTCCACCTCAGCAGCTGATGACTGCAACACGTACAAATGCAGCATGTTTGCCTCTCCACCTGCAACTCCACCGGACTCCATGGACTGAGGTAACTCTGTGCTGCTTCTACAAACTCTCACTCTCCCTCTAAAAGGGAGCTCTTTACACCCCAGGTTGCTGGGCATGTACCATACTCTTCCCATTTAAATGGATTCACTCTTACCATTTCCTAACACCCCTAAGCTTCAATCAACACACATCGGGAGAGCCTATGCCCAACCTGTACCATGAACGTGACCCTCATTGAATAGATATATTCCAAAGTAACAAACTGACAAGCTCCATGATTGTCACTGCAAGCCCAATCACATAAGACATTTATTCCCCATTTGTTTTTCAACCTCATAGGTGACCCACAGTTTTTTGGTTACAACTTAAGTTTACTTCTCCTACAGGTTGAACCAGGGACCTGAATGGACAAAACCTTAGGCCTCCCATAAATGACTATGTTTAAGTTTAACCTGGCTCACTCAGATGGTTAATCCACAGGTAATGGTATCACAGTACCCCTTAGGCTAGATGCCCAATGTCTTCCTGTCTGGTTATCCCCTACCTCTTGACGTATAGATACTGACGACTTTAAAGGTGTGATCACCTATTACTAGTTATCTGCTTAAATACGAAACCATATACTTGAGGAGGGGGATTTCCAGGCATGGAAAGCAAATCTTCAAGTCTGCTGGGTTTTCATGCCTAACAGAGTTCCAATGTTGATCTTTCTTTCTTTATATGGTTTGTGTTACTAGATTGTTACTAATACAGTATGTCAATTTTGTCTGCTGCAATCCCCTCCCTACCGCTATACTCAATCCTTTGGGCTCAATGCATCCTATTGAGGGGTCTCTACCTACCTATGACATCATTGTTCCTGATCACCTAACCATTACAAAATATGTTAATTTTTATATCAGCTATTTGACCTGGCTTCCAGTATAAGTCTCAACGCTGATATGCCCATTTTCGTAGCAGGTATGGCCTCCGTTGACTGTCTCTGTTGCCCCCACTCTTGTCTGCAGAGTTTCTGATAGACCCTCTTCAGACGAAGATTTTCCAGTTGAGCAGTCCTGTTTTCCTACTCAGACTGGAAAAGACTGTGCCTTTTCTTCTGTCCTAAATTGCCTATTAAGCTATATGGCACTCTATTCCTACCCCCTCATATCCTTTTCATTGCAGTCTTTTCTTTTTCTCTTCTTTCCTCTTTTTCCCCATCCCGAGGGGTGCTAGTTAACCCCAAAGCATGAAAATCAACTGCCCCATTCTAAACATTTGTAATGGCTCCACTAAAAATTCTCACTCTTAATGTTCAAGGGCTGAATATCCCCCGGAATCTAGTTAAATCCTTCCTCTACTTCGCCTCCTCCAGAGCGCATGGGGTGTGCCTGCAGGAGACACATTTCTCTAATCATCATACTCCTAAATTCTTCAACCATGCCTATCCCTAGGTTTAAGACCTCCGCAGACACCAAGCAAAGAGGGGTCCTGATTGCCTTCCACCGAACCTCTTCTTTCACACTTAGCAAGGAATTTAAAGACCCTGAAGGCAGATACCTTATCCTGACAGGCCATCTTCTCAGAGAAGAAGTCACTTTAGTATCCTACTACGCCCCCAACCAAAAACCTTCCTCATTCTTAACCCACCTAATGCAAGTCATAGACCAACATAAACAAGGCACCCTGCTAACCAAGTGATCTACCTCTTTCTGGATAAATCACACTTCTCACCCCCCACCCAGTCCAAATAAACTTTCTTTCAGACAGCTACTACAAAGGCATTCCCTCCTTGACACCTGGCATGACGCCAACCCCATGTGACCGCAATTTACCTATTACTCCCACCCACATAAAGTCTCCACACGCATTGATCCCATTTTGATAAACGTGGGTACCACACCAGCCCTCTTGACCTCAAATATCCTACCATACACCTGGACTGGCCACAATGAGGTAATCACTACCCTTGAATGCCTGATCCCTAAACAAGTTGACCGCTCATGGAGCCTCAATGACACTCTCCTTACCCATCCCTCTCACAATATGGACATCGCCATCGCTATCAAAGATTACATCACCAATAATTCCTCTGATGACATCACACCCCTGACCCTTTGGGAAGCTCACAAACCCATGATATGGGAAGCCCTTATCAGCAAAGCTTCCCACTTTAAAAAAGAAAGACACACTACACCAACATCTTGAAGATGCATTTCTCTGGGCGCACTCAGATGTCCCCACACTCGCACACAAACAAGCCCTAGATAAAACCAGGCTAGTACTGGATCTTTTCCTAATCGAATCGGCTGAAAAACGTCTTTGTCGTATTAGACATACATTTTTACATGAAAGGTAATAAACCAGATACCTTTCTGTCCCTGATCCTTCACAAACTTGACCAGCCCCACAAACCTATATGACTAAAAACTTCTAAGGACACTAGCAACCCTATAAAAATTCTAGCACGCTTTCACAAACATCTCATGAACCTCTACTTCTCCAATACCACTTTTGACAAAGCCCAAGCTTCAGCACTCTTCTCTAATATCACTCTCCCTACCCTATCCCCCTCCCAAGGAGCCTCCATCAACCAACCCATCTCCATTCTCCACCCAAGAAGTAACCATTGCCATCAAAACCCTCAAATAGAATAAGGGCCCAGGCCCAGACAGCTTTATAGCCACCTATTACAAATATTTTGTGGATATCCTCACTCCCCTGCTAATGTATGCCTGTAATTCAACAAGAAAACTCCTTCTGAACTGACTCCCTTTCTGTTATTGTCTCCATGCTGCCAAAACCACATGCTGATGATTCCTCTTGAGCTAACTATTGCCCTATATCGTTGCTCAATCTCAATATCAAGATTATGGCTAAAATTCTCTCTATCTGATTAAATCAGATCATCAGATCTCTTATTCATAAAGTTCAAGTTGGTTTCATACCCTCTAGGCAAGCTGTAGATAATATCAGACGAGCGGTCTGATTGCCCACGCAGCCCGAACTCCCAAAATACCAACCTGCTTTGTGTCACTGGACATCAAGAAGGCCTTTGATACCTTATCCTGGCCATACCTGACTTTTGTATTAAGGCATTGGGGCTTCGGCCCTCACTTTCTAACCTGGATAATATCCCTATACACCTCCCCAAACACTTGCATCAGATATGCAGGATATAAATCTGACCCTTTCCCAGTACAACTAGGAACCTGCCAAGGCTGCCCTCTGTCCCCACTCCTTTTCGCCCTGGCGATAGAACCTTTGGCTCAGCTAATCCGCTCCAACCATGACATAAAGGGCATTGAACTAGGGGTCATCACTAGTGTTGAGCGAACCCGGACTGTAACGTTCGGGTCCGTACCGAACTTTAGGGTGTCCGTGGCACGGACCCGGACCCGGACATTTCAAAAATCGTTCGGGTTCGGTCCGGGGTTCTGCTATTTTACTCCACGTGTTGAGAAGCTGCAGGGCAGCCAATCAACAAGCGTTTCACTGGTTTTCCCTTAGAAGCCATCACAGCCATGCCTACTAATGGCATGGCTGTGATTGGCCGGTGCATCATGTGACCCAGCCTCTTTATAAGCTGGAGTCACAGTGCTGCAGTCACATGCTCCTTGGGTTAGTATAGGGAAAGGTAGCTGACGGCGTGAGGGACAGATTTTAGCCATTTTAAGACCTGATCCTGCATCCTGAGATAGATTACTTTACTACTGCTGTCTGTGCTGTTGCTCTGAGGACAGATAGCAGAAATTAGAGATTTCACAT
>BLSH010012505.1:17334-43557 GCA_018402905.1 Glandirana rugosa
ATCACACCCCATCAATCTCCTCATATCACATTAACCCAGACGGCAATTCACTTACGAGTCCATCCCCTATGATACACGCCTGGTTCCTTTTCCTTCCCGGACAACCTCAACCCCATCCTCACTACCCCAATATCTTTATAACTCTCGAAATCTAAAAACACCCAATTGATGATCAGGACTCTAACACCGTTTAAACAGTTCTCAAAATTCCTCTAACCCCCTTCTCTAGTTTCCTCGTCTATTTTTATTCTCCTACAGTAGACGCTTCTCCGTCTCAAACACCACTACTGATCTCAACTCGCTTGTGGACCTTCAAGCCCAAGACGACCAGGCAGGCTTGAAGCCCTGTCGTGCGATCGTTCGGGTTCCGTCCGGACCCGGACCCGGACTTTGTCCCGAAGTTCGGACGGACCAGCAGAACCCGAACTTCCAGGTGTTCGCTCAACTCTAGTCATCACCACAAACTCTGCCTCTTCGCAGATGACATCCTCTTATTTTTATCTGCTCCTTTGATCTCTTCCCCCAATCTCCTTAAAACTCTTGACAAATTTGCCACAATCTCAGGACTAGTAGTTAACCCACAAAAATCTAAAGCTCTCAATATTTCTATAACCCCATCACTCCTACCCCAACTCCAACAGGCCCTTCCTTTTCCTTGGTCCGCACATAGTATCCCCTACCTGAGCATTCACTTAACGGCAGACCCAATTACACTATACTCCTCTAACTACCCCACACTAGTATCACATTTAACCCATCTTATGTCCTCCTGGTCAAAGCTACCCCTTGCATGGCTGGGCCACATAACGGTAGTCAAAATGACCATTCTGCCTAAGATACTATACCTATTTTGGGTATTACCAATCAATGTCCAGTCACACTTCCTCCGAATTCTACAAAGATGTACCCTCTAATACATTTGGGGGACCTCTAGACCAAGAATCAATAAACATACTCTTTTTTCTCCCAAATCCAAGGGGAGTTTAGGAATCCCCGACTTCACAAAATACTTTCAAGCAGCACAGATAGCTAAATTGCCCAAATACTATGCCACTCATGAAACACCATTATGGGTTGTGCTCGGATCTGTAGACTGGCCACTATCCATAGCCAATTTATTATGGCTCCACCCATGCAATCGCAGAACCATACATAACCCCATAACCTTACACAGCTTGAACTTATAGGATAGACTTAAAAACAAATTTGGCTTTCAGTCTCCACACAACCCATTGTTGTCATATCTCGGCCTTTTACCCCGCCTGGACATCACCCACATCATGCAACAGATGGACCTCATCTAATCTTTTCCGAGCCCATTCATTCACCACACCAGACACCTTCAAGTCGTTTCCCTCTCTATGTGAAGCAAACAATCTGCCTAATGCGGAACTCTTCCGCTATCTCCAACTGAAACATTTTTTCACTCCTTTTTTATGTAGGGACTCATCCTTACCAGCCATGTTCATTTTCAAACACACACCTGCCATAAAGACCCACACGTTCGGGGCTTATTCTCCAATCTCTATGCCCAACTCCTCAACCCCCCATCACACACTTCAATCCCATACATAATGAAACGGGAAAGGGACTAGATTCCAAAGATTGGTCAGACATATGGGAAGCCACTAAATCATCCTCCCAAAACATAGTTGCACTGGAAACAAATTACAAAGCTCTTATGCGGTGGTACCATGTCCCTGCCCAAATCTCTAAATACCTGACCTCATACTCCCCTCTATGCTTCTGTGGCTGCTCCGAGACAGGCACTGACCTCCACATTTTGTGGACATGCAAATTGGCGAAAACCTTTTGGACAGAAATCTTTCAAACACTGTCCACATTATTCAATAGCTCACTGGACCTAAATCCAGAAACAGCTTTACTCAATAAGAGACCTGTGGAGGTGACAAAAACCCAATTTAAACTTCTCCTGCAGGTCACCACTGCGGTCAAGCAGACAATAGCAAAAGCATGGAAAACCACACATCTTAATATCACAGAGACCAAAAATAGGGTTACCAGAGCCACGATCCATGCTAAAATAGAAGCAGTCCTCTTAGATAAAACTCTTAAATATGAACGTCTATGCAAACCATGGGTAGATCACTTTATCCCCCCTAGACTTCGATAATACATTGCTAGCCCCTTGAACCACTTATCAACACACAATTGGAGTTCCCTAGCTATAAACTCCTTTCCCAGTCCTAACCAGCCTCCCCCTGGGATCCTTCTTCTTTTCTCTTGTCCCTATCTCTCTCTTTCTTCCCTTCCCACCCCTGTTACTGTCCTCTTCTTTCCTTTAACAACTCTTTTACTCATGAGCCCGGTTAATACATAAAATTAACAATTGCGGAGTGCGCATGCGCGAAGCTCACGAGATGGCCGTGTAATCTCGTAGCTCCGTCCTGCTCCGTCCCTGCAGCCTCCCGACAGCTCATTTTGGGTCCCTGACCCGACGGAACAAGAGCCCCTCAGAGACGGGTGACCATGGGAGTGTCCCCAGAGACAAGTGTACCAGCACGCCCTCCCAGAGAGACTAAGCCGGATGAGGCCGGCAGGCAAGGCCGCAGCTTCGGCCTACTTACGAGCGGACGTCCCGGCACACAGCCGGATTGAGAATCCCAGGTATCCCAGGCTGTTGATCCAAGCAGGGGGCATCTCATAAGGTCCCGCCGAGCACATATTATCCCTGCAGGAGGCCCTGGGGTCCCGCTCGGGGGAAACATCTATGACTGTGGTTTGGGCCTAAGCAGGTGCCCGGGCCTCATTGAGTCCAGCAGCGGCTCCCAGTGGTTACGACCCACTACATAGCACTGTACTTAGCTCACTACATAACACTACATAGCTCCAACGAAGGGAAACCGGTGATCGGCCCTCCTTGGGGGACAATCAGAGCCTGGTCTCAGGCATTTTGGAGCCGGCCACCCACAGCATTACGGCCAGCACTTGGACAGATACTAATAGGTGGGGGGCGAGACTCAGGTAGTGTGCCCCCCTCTTTGTGTTCCTGCCTGGGGACCTGACCTACCCTTCACTCTGCTACTGGTCCCTGCACCCATCTCACGGAAGTCTTAAGAAGGGTCCTTTGTCTCTGTCACTATTCTGAGGACATCTGATATAGAGTCCAATGCCGTCCTATGCTGGGGCAGTTAGAAGAGACTTATCAAGGCATACAAACTTTCATGAGCAGGACCATTTAATTACCCACATGCCCTCTAGTTCCCAATCGGTAACAAAGGAGTTTCCTGAGGACATGGAGGCAGGGGCCGAGGGCGGTTCTCAAATTCTCCTTGAGCCTGGATCTCCCACACCTGTTAACAGTTAATCCTCGGGCCCTCTCCCCAGCTTCCACTGTCACTTCTGGAAAGGACCCTTGACGAGATGTTCGCCTCTCCGGGTGGAGAAAGGGTCCCAATTCCGGATTCCCTGGGCACCCTGGGTTCCCATTCACCTTCGCTTCACTCTGACTTGAGATTCGTGATGGAAACATTTTCCAAAATGCTATCTAAAGGTCTTGCCCAAACTGCCTCCCAAATTACCTCAACCATCCAAGCGGACCTCCAGCACCTCAGGTCCAGGATTGATGTCATTGAACAAAAGACGGACCAAACTATAGCTAGAGTGAACCAAAATACAGCTCGCATCCAGGACCTTCAAGACCAACTGGACTATGCACTCTCCAAAATTGAGGACCTGGAAAACTGTTCTCGCAGATATAAATACCACATCAGAGGGTTACCATAATCCATCTCAGACATTCAAGGCACGGTTAGGTCCTTCATCAAGGAAATAGTTCCCGACATCCCTGAGCACAGGCTGGAGTTGGACAGAGCCCACAGAGCCCTTCAGGCACCCCGTGCGGATGGGTTACCAAGAGATATAGTGGTCAAACCACATTACTACTCTGTGAAGGAGGAGATCATGAGACTCACCATAAATATACCACAGCTCTCGCTCCAGGGCTATTCCATTCAGGTATTCACAGACATCTCACCGGCCACCATCCAAAAGTGGAGGGCCCTGAAGCCCCAGCTTGAGGCCCTCATGAAAAAATCTGTCAAGTTTCTTTCTCCCTCAAGGGCAAGAACTACGGTTTCAGCACTTTCCAGGAGGGGGAACAATTGCTGGTTAAATTAAACTTCATTTCTCTGGATCCTTCTTCCTCCACAAGAATGCTGGCTCCTCCAAACACCCTTCTCTTCAGAGCCCAATCCCACCAGTTTGGCTGGGCCAGCATTCTAAGAGGCCCAAGGATTCTCACCCCCCATGATTCTCGGAAGTAGCTTCAGGGGCCAAATTTCCTGGCTTGTTAAGCCAGTTTACTGTGGAGGGCTGCCTCTATGTTGGACCTTGTTTCTTTTGTTTCTCATGACAAAGGTGTTCTCCTTTCTTTCTGTAGATGATATAGATGGTTTCCTTGTTTTGTAAGTTCTCCCCGCCTGGGATGTTTTCACTGGATGCCCTGGGGGTTTCTTCGAACTCTGGGTACGAGTCCCTACCCCGCTCCGCCCACCCGCAATTGGGCAGTTGAGCCCCTCTGCGGGTGGGCGTGACCGGGGCCCTGGGGGGGTTTGTTCTGCTTGAGGATGCCCCGTGGGGGCCCCCTTGGGTGGGGTTCAGATAATGCTTGTTTAACTTTTAAAGATCCCCTGTGATTCTAATTATCATAAGCTCATGTTGTACTGTGATGTATGAAGTAGCCGGGGAGCTAGGGCTCTCTGGTCTACAAGGGCTCTCTGGTCTAGTTTCGCGACTGAGGGTTGCTTGGTCGTGGGGGGCCTGGAGAGGGGTTGCCCAAGGCAGGTCGGTCTCTCCTCTCCCCCCCTCCCACTTCCAGGTCCCGCCCCAGAAGGGGGGGTAAAATGAGGCCATAGTTCCTTTTGTTCTATTGTTTTGTTCTATCTTAGGGCCAGACTCTATTGTTAATATGCATTGTGCTGATTAAGGGATGGGGTGGTAGGCATGCTCCTCCCTCTGCTCCTGGGTTCCATTACTATGGCTATCCCAAGGGCATACTTGAGTCTGCTGGTTAGGCAGATGTTGTCAAATCTCACTGGGGGTTTGGGAGCCTTGTTTTGGGCTTCCACCCCTGGGATATGGGGGGGTCTTACGACGGGAGGCCGTTCTCCCCCCCGGTTCTTTTCCTCTCCCTTTCTTTCCCCCTTTTTCTTCCCCCTTTTCTTTTCAGGCTCCAGGGAGGCAACCATGCAACAGATGAGTTAAATCCCAGAACTCTTATTCGGAAGGAGGTGCAGCCGGTCTTTTCTCCCGTTGGAGATCAGGTGAGACGGTCCACAATGATGCATACCCTCTGCACTGATTACCATGGCATCCTTACCTGAGCCACCCTCAATTTTGAAATTAGCGTCCCACAATGTCCAGGGCCTAAATTCCCCCATTAAAAGGCGAAAGTACTTCCAAGCTGCGCACTCTATGCACCTGGAGGTTCTTTTCCTGCAAGAAACACACTTCCCCAATCATTATAACCCAAAATTTGTCCATGTGAAATATCCCCAGTTCTTTCTAGCAAATGCTCCGGACAAGACGAGAGGGGTAGGGATCTTCTTTGCAAGGGGGGCAGGGTTCCAGCCCAGTAAGGAAATCAAAGATCCGAATGGGAGATTTATTCTTCTAGTAGGGGAGCTGAGGGGGAGCACATATACCTTCATCTCATATTATGCTCCAAATCAGGGTCAGGTGAAGTTCATTCAGTCCGTGCTCAGCTCACTTTCCCCACATTTCGAGGGTTCGGTGATTCTAGGTGGGGACTCCAACACTGCATTAGACCATATGCTAGACAGATCTGGGTCCGGTCACGATCGCACCCTCCAACCTCCGAAGAGGAGCTTGAGGATTGCCAAGCTCATACACTCACTCGGAAATTTTCATATATACCGTGCTTAGACTAGTACCTAACAGTAAAGCAGCGACAAACAACTGTGCGATAAATCACAGTGAAAAATTTGAATATATAAAAAAGTCACGCTAAAAATTATTAATCTCTAAAGTGCAAATATTAGGAGTCATATTGCAAACCCCACATAAACAGTAAATACACATAGGTGTGCATACACCTCCAAGAATTAGTGTTAGTGAAATAAAGTGCAAAAAAACATGAATCATAAAATAAAGTACATTCATATATAAACTTGTAAGCATATAAAGTTCATCAACAGCAAAAGAGTAGGTTCCAACAGTCTCTATCGCTAGTACAAATACAGGTTCCAGATCACCATAAAACATAAGGAAAAAAAGTGGTTGCTTTGTGGAAAGTTCCGAAGAGTTGAGATAGGGGGCACCAGAGTTCCGGAATTCTCATATAATATCCGCCACCACTTATCTAAGCACCTCCAGTGAGACAGAGGGGTAAGGTAATGCTCTTACCAGATAATATGACCCACTATCTCTAGTAAGGGTCAGAGGAGCCAGCAGATATAACCCTCTGCAGGGTATATGGTAGTAGTGTAGTAACGTAATGGCAGACTCTTCATGTGTCAGCGGAACTCCATTAGTTCTGATTCAAAACCTTAGCCTCTTAGCCTCTCAAATTCCCAAATTTAGGTAGCATATAAAGATGATAGAAAATCCACATAGTGTGATACCGTACAACCACATATGTATCAAAAATTAAAACCAAGGTACTCAAAAACATCCAGACATTAAGCACATTGGATACAGTGTAAAAACAGCCAGCAAACGCGAAAACCTGTCCGTTCGGGATCACATGGGGTGTGGTGACGTCAGCGCGTAGATCCGCCCTACATGTTTCGTCATATCTAATGTCTTCCTGGGGCACGGCCAACGCTTTGAGTCACCACTTAAATACTTCCTGTATGCGTTCCAAACCTCACTTTGGAGTCGCCGCCATCTTAACTCCAACCAAGCCTCACTGTCACAAATGAATGTAAACAAGAGGGTGGTTTCAACTTTATTTTCACACAAGGCGGTAACCAAAATCAGGCCAGGAAAGAAACGTGTGTATATGATACCAAACATAGTAACCAAATCAGGGCTCAGAACCCCTCTATTTCAAATAATATCGGGATCATAGGGGGATCATGATCAGCCCACTCAGAGGAAGAGAAGGTGGTGCTGAAAGCGAGACTGCTAGTGTCCAATTTGAACATACAGTTAATGTCACATTGAAAACATATCCCAGAACAGATGCACAAAAATGTACATACCAACACATATCTATTAAAAATTATAAGAATATGTAAAATTAAAGAATTTTTCAACTAAACTTTTACAAATACATTTTCCAGATAAAAAACAAATCAAATAAAATAAATTAAAATTAAAATGGCTGGGAGGAAAAAAACCAATGATATTATGAAACCTAATTCCTACTAAGACAAGCATCATAGGTTTAGGAGTTATCAATAAAGGCATTTAATTCCACATCCACATTTAATCCCCTAGGCTTCAAACTCTGTATTTTGTATATCCAGCTCATTTCTAGTTTCAAGATCTCTCTCCTTCTAGCTCCACCCCTCCAGTGTAATTTTAATACATCAATGCCGAGAAACATAGATCCCTTAGGATTTCTATCATGTTTTTCACGGTAATGTCTAGAGAGGAGGTGATTTTTAATTCCTCTCTTGATGTTTCCAATGTGCTCCTTGAGCCTTACCTGCAGGGGTCTGATAGTCCTTCCCACATAGTGAAGCCCACAGGGACAAGTGATAAGGTACACCACATTTGCGGTGTTGTTTTTTTTATCTGGAAAATTTATTTGTAAAAGTTTAGTTGAAAAATTCTTTAATTTTACATATTTTTATCATTTTTAATAGATATGTGTTGGTATGTACATTTTTGTGCATCTGTTCTGGGATATGTTTTCAATGTGTCATTAACTGTATGTTCAAATTGGACACTAGGGGTCTCGCTTTCAGCGCCACCTTCTCTTCCTCTGAGTGGGCTGATCGTGACCCCCCTATGATTTATTTGAAATAGAGGGGTTCTGAGCCCTGATTTGGCTACTATGTTTGCTATCATATACACAAGTTGATTTCCTGGCCTGATTTTGGTTACAAAATGAAGTGAAAATAAAGTTGAAACCACCCTTTTGTTTACATTCATTTGTGACAGTGAGGCTTGGTTGGAGTTAAGATGGCGGCGGCTCCAAAGTGAGGCTTGGAATGCATACAGGAAGTATTTAAAGTGGTAGTAAACCCATCCATTTAACAGTTTAAAAACCAGTTACATTTCTGGCACGTGCCAGAAACGTAACACTCCCATTGGTTGTGTTCTAAACCAAACTGTCAAACCATCCAATGGCTGGTGTCATAGCTGATCACATGTGCAGCATCATGGCAGTTATAGATTATACAGAGGCCAAGATGGCAGCTTCCTTGGCTGAAAAGGATAGGAGGGTTTACTACCACTTTAAGTGGTGACTCAGAGCGTCGCCCGTGACCCAGGAAGACGTCAGATATTATGAAACATGTAGGGCGGAGCTACGTGCTGACGTCACCAAGCCCCATGTGATACCGAACAGACGGGTTTTCGTGTTTGCCGGCTGTTTTTACACCGTATCGAATGCGCTTAATGTCTAGATGTTGTGAGTACCTTGGTTTTAATTTTTAATAAATATTTGGTTGTACGGTATCACACTATGTGGATTTTCTATCATCTTTATATGCTACCTAAATTGGGAATTTGAGAGGCTAAGAGGCTGAGGTTTTGAATCAGAACTAACGGAGTTCCGCTGACATATGAAGAGTCTGCCATTACGTTACTACACTACTACCATATACCCTGCAGAGGGTTATATCTGCTGGCTCCTCTGACCTTTACCAGAGATAGTGGGTCATATTATCTGGTAAGAGCATTACCTTACCCCTCTGTCTCACTGGAGGTGCTTAGATAAGTGGTGGCGGATATTATATGAGAATTCCGGAACTCTGGTGCCCCCTATCTCAACTCTTTGGAACTTTCCACAAAGCAACCACTTTTTTTCCTTATGTTCTATGGTGATCTGGAACCTGTATTTGTACTAGCGATAGAGACTGTTGGAACCTACTCTTTTGCTGTTGATGAACTTTATATGCTTACAAGTTTATATATGAATGTACTTTATTTTATGATTCATGTTTTTTTGCACTTTATATAATTAACACTAATTCTTGGTGGTGTATGCACACCTATGTGTATTTACTTTTTATGCGAGGTTTGCAATATGACTCCTAATTTGCACTTTAGAGATTAATCATACACTCACTCGGACTGGTAGATGTCTGGAGGGAATTTAACCCAAAAATGAAGGATTATACCCATTTCTCGGCCCCTCATAGGTCCCTAGCCAGGATCAATCACATATTTATGGGAGCCCCATCAATCCCTAATGTTTCCAAATCATATATTAAAGATTCCCCCTTGTCAGACCACTCGATGGTCATTTTACAAGCGGTTTACCGGGCAGGACCGGGGCCTAGACCCCAATGGCGACTCAAGGATCTCTGTTAAATAACCCAGTCCACTGTAACATGTTAGCTGAGGATATCAAGGAGTATTTTAGGATAAATGCGGCTGTAGGGCTCTCCCCCAATGATGGTATGGGCGGCCCATAACGCAGTATTGAGGGGGAAACTAATCCATCTTTCCTCTAAACTCAAGAAGGAAAGACAGAGCGACATATTTAAGCTTGAATGGGACTTTCACAGACTAGCAAAAGCCCATAAGAAGAATCCCGCCCCTCAATCCTGGTCCCAGCTCGAAACAGGTAGAGCAGCTTTGAATCTCGCAATGACTACCCAGGCAGAGAAGCAGTCTCAATGGGCTGATTCCCAGTTCTATTTACAGAAGGATTGTATTGGCTCTAAACTGGCAGGTAGGCTGTCCCCGAAGTTCCACTCCTTTACTTTCCCGAAAGTAAAAGACTTATCAGGGAACCTCACCCAGAACTCCCATAGGATCATGAGGGTGTTCCACCAATTCTACGCTAAGCTATATCACCCAGAGGACACTAGTCCCACTGATTCTCCACGAAAGTTCCTAGATAACATTTCCCTGCCCAAATTGGACAAGGAGCATAGTCTAGCCCTTGAAAACCCGATGTCTGAGACCGAAATCTTAAATGTCATAAAATTCCTTAGGAAAGGCTCAGCCCCGGGCCCTGACGGGTTCTCTACAGGATATTATAAAACATTTGGGCCTACCCTTGCCCCCCACCTAGCAAGTTTTTTTAATTCTCTCCAAAGGGGTTCCTTGATTAACGAGGATCTCAATTCCGCCAACATTTCAGTCATCCCGAAACCTGGTAAGGACCCCTCAGAGGTGAGCAATTATAGGCCCATTTCTCTAATCAATAATGATTTAAAAATCCTAACTAAAATTTTGGCCAACAGACTTTCTTCCTTTATAGGGATGTATATCCATAAGGATCAGGTGGGGTTCATCCCAGTAAAGCAGGGCCCCGATCAGATCCGAAGGGCGGTGGACCTCATTTCGCTCCTTCGGTCTGGGTGGGATGGCGGGCATCCTCAGGAAGGGTTCATATTATCAATTGATTTACAAAAAGCATTCAATATGGTCGAATGGCCTTACTTATTTGAGGTCTTGGAAAGATGGGGGTTCGGACCTCGGTTTCTGCAAATCATTAAAACTTTATATTCCGCTCCTAGTGCACAAATTAAATTACAAAATTATCTCTCTGAACCGATCCACATCCGAAGGGGGACCAGGCAGGGATGCTCGCTCTCCCCTTTAATTTTTGCCATTGCCATCGAATCCCTTGCGTTGGCAATCAGGGATCACCCTGGCATTCGGGGAGTAAAATGTGGTCCACACACCCATAAATGTGCCCTTTTTGCGGATGGCCTCTTATTATTTGTGACCAGCCCCCTGATCTCAGTACCAAATATTGTCAAACTTTTGTGGGATTTCGGAGGGGCCTCAGGCTTGAGAGTGAATATGGCCAAATCTGTAGCACTAAACATCAACGTTCCCGAGAGGGTAGTGCAACAAATTAAAGACCGCTACCATATTCCTTGGAACCCGGCACACATCCCCTATCTAGGGGTAAAACTAGCACCCAGTATAGATCAATTATACTATGTCAATTATCCCCCACTATTCAAATAACTTACTGAAGACATTATCAGCTGGGGGAGGCTAGGCCTCTCCTGGTTGGGGAGGGTAAACTCGATTAAGATGACCCTCCTGCCAAGGATTCTATATTTGTTCAGATCCCTCCCCATCTCTATTAAAAAATCCCAACTATCCAAACTGCAGTCCCAAATTAAGAAGTTCATTTGGGGCAACAAGGGCTTCAGGTGCCCTGCGGAAGTTCTTCTAAGACAACGCAATCAAGGGGGTCTGGGCCTCCCAAATTTATGGAGGTACTACCAGCCTGCCCAACTAGCCCAATTCTTAATTATTTATGCTCAGAGTAACATACCGGATTGGGTAGGAATAGAGAGGCAGGCAATCCCTCTCAACACCATAGATTATTTTGTGTGGGCTCACCCCAAAGCAAGACCCGCAATCTTAGCCCTGACGCTCTCCCATTCAATAGCCCTTTACGATAACATTTTTAATACCACAGGATTAGCTTCTAGCATTCATCCGTTGGAACACCTCTTCAACAACTCACTTTTCCCCCCGGGTCAGGATATTCAAGCCTTTGGGTGGTGGACCAATAAGGGCCTCTACAGAATAGGACATTTTCTTACCTCATTAGGCCCTATCTCCCTAGCTTACTGTGTCAGCAAACTGGAAATGCCCCCTTCGGAAAGGTTTTGTTTCCAGCAAATTCATCAATTTATGTTAAGCCGATGGAGGGCTGCTCCTGCACTAAAGGAAGTTACCCCTTATGAGAAGTGGTGTTCGGAAATTTCTAGCCAGAAAGGGGGTATCTCCATGATATATACTGTACATCACTGATGGAACTTCATGAAAAACCTCCATATGCCAAGAGCTGGGAAAAAGACCTGGAAGTGTCTTGGAGCGCGGACAGGTGGTTCTCCTTGTTCCTAAAATCTTTCAAGGGGTTAGTTAACATTTCACTGATATAAGCAAGCATAAAAGTTATTTCTCGCTGGTACCTGGTCCCCTCTCGTCTCTCGTTCATGTTCCCTAACTCCTCTCCATTATGCTTTAGAGGCTGTGACCTTCAGGGCTCGTACTATCATATTTGGTGGGAATGTCCGAGGATTCGGGGTTTCTGGAACAGGGTTTTCTCCTTACTGCGGAAGGTTACAGGCCAAGTTATATTGCAAAAGCTAGAAATCGCTTTATTAAATCAGAGGCCTGATGGTCTCCCCAAACCTTTGTTTAAACTGTCCCATTTCATTATATTGGGAGGTAAGATCACCCTCGCGAGGGCTTGGAAAAAACCTTATGTCCCCTTCAACGCAGCTAGGAGAAAAATATGGAGAAAATATGCCAATGTTCTCCTCGAGTCCTCGGACAAATTTAACATAATCTGGGGACCCTGGAAGAAATACATTGATTTACCCCTCTGATGTGAATCTTCCTTTGCCATGCTTATGCCTCCTTGGTGCCCCTCTTTCTCTTTCCTTTCTTCCCTCTTAGTCTCCCTTTTTCTCTCCTTATTTTTTGACCTGATACAGGACTTTATGCCAAGGTTATATTCTGTTTAAATCTATATTTGGAGACAGCCCTATGGGGCTACATTGATTTTAGTGCCTTTTCCTTATCATTTATTGTTAACGGTAGACAGCCCGTTCTGATTTCAAGGGCCGAGGCGCCGGGCGGGTCCCTTCTCCTCTCCACTGGACAAAGTCTGAGCCCAGTTGGGGTGTCAAGCGGAGGGGCCGGGGCCAATACGGGAGTTCCTCCCCTCAGGGCTCCTGACTAGGTCATCTCTCGCTCTGCTTCGGTCGGATAGGCTACTGTTGCTGTACCTTGTACCTGGTGTATGGTCTTTATAATTTTGCTGTACCTCTGCTTATCTGTATTCTTGAAAAAATAATAAAATGTTTTAAATATAAAATGAACAATTGCAACCCCTCCTCAGATATTGTTCTGAGCATCAACCTTTCCATGTGTTCAAAATACCCCCTATAATGTCCCCTCTTCTTTTATTGGTGTTATATAACTGTATCACTTTGCTTAAACTATATCTAAATCATGGGCTGCGACCCACCTGTTTATATGAGATGCTTCAAACTTTCCACTGAAAACCTTCCTTTCTCCCTCACTGAGGGCTATGCGTAATGTTTGTATATGTCTTGCTCATGTGTAACTTTGTTACCTATGCCAATAAAATACTTGAACAAAAAAAAAAGAAAGCACTGGACAGTGGTCTTCAAAACACACATCGAATTGATCTTTCTCTGCAACATTAAATCGAGTTCATTTAAGCGTTATGCCTACTAGAAAAGCAATACTATCCATTGTGCTCTTATCTTACATTGAAACTGGTTTGCTTTCTGACTCTTTAGTTGTGCTAAGAAAGCTGCTACTTCCATTCCAATGGGCCAAAAGCATTGCAACACACGGCCTTCACTCAGCCATCTAACACTGTTGTGCAGTAAAAAGCCATTTGCATTTGTCTCAACTTATCCAAGGAATTCTCACAGGATACCATGCTGATGGGATGAGGCTATCTTGAGGATGATGCTGAGTTTCATCGTATCCATTATTTCAGCAAACTTTTGTGACAGAATGGCACACAGGACAGTCTGATAAATTACATATTGGTAAGCAATAAGGTCAGGGTTTCCCTTTTCAGACATGCCACAGCTATTCTCTCCTTTCCTACAATGACAGGGGCACCATCCTTTGAGACCCCATATATGTCTTGTCCCCTTGCATGTGTCTCAAGTGGTGTTAATGTACATCTATCATGTCCTCACAGAGTTCTTTTATTTCTTTGTGAAAAAAAATCCTACATACATTAAAAGCTGGGCATTATCAGTTGCATCTGTTTATTCATCAATAGATAAGCAAATGCATACTGCAATCTTAATAGCTGCATCAAGTTGTGCCAGTACATCCTCTGTTAATATTTCAACGCTTTTTGGTGCTGTTGAAGCTGACAATGGTATTTGAATGTTTTATCACACAACAAAATTTTTTTTACCCCCAAGTAAAGTTTCAGCAATAAAATACAGGTTTCTTTACAGCCATTCCCATTGGTTAATAGACTATTGTGTGGCCCAAAATCTATACTACTTTAAAGTGGTTGTGAAGGGAATAAAAAAAAAAAAGCCCCCCTGCAAGACAAAGACTCACTATGAAATACTTACCTTAGATGGACGCTGTTGCAGCGGTCCCCGAGCACAGCTGTGACCGGCGTCATGTTGAGTGTATCTTCTTCTGGAATATGGGGCCCAATCACGGCATGGACTCCAGCGCTGTGATTGGCCAGAGCTGCACTGAAGACACTTCTGCATGCATGAGCACGGGAGCCGTCATTTAGGGCACACTTAGTGAAGAAACAGCCCAATCCGGCTGTTTCTTCACTGCGCATGTGCCGATGACATTGGCACATGCATCTACACTGTTTATCTCCTAAACCGTACAGGTTTAGGAGATATGCAGGGCACGTACAGGTAAGCCTTATTAGAGGCTTACCTGTAGGTTAAAGTGGTTGTCAAGAGTTGACAACCACTTCAAGTGAACATTAATTTGTGTTCTGCTGGGCTTTAATGAAATGTGACTTTGTGGTGAAGTGGAACTTTGGTGGATCTGTCATACTGGACTCTCAAATTCAAATACTTTATGAGCCCTCACCTCAGATTGCTGCGGATATATTTGTCAAAATGTTCCATGTTTTGTTTTGTAGTGGTGCAAATGAGACAAACAGGTTTTAAACTTCACCTGGAAGAATGAAGATATATTGGTCTGTCCATTCATCTATGAAGGTTTAGTTTTCGGTATCTACTTTCCTTTTTTTGGAGCAAGCCATGCTTTCTTTTGCTTTTGTTTCTGTTTGCTCCACATACTCCGTTAATACTCTGTAAATGCCACCATCAGTGTTCCTCCTTACATCAGGTGCCCCTATCAGAGTAATTTATTACATTATGTGCCCCTATCAAAGTACCCCAATAAATCAGGAACCCCAATCAGTGTACCCTCATATATGAGTTGCCCCCCCTCAAAATGCCCACATATATCAGATGTCCCAGTCAGAATATCTCTTTATATCATGTGTCCCTATCAGAGTGCCACCTTACATCAGGTGTCGCCATCAGAGCACCCCTTACATTAGGTGTCCTTAGTAGAATGCCCCCTTACCTCAGATGTCCCCATCAGAGTGTCCCCTTACATCAGGTTTCTGCATCTCATCAGTGAGGCCTTTTACATAAGGTAGCAGTGTAAATATTTGCCAGCACGCCACAGATCCTCAGATAAAGTCAAAACTTTTTTATTGAAGAAAGATGACATCACAACAATAGACTAGCGCAGGACCCCTTCTTCAAGCATGCGATAAATGCATACAATTGTGGCACTTATCAATGTCTGACAAAGGGGTTTTGTGCAGCTCGTAATCATTGCAAATCTTTTTTTGTGACGTGACCTCCCTTCTATAAGGCCACTTTCACACTGGGCGGGAGGCGATAGCAGTAATGCGCCGCTAGTTTTAGCTGCACTTTACCGCTAGTATAGCAGCGCTATGGCATCGCTATGCAGGTGGGAGCGGGGCACTTTTAACCCCCAAGAAGGAGTTAACAAGGGGTTAAAAGTGCCACTGCTCTGTGCTTCCGAGGAGGTGTTCAACCACTTCAGAAGCGCCGCCTATTGATTACAATGGAGGCGGTGGTGTAGGAGCGGTGTGTACACCGCTCAGCCCACCGCCCCAAAGATGCTGCTTGCAGGAATTTTTTTCTTGTCCTGCAAGAGCACCGCCCTAGTGTGAAAGCTCTTGGGCGTTCACACTGGGGAGAATTCCCAGTCATTCCCAGTTTTCCCATCAGAGTGGCGGGGCACACACATGATGTTATTGGTTGTTAGGTAGCTGGCAGTCTTAGCAACCAATCACTGTTGCTCAGTTGGGATCCGTCGCCGTAGACATGTGGGCTGATGGTCTAGATGGAAGAATCACTCAGTTCTGGTTTGGACTGCGGTCCATCATTTAGTGAAGGGTCTGCTATACGGTTGCAGTGGCTGTACAAAACATTGCTGGAAGTCCTAATTTAAATAGTATAGTAAATAATATTTTAATAAGTATTCTGCGCTTAGTGTTAAAAAGTGTGTGTTCAGAGCTGCACCAATAATCATCTGAATACCAGATGTCAAGCTTTCAATATATACAAATAATAAGTATGCATCCACACAGAACAAATCAATAACAACAATGCATATAATATGTGTACTATCATAAAAGTCCAAAAGTGAATTTTTTTTTTCATCAGACAATAGGTTGGTAGTGTCCCTTGAAATTAGAATGTGCACAATCCACTGATGAAGTGTCTCAGTCTTGAATAAGGATGGACACCTGGTGCACACCATTACAATTAAAAATGGCCTCTTACCAAAAAGAGTGGACCCCTTTAAAAGAGACCAAACTGCCATATTTGAACCAATTTGGTTGGGTGGAGCCTAACTGGGGATGTTATCACACCCACCGAGTGGATGGTGGAGAGGCATTTGTCCTATGTGCTGTTTGTGAATTACCTCTGTAAATGCCTGTCACATACAGGACCTGCGACAGCGTCTATACAGCCATTGTGTTCTCACAGAGCAACTGCCTGTATACAGCTCCAGGTGGCTCTAGCCACATAAACAAAACACTCATTCAAGCTGTATGGGCAACATTGCCATATAAAGCCCTGTTTTATTTTGAATTTTTAGTATTTGTTACAATTTTGTTTGTTTATTTATTTTATTTTATTTTTTGTTACAGCTCTGTTGGGGGAGGGGGGCTTTGGTGAATGATACAGCTTTAGCTGCACTCATTGAATGAATGAACAGGATGCGCACTGTGCCGAGGCTTCCTGTTCATTTACAAACTGAAACTATGGTAAGCACACTTTACTATGCTTAGGTTATGCAAGAAAACAGGCGTGATCAGTACCAATCTCTCACTGTGCTCTTTCACTAAATTAAAGGGTTGGCAAATATAACATGTATAAGACGCCAGCTCTCCATTCTGAGAGGAGTAGGAGAGCTGCAGGGGAAAAACCACCGGAGGGATCAAAGTGGGTGGGGGAAAGTTTTTGAGGAGTTATCACGAGTCCGGATGGGATACAGATTTATGGCTGATCGCAGGGCAGGACAGAGGCAGACTGATAAGACACTTTCTTTGTCTTCTTCTACAGGCAAGGATCAAGGGCTTAGGACTAGGGGTGGATCATAGGGTTGGAATCGGTGGGAAGTACTACAGTTTCACAACAGATGGTGGGGCCTAACACTCTGGTGGGCATGCTACATAGCATCATGGAGTTTTTGAAGAGATTTTGGAATTTGATGGCACAGTGTAATTTTACCAGGGCCTTGGTGCTGCCATCTGAGCATGTGGGCATGTGGCTGCTTACTGGATCTTTCCCCTTGCAACAGTCCTCTGAAATTTCACCAGTGGAGCTAGGGGCAGGTCAAGTTTCCACATTACCAGTGTCCTCTAAGGCCACCTCAGGACAGCCTGGCAGAGCTGGGACTTTTCGGGTAGACTTGAACAAAGAAGGCTGGCCGCACATCAACGATATAGCAGATAAAAATGTTGTTTATTGCAATCTTCAGCAGATAGATAAAACAGATATCACAGCTCCCATAGAGCTGGGACTTTCAGCTTGAGTAGACAGTGGAGCAGTATCAACCAGGCCACCGCCAGTGGTGACGGGGCGGTCAGGGCAACAGAGGACTAAGGAAACTGAGTAGGATAGGGTTCCACTTTGTGGAAAGGTCAAGTATACATTTATCGATTAACCCCGGGGGGTACCCTTAAAACAGGAGCTCAGAGAAAATATTTGGAAATGGGATATTCTAGCTTTTACTGCATAAACGTTTAATAGTAGAAGGGTAAGGATGATGAGAGTAAAACGGGGGAGGAAGAAAAAAGCAGGTGGCAACTCATTCTGTAGACTTTTTTCAAATTAGTTGCAAGCAACTGCTTTTTTGGCCAGTGTGATAGGGAAAAAGGTGCCCAAGATTTGTTTGGATCTTTTTTGATACATGGATGCAATTGGGAAAGCTTATGGGGTATTCAGCAGCTTAGCGTGGCTATGCTATGACAAGCATTTCCATTAGAGGAAGGTGAGGTTTTCCAGCATTTGTTTGTGCATTAAGCTGATGGCAATGATTGGGGGATTGGGACAATGTGTGAATATTCACTTCAATTCATATCAATTACCCAATCATGACAAAAGCTCATTTCTGTTCACTTTGATTACCCATATCATGTGCAGATGCTTTGCACATAATTGAATAACTGAAATGAATATTCACACAATTGCTTTGCATGAAGGTTCTCAACTCCCTTAGTAAATAAGCCATAGTATGTACACTTTTCTATAGATATTTTAGAGGATAGATAGGAAGTGCATTCAGAATGTTATTCATAAATAAAGTCATGTATCAGAATATGACTAAAGAAAAAAACTTTTTTTTTAGCCACTTGCCCAGCGCCGATCGGCATCTGACGGAGACAGAGTGGCTCTCCTGCGCAAAACGCTATCATCTGATGGCGGCTGCGAGATCGCACACAGTGAGATCTCGCACACAGTGAGACACAGTGATGAAAAAAATGTTTTTTTATATTTTTTTTTTGGATTTGTATTTTAGCAAAAAGTAAGAAATTTGGGTTTTTTTTGCAAAATTGTCGCTCTTCTTTTGTTTATAGCGGCGATCAGAAATGACGCAGCGGTGATCAAATACCACCAAAAGAAATCTCTATTTGTGGGAAAAAAAGGACGCAAATTTTGTTTGGATGTGAAAAACATCTGAACGTTTAAAATGAAAATCACTGTATTTTCTCTAATATATGTAGTTCCTATATCATTGGCACAACCTTGTTGCCATAATGCATTTTTTTCTAATAAGGATTATTAGAAAGTGGATTTGCAGGGTTCCCACATCGCAGCAGTGTGTACTTAATGGACTTTAGTTCTACTTTAAGCCATAGCGAGTTGAATGTTCCTCTTCTGAAGCCAAATGATTGAAGGACCTAAATGCAGGTTAACAACATACAAAGAAAGAACAATCTATAGAAGGCATAGAGAACAAGAGAACAAGAGGGAAGGGTACAAGGAAAAGAATTAACATGGTACTTGAAGCCTCGTATATCTTTCCATCCCAAAACATGATCCTCAGTGCACACACAATGGTCCTTCCAGCAGTGGTGGTCTCTGGGCAGATGCAGCAGTTCAAACTTCCATTTTCATGCAGGACGATCCAGGAGATTTTATTTGTTCACCATAAAGTCTTTCACTGGTAATTTCCATGTTGTAGCAATAGATATTTGCACTGCTAAAAGCAAGTAAAAGATGAATAGAACAACACACTCCTATGCTAGAGTCAGCTGACTGCATAGTGTCACAGGTGCCTGGTCAAATCATGTATAGTCTCATAGATGCCTTGCTGCCCTCTAGGACTGGAGTGGCCCTGACAGTGTTGTGAGGATTGAAAAAGAAAAGAAGGCACACTGGCCTAGTGCATTATCCAACAGATTTAAGTGCATTTAAGTGTAAAGGTGGGATCTGAGGTCTTTTTGACCCCAGATCTCACATTAAAGAGGTCCTGTAGTTGTTTCTATTACAAGGGATGTTTACATTCCTTGTAATAGGAATAAAAGTGATCCAAATTTTTTTTAAAGGGACAGTATAAAAAAATAAAAAGTTAAATAGATGGTTAAAAAAAAGATTTAAAGCGCCCTGTCCCTCCATGCTCGCGTGCAGAAGCGAACACATACGTAAGTCGCGCCCGTATATGTAAATGGTGTTCAAACCACACATGTGAGGTATTGCTGCAATTGTTAGAGCGAGAGCAATAATTCTAGTAAAAGACCTCCTCTGTAACTCAAAACTGGTAACCTGTAGAAATTTTTAGTTTCAATAAATTTTTATTGAGTTTTTAACAAGACAATAACCAAAGAGACAAGGCACATCATAGAGTATAACATTCCATACTAGCTTACAAAGACCTGTATCAGCATACATGTTAGGTGCCCCTCCCCTGTTTTTTATATTTGAAAGTGAAGACCCAGTGATAGCTTTCCTTCAACTTGCATACATGTACAGCTATTACGCCACCGGTCTCCCCCATCCCAGACACCCCAATGGGATCATACTGTGTCTGTGGGGTGAGGGAAGCCTGCTGGTAGTTCAGAGAGGGCACCAGTACTCAATATAATGTTTACAGTGAATGGTATATATCAAGATTAACAGGAAATAACAATGTGGTAATAGTGGTACCTTGTGTAGGATTAACAAAGGAGGAAAGAAGGGGGGGTGAGGAAGGGAGGGATGGGAGGAGGAAGGGGGGAGGCTAAGGGGGGTGAGGGGTAGAATAGGAAAGGAGAGACAGAATGCCAGACAGTAGGTGACATCTCAATCCTCATTTAAGTAATAGTGCAATTGAGGTTGGTAAGCCAGGAACCCCAGGAAGCTTGGAACTTTTTATATGTTAGTGATGTGATCGCTAGTATTTTTTTCATTACACACTGGTGATTTAACACTTGGATGACTTCTCTATGAGACGGGGGGGTCAGGAGATTTCCATTTTTTTGTAATACTCGTTTTAGCCGCAAAAAGGAGGTGTATTATTACAGTACGCTATTTTGCATGGAAGTCTTGGATATTGAGGTGCAATATGGCCAGGCATGCGTTAGGTTTAATGCTCTGGTTGCATATATCAGAGAGGATTAAAAATATTTTATTCCAGTAAGATCTTAGTGACCTGCATGACCACAGGGTGTGTAATTGCGTACCTACTTCACCACAGTTCCTCCAGCAAAGGGCTGATTGTTGAGGAAATATTTTGGCAATTCTGGATGGAGTGAGATACAAGGAATGCATTACCTTTTGGAATTGCTCCCAGTGGGTTATGCATTTTGAGGCGAAGTATGTGGTGCGTAGCGCCTTTTTCCAATGGGCATTTGGGAAGTCCACACCCAGGACCTCATCCCATTTCAACATAGTTTTCGTTTTGGAGAAGAAGCCTTGGGTACAGTAATGTTTGTAAAATAAAGAGATGCCTTTGGCTGATGTTGCAGATTCCTGAAAGTAAGTAACAACTGGGAGCGTGATGTCCAGGTTTGGAGGGAATGGGTGGGTATATAGAAACGATCTAACCTGTATGTACTGGAATTGATATGTGGGCAATAGGGTGTATTTGGATTGTAGGTAGTCAAACTGGTAGAGCTTTTGAGAGTTTTCCTCCTGGTATAGGTCTCCAATAAATTTGATACCCTTGTTTTGCCACTTTCTGAGATCTAGACCAGGGATAAAATGGTGAAGGACTGAAATGGGGATCTTAACTGTGGAGTAAGATTTAGTAGAGGACGAATCCAGGTTGAAGTCTTTCCAGGTATTTAGAGTTATCAGTATTGTTGGGGAGCAGGTGCTTGGCAGGGGAGCTCCCAACTTCACTGCCAGTAAGGCTGTTTTTAAGTCATTGTGTGGTACACTTAGAGATTCCAAAGTGGACCATGTTTTCTGTGAATGGGTGGACCACCAGTACCGGAGCTGGTCCAGCACGCATGCCTTATAATATGCCTTTATATTGGGAGCTCCCATTCCACCTAGTTTCCTGTGTCTTGCCATAATGTTCAATGTGCATCTGGGGGGTTTGTGGTTCCAAATGTATTGGGTGAAGCATCTTTGGGAATGCTGTTAGAAAGGTTTTGGGGAGTGGAATGATCACTGTTCTAAAGATATACAATAGTTTAGGGAAAGTCAGCATTTTAAGCATTGCTATTCTGCCCATGGTGTTTAAATCTGTTTTAATCTAGTGATTTCAGTTTGGATAGTTGCTGAGGTAAAGACTCTAAGAAGGGTTTGTAGATAGCGCTATAGAGCTGGGAAGTCTTAGGTGTTAGCTGAATTCCTAGAAATGTGATATAGTCTTGTGGCCATGTGAAAGGGAACCGTGTTTTGATGCGGATTTCCATATGTTTAGGGATATTTATGCCTAGAATTTGGGATTTAGATGCATTCAGTTTGTAGTATGACATGGAACTGAATTCATCCAATATTTTTTGCATTTCTGCAAGTGACCTCTCTGGATTGGTTATTATTAACGTGACATCATCGGCGAAAAGACTTATTTTATGCTGACGATCAGCTGTGTCAATGCCCGATATAATGGGGTTAGTTCTAATTCTTTCAGCAGTGTAAATATTATGGGTGACAGGGGGCACCCCTGCCTGGTTCCATTTTTAATATGTATTGCTTTAGACATCATTCCTGAGTTAAGGACTACTGCCAAGGGGTTAGAGTATAAGGAGAGTATTGCGGATTGAATCCAGCCCGTCAACCCATATGTGTTGAGTACCTCTTTGAGGTATCCCCAGTGGACTCTGTCGAACTCCTTCTCTGCATCCAGGGATAGGAGGAGAGAAGGCATCCGAGAGAGCCCAGTCTGGTGCACCAGATTGATGAGGCGTCTAGTGGCGAACCCCACCTGATCAGGGTTAATAAGCAAAGGCAGGATCTTTTGAAGTCTAGTGGCTATCAACTTAGCATATATTTTCACACCAGTATTTAGGAGAGAAATAGGCCTGTAGTTGGATGGTAGTGTTGAGTCCTTGTTAGGTTTGGGGAGGGTAACAATGACCACTTTCAACATTTTAGGAGGAAATGAACCAGAGGAGGTGGCTTGATCGAAGAGAGCACAGAGGTGGGGGGCCAATTCCATGGAAAAGCTTTTATAAAATTCATTGTTATAACCGCTATAATCTCCTGGGTGGTGATGGGTTTGGACAAGGTGAGGAGCTTTCCCTCTGGGATTTTTGGGAGGTTAACTTTGTTCAGAAAGGTTTTAATAGATTCTGTAGTGGGTTGTGGTATGGAGGCGTCATTACAAGGTCATACAAGGATTGGTAGTAGTCAGCAAAAGCATCAGCTATATCCTTTGGGTTAAATAGAGGGATTCTCTTGCTGGGGTGGACAATAGAAATTATTTTTTGTTGGATTTGCTTTGATTTAACTTTGTTGGCTAGCCAAGCTCCCACTTTATTATGAAGGCCATAGAACTTTGCTTTCATATATTTTAGATTATTTTCATATTTGTAAAGAAGTAGGGATCTCAGCTTCTGCCTTTCTTGTAAAATATTTTGGATTAAATCAGGATTTGGGTGATTTTTATTTGTCATTTCTTTGTTTGCTATAGACTGCAGAATCTCTTCGATCTGCCTCATCCTCAGTTTTTTAATTTGTGCAGACATATTAATTAAAATCCCCCTCATGTAAGCTTTATAGGTTTGCCATAGCGTAAATCTACTAATGTTCTGGTGTTCTGGGAGTTATTACATTCAAAAAGGCTTTATGTTCCTGAAGTAGTGTTTGATACAATTTCTTGTCCTCTAAAATCCTGGCATTTAATCGCCACCTAGGGGGAGGAGCTTTAGAGAGGTTGTCGTCGAATTCCAGCAGGATAGGCGCGTGGTCGGACCAAAAAATTGTACCAATATCTACTTTTACCACATTTTGTAAAGGTAATTTCAGCATAAAAAAATCATCAATACATGAATATGATGCGTGGGCTGCTGATAAATGTGTAAAGTCCTTTTCGGACCCGTGAAGGCAGTGCCACACATTATATAACTCGTATTTGTGTAATAAAGATGCCAATGAATTGCTAGGTCTCCTGTTGGAAGATGTAGAGTCCATGTCAGTTTGCAAAGCTGTATTGAAGTCGCCTCAAATCAGCAATGTTCCTTGCTTAATATCCATGATCTGGGTTAGTATTGGGCGCATTAATTTCTTCACTGGTATTTGGAGCATAAACATTAACCAGTGTGTAAATACAATGGTTGGGTTCACAAATCAAGATAATATATCTGCCATTTGGATCTGCCACTGATTGTATGTGGCGAAATTGTATTGTTTCCTTTATGGCAATAAAGACTCCACATTTCTTTTTAGGCCCATTGGCAATGTACAAAAAGGGACACTTCAAAAGTTGAAATTTGGGGCATTTATGCGTGACAAAGTGGGATTCCTGGGTAAAAATTATGTCCACGTTATGCATTTTTGCCTCTCTCAGTAGAGCATGTCTTTTGAAAGGACTGTTAAGCCCCTTGAAGTTTATGGATAGAACTTTTAGCAGCATGGTGGGGGGTCATTGTTAGCTCCGAACAAGTTGCTAATGTTCTGAATGTATGTGCTGTCCACTACCTATACAGTACCTGGGTCCTTGTAACTCAATTCCGTGAGAGATTTTTTCCAGTATGAGAGCAAAACCATGTCATCCAAGGTGTTCCTGGCTCGGGCGGCCCCATTAGTACTTGCACAAAGTAAATCATGCTGTCTGCCCGAAGATTCTGCGTAGATGGTGTCTGGACTAGGAAGGAGTAAGAGAAAACAAAACACACAAGACATACAAACAGGTGTTAAGAAACCTTGTATAAAAAAGGGCCTGGTATAACGCAGGCTAGATGTGCAGCTTGGCTGCTGAAGGTTTACAGGGGTAGGAGTCTAGACCAGTAAACTTCTGGTAGTAATGTGCGGGATAACAGGAGTTGGGGCTACGGGTCTCGCAAAGTGGTTGAGGTTTACTGTGAGAGGGAAGCAAACTGAGATAGTTAGATCTTTCAAGACTAGAGTTGAGCGGACACCTAGATGTTCGAGTTCGTCGGGTTCGGTCGAACCTCATGAAACCGTTCGGGTTCGCTACCGGACTCGATCCGAACTTGACACCGGACACCGAGCACCATTGAAGTCAATGGCAACCCAAACTTTTGGGCACAAAAATGGCTGTAAAAAAGTCATGGGAGGGGCTAGAAGGCTGCAAAAGGAAGCAAAATGGGGGTAAGAGTAGGACAAGTGCCCTGCAAACAAATGTGGATAGGGAAATAACTTAAAATCACCTAAAAAAAATAAAAATGGGAGGAGGAGGTGGATGTGGAGTAGGAGCCTAGAGGTTCACTAGGCCGTGACCGTGGCAGTGTAGGCAGAAGTAGCAGTGGTGGAGGAGGAGGAGGAAGAGGAGGAGGAGGTAACCAACACTGTTTTTTAAATTCAATAGATTTTTATTGGTTTTCAATGGTATACAGAAGTCAAAGTTCACAAGCAGTACCAAGGTTGTATAAGCACTATTAAGACACATTTCTCAGTTAAATAATTACGATAACCAACAGTAATGTTTTCACTTGGTCTCCCCCGCCGGTTCCGCCAGCCGGGCGCCCACTCCCCCACTCTCACCCCTACGGGGAACACACTGTGATCGTGGGGGAGGGAGCCCCCGCCCAGCCCAGCAACGCCGAGAATCAGATAATACATTAGGTTATGCACACCATCACTGTTAAGTGTATATTCCAGTTTATAAGCACTGCTGCGTTAGAGGGGTAGTATAATTAACCAATGGTTGAGTTTAGAGATTGAAACAACAAAATTGTAACAAAGATAAACAAAATTAACATTTGCCTTAATGAATTTACCATCATCACCAAGCGATGCCTTAATGTCACCGGTTTGTGTAGTTGTTGTACCAGGAATGCCAGTTTCTCCATTTTTCTGCACATTGTGCGTAATGTCCCTGGGATGAGGCATATGCCTCCTCATAGGTGGCATGTGTCTGGGTCGTTGTAATGATTTCATGGAGAGAGGGAGCTGAGCTTAGTTTCCAGTGCCGGACTAAAACTAACCTTGTGCTGAGGAGGATGTGTGATATAATTGTTTTGTGTTCTCTTGGGAATTTCTCAAGCTCCAATGATAGTAGAGCCAGTGCTGGGGATTGGGGAATCTCCATTTTAAGTATGTGTTTACATTTTTGAAATACACTAGTCCATAGAGGTTTCACTACTGGGCATGACCATAGTATATGTATCAGTGTACCTACTTCTCCACAGTTCCTCCAGCATAGTGGTGGGATCCGAGAGTTGAATTTAGAGATTCTGTATGGGGTTAGGTACCATCGCATCAGAATCTTCTGATATAGTTCCCACAGATTGGCGCTTTTGGTTGAGCTTTATGTTTGTTTGATTGCTTGTTGCCATTGTTCCTCTGTAAATGTTAGGCGTAGGTCCTTTTCCCAGGCTAGAAAATGGGAAGTTTTAATAAACTGATCTTTGTTACCTAATGCTTTATATATTAGGGAGATGCCCTTGGATTTGTTTTCAGGTGATTTAAAAAATTGAGCTATTTTCCATGGGAG
>BLSH010012505.1:60045-74674 GCA_018402905.1 Glandirana rugosa
GAGGGAGTCGTTTGTTGGGGATACACTATACCTTACGGGTATTCCACAAGTATGCTCCGTAAAACTAGGTTTTTCCCCGATCTCATTTTTTTACGATATTAGAGTTTGAGTTGTAGGAGTATATTCTTTAAGTATTTAATCTTCGGAATTAATTTGTACTGGGGTGATAGAGTTTAAGAGAAATGTTCGAGTCCCTTCTGGAGTCTTAGGAGAACTGATCTCAACTCGCTTGGAGACCTTCAAGCCCAAGACGACCAGGCCGGTTTGAAGCCCTGTTTCAGGCCCAAGCCCAGGCCTGTCTTGGGCTTGCAACCTACTCTTACCCCCATTTTACTTCCTTTTGCAGCCCTCTAGGGCTTTCCAGGACTTTGTTACAGCCATTTTTGTGCCTAAAAGTTTGGGTCCCCATTGATTTCAATGGGGCTCGGGGTCCGTGCGAACGTTCGGGTTCTGTCCGGACCCGAACCCGGACTTTGTCCCGAAGTTTGGCCGGACCAGCAGAACCCGAACTTCCAGAGGTTCGCTCAACTCTAGTCAAGAGGATTCTGAGGTCTTCCCTGAGCTTGTAAAGAGAATTTGAGATAGTGGGGTCATGTTTAATTAAGGCTTCTAATTTATGAATTTCTTATATGAGGATGTTGAGTTTGAGATTATAGCATTTTTTTACTCTAGCCCCTTTTTGGATCAAAATGCCTCGTATGAACACCTTATGGGCATTCCATATCACATAGGGGTTGTTTGCTGAGGGAGCATTTGTCTGGAAGAATTCCTGTAGCTTGTTTTTTTTTATAATTTTTGAGCTAGTGGGGTCTTGCAGTATACTTACATTGCAAAGCCATATGGAGACAGGAGAGGAGACACCCTTTTCCTCTATTGTTATGGATATGGCAGCGTGGTCAGACCACGTGATGTCATGAATTTTTTTTTTTTTTTTTTAGCTGATTCTTCTTGTAGCAACCATTTGTCCATGACAAATAGTGCTATACGCGAATAGCTTTGGTGTCTGGCAGACACGTATAGTCTCTCTCTGATGCATGCTGGCATCTCCAGATATCATAGACTTCTTCTGAGTGTAGCAGGTTACGTAGAGAAGAGATGTGGCCTGAGGCAGGGGATGTGGTATCTATTCATGGGTCCACCATCAGGTTAAAGTCCCCACACATTAGCAGGTGGCCATACTTGATAGAGGAAATACACTTAAAGAAAGTGTGGAGAAAACAAAGGCAACCAGTGTGTAGGGTTGCGCGTTAATGTCACAGGTGAGAATGATGTAACACCTTTCCCCGTGTAAGATGGAGTCTTTGAGTTGAAAGGCGAGGGAGTTGCTATTTCTTTTTCTCCTGGTAGCTGGCTAAGAAGACGTTAGAGTGATCTTTATGGGAATATTTGGGAGTAGCCCCAATTTGGAAATGGATTTCCTGTATGCTCAAAATATCTGCTTTGCATTTAGTAGCCTCTGACCACATAGAAAGGCATTTCGCTGTGTGGTTTAGGCCTCTGGCATTTAAGGAAAGGCATGTGATCGTCATTGTGCTTGTTCTATTGGATGTGATGTGGAATGCAGAGTGTTACTCACTTTTGTTGTCAGGGAGCTGGTGGTGGGTCTCCTTGCTTATAGTGTAATGGGCGTCAGACCAGACCAGGTGTGGACACTCCTGTTGACCCACATGTTGAGGTGGCATGATGGTTCAGTGGAGAGTGGTTCATCCAGTGTTAACTTCTGGGTAGCTTTATTCATGTACAGTGTACCAAACAGAAGAGAGGAAAACAAAGAACATAACAAAACAAAAGTTACTACAACTGCTTAGGTAGAAACTGTAAAAAAGAGGATCTATCGGTAGATCCAAGAGCAGATCATGATGCTTGTTTTGATCTTGAGGGTTGTGGTAGGAATACATTCCATACCATGCCGTGGGGGGTTACATTTGTTTGGATGATTCTTGATGTGTTCCAGAGCCTCCATTGTTAGGTTGCTTAGCGGAGCGCTTGTGTGACACAATCTGCCATTCTGGTTCTAGTGGATCTGAGTTGCTGACAACTGAAAAAGTGTGCAAAATGTCAGGAATGATGCCCCATTTGCGTAGAGCAGCAATCCCTTCATCTAAGGTTGATATTGAGATGGTGACTCTATTGTGAGTGATAGACAAGGTGGCAGGGTATTCCATTTATGTGGAATGTTGTGGTTTATAAGTGCCTTGGTAATGATAATCAGATTGTGTCAACGTTGAAGCATGTGCTTGGGTAGGTCAGTGAGCAGCTGTGTGTTAGCATAGTGCTCGGGTTGGCCTTTAGCTTTTGTAAACGTGGCCATTAGGTGATCTTTTACATGATAAAAGTTTACCCTTAGAAGAACGTCCCTGGTATCTCAGCTGGTTGCAAGGAGGGTTTTGGTACCCTGTGGATTCTGTCGATTGTAAGGTCCTGTGCTGACAGTGTGGGGGCCATATAGGAGAATAGAGTCAAGGCATATTGTTGCAGCTGCTGGGGAGGTACAGATTCTGGTATCCCTCTGATTTTTATGTTGTTTCTCCTGGATCTGACCTCTAGGTCACCAATTTTATCATTCATCCAGGTGATTTCCTCTGTGTGGGCATTGTGAGCATCCACTAATGAGTTAAATGAGACAGAGTAATCGCCCATTGTATTCTCCATAATGTCCACTCTGTCCCCCAGAGCTTGTACTTCTTTATGACATTGATTCACACTTGTCACTAGGTCAGAGACCAAAGAAGCCCTCAGAGACAGAATCAGGTCTTTTTTTAATATAATTTGTATTTATTTAAGTTTTCCATGTTACATTGAATTGACAGAAATGTATTAAGGCAAGATGAAATATAGTCAAAACTAAATAAAACCAAATAGCATAGAAAAGTACAGACTTTGGTCATAGGTTAGGGGTCAACAATTGTAATTGGTTGATGCATAACCTTAGGCAATTTTACCATGTGTAGTGAAAGTATGTAGGTCTAGCATTGAATCCCATGTAGCATTGAATCCCATGTTCCACCCACCAGATTATGTGGACAGAATGACACAAGCAATTACTAAGCGTGGATGAAAGGAAGAACCTCAACTGCTATCGCTAATGTAAACAATATAAAAAGAGAAAGCAAACAATATGACGCTTATAAGGGCTAATAGCTAGCAGGTATAATACTTAAGTTTCAGGAGGGGGGCGTGGCTTGACGAGCGTAGGAGATGGCCACTTAGGAGACGAGATCCGGGATCAGGCCCTACAATCCTGCTGCTGGGTAGAGTCACAAAATCTGGCACACATCCTCGTCAACAGCGCTCGACTACCTTTTCTGCCAACAAAAACATCTCAGATCTATTTAAATTCCAGGAGAAAGGGAAGAGACACTCAACCGCCACCAAGATGGCGCCGGTCGCAGAGCACAAGGAGGACGAGGACTTTGATACAGCCTCACTTGCCACATCTGAGGACTTGGTAAGAGACACTTCATCAGCCGACCAACCCCTCACCTACTCAGATATGTCCGAGATAGCTGCGGACATCAAGAGGTAATTTTCCAATGCCTTCATGGACCTCAAGGCTGAGATCCACACACTATCCGAACAGATCGCAACGAACGACGGAGCAGGGAGAAACAGGGAGAAGGCCATTACGCGACTTGAACATGTCACGGCCACTCATTCTCAACATCTGATATCAATCAATCGCCATTTAGAGGACCTAGATAACAGGGGGAGGAGACATAATTTGAGGGTGAGGGGGTCCCCGAATCTGTCCCTTCGGATCAATTAAAGTCCGCGCTTTGCGCCATATTTAACAACCTAATGGAAAGGCCAACAGAATCTCCAATTGACTTTGATAGAGCACACAGGGCCCTGAGACCCAGAGCTCCAGATGACTCCCCTCCCAGAGACATTGTCTGCTGTCTGAACAGTTTCCCCTTGAAAGAAGAAATCTTACAAAAGGCCAGACAAAATGATCAAATTACGTTCAACGAATCAAACATTCAGATATATCAGGACCTCTCCCCGATCACTCTGAATAATAGAAGGGCCATTAAACCTTTATTGGAGGTATTGAGAAATAAAGGCATAAATTACATATGGAAATATCTCCTAAGAACCCCAGATGAACTACCACAATTTTGCGAGCAACTACAAATAGATCTCATTGAATTACCAGAATGGTATAAAGACTTCCGTCTGCCTCCCCCTGTTCCCCTCGGTACTTCATCCAACAGAGCTACGCCCTGCAAATCATCATACCAGTTGGGAGGGAAAAAAATCAAAATACTCTGACTCGCAGGGTCAACTTTCTACCCCAAATAAAACACCAAGGATCAAAGGAAATTTCTGATGCATATGTCTGTCGACATCCGATCTCAATTGGTCTTTCTTTCTACCTCCTTTTTTGTTTTGTAACCTCTACCAATTCTCCTGTATAATTTATTTTTTTCTTTTAAAAGCTACTACCATTTTGACATGGAGTTGAACTCCTGGACAATTTCAACAGATGGCGCTGTTGCACTGCAAGATCTCCTTCGGATTTGGTAAAGTATCTGAAACTTACGTTTAATTCTTTGGTGGATTGGGAAAGACTGCATTTTACAGCTCTCACTTCAGATGTTCATTCATATCCAACAGTAATTCCTTTGAAAACACTCGCTGATTCAATATTACATATATGTGCCCGGTACACAGATACCCCCTTTGTCTCTGATAAACACCCTTTAATATGCTCACGAATGACAGTTTTCGGGATAGCTCCCTGCAGTAAATGTACAAGTTGAAGATCTTTCAAGCCGCAAAGAGCACACCATTTTGTTTTAGGTCTCAGGTTAATGTAGTTATCATTTTTCCTTATTGACCGTCAGGCGAAAATGATGGCCGTTTAAACTCGCTTTTTACCCACCTATTAGGATACAGACTCCTTTTTTCTTGCTGAGGAGAAGAACGCCCTCTGCGTTTTTCAGATGGTCAACTCTCCCTACTTTGCCCGTTTTGAGGTGAAGATCTTGGATGAAACCAGCGGATGGCGCTGTTGTACTGCATGATAGACTCATAGCTGGGTAAAGTACTGGAGAGCTTATGGCCCCCCAGGTAAAGAAGCTGATATCTTGCATATTCTAGTAAATGTCCAGTAGTTCTATTGTTTAACAACTGTTCGAGTTTTTCCTAAATTTTCATTAAACAAATAACCATTTGCTTCACAATTCCTGATCGCCACATAAAAAGTTATACCTCTTCTGTCTATCTGACTGTTTGCAGGAGGTAGAGCCTGTCCCCTTATGAATAAGTAACTTACACAAATTTGTAACCACCTAACTAAAGTGACCTACACCAAGGGATATTCCATCTCCCTTGTATCGCCTTCCACTCACCCCCAATAGATTCAGTACTACATACTGAAATCTAACTTCAATTTCATTCTAAAATTGTATTCCTCCAATGCGGTACAGGTGACCGCCTTGGACGTAAAATACACTTTAAACATTCTCCTTCTCTCTGTCCTGTTCCTAGCTCTGCCTAACATTTCTCTATAACTCTGACTCTTTCTCACCTTCACCTATCTACCTCTCTCTCTCCCTCCCCCCTCCCTCCTTTTTTTTTCCATCATGGCATATTCTGGACTGGGGAAGTCTCCAGACTTAATCTCTCACAATGTGAACAGACTTAACATTCCCCAAAAAAGAAATAAAATTCTTAGAGAACTTCACAAAAAAAACCCAAAATAGTCCTTCAAGAGACACACTTTAAAGGTTCCCAAATTCCTAAGCTAACAGATAAATACTTTGTACAGGCCTTCCATGCCACTAACAAATCTGCCAAAACCAAAGGGGTCTCTATCCTTTTAAGTAAAACCGCATCCTTCATGGTGGAACAACAACATATTGACACTGACGGAAGATATATCTTTCTAAAAGGCACACTAAACGGGAAACCAACGACTATCGCAAACGTTTATTTTCCCAATAAAAACCACATATCCTTTTGTCGACATGTCATAGACGAATTAAAGAGTTTTGCCAAAGGTCGTATAATCATGGGTGGTGACTTTAACATTCCCCTCAATCCTATACAGGACACATCCTCTGGGAAAACTTGCATAGCATACAAAGTCCTTAAGAGAATTAAGGCACTTCTGCAATCCCTAACTTTAATAGACACATGGAGAACTTTACACCCTACCTCTAAAGATTTTACCTACTACTCTGCCCCGCATAAATGATATACTAGGATAGACCACATATTTATCTCTCAAAGAGATATGCCTGACGTAACCAGAGCAGAAATAAGTACAATCACACTTTCAGACTATGCCCCCATATCAATATCATTTTTAACTCTAAAGAATACACAGAAGAATTTTAATTGGAGGCTAAATGCGGCACTGCTTACTGACCAAGAGACTCAGAATCACATTTATACCTCTATCCTTGACTATTTTAATTTAAACAGCACCCCGGGCATCTCACCAATGTCAATATGGGAAGCCCATAAAAGTGTCATCAGGGGAGGACTTATCAAGATTGGTGCCGGGAAGAAGAGGGAGAGGGAAAGGGAAAAACATATGGAAAATATTATAGCCCAAATCCATACATTGGAAACCCAACACAAACGCTCACTGTAGCTTGCTGTAGAACAGGAGCTAATAGACAAAAGCAGAGAGCTACAAACTATTTTAGAGCATAATTACAGTAGAGCACTTTTCCTGAAAAAATCTATCTACTATGAAATGGGAGATAAGAGTGGCAAATACCTTGCAAGAGCACTAAAAGAATCACAACATGCAGGAAATATACATTGCATTCGGGATAATCAGGGTAAACCCTCATATGACTCCAATGCTATTGCCAAACAATTTTATGATTTCTACACAAAACTCTATAATCTACCCCCGCAGAATAAACCCAAAGAATGTGCTGGAAACAGAGAACAAATTATCCAAAAATTCCTAATTGACAGCAAAATCCCTAAGCTCTCTCTTAACGAGACATCTTCTCTGAAGAAGTCCATCACAAACGAAGAAGTCACCTTATCCACAACAGACATGAAAACTGGCAAAAGTCCCGCACCAGACGGTTTCACATCAATTTACTATAAAACATATGAAAAGATTTTAAATAAACCACTTACCTTGGTTTTTAATCAAATGATCCACGACCAAGCCCCTCCACGAGACTTCGCCCTTGCACATATTACCGTCATACCCAAAAAAGACAAAGACCCAACTGACTGCACTAACTACAGGCCCATTTCCTTACTAAACTTGGATCTCAAAATCCTACCAAAAATTTTGGCCAACAGAATCAAACTCATGTTAGAGAAAATTATAGGACCAGACCAAGTAGGCTTTATGCCCGGCAGAGAGACAAGGGACAACATTATTAAATCTTTAAACCTTATTTACAGAACTCACCTAGATAAGCTGGAAGCCATGTTACTATCAACTGATGCCGAAAAGGCTTTTGATAGAATTGCATGGGACTACATGATGTCTACTTACGAATATATAGGACTGGGAGAAAAAATAATAAATTGGATTAATAAACTCTACACCAACCCTTGTGCTAGAATTAAAGTAAATGACACCTTCTCAGAACCAATACAAATCAGGAATGGAACACGACAAGGTTGCCCACTATCCCCAATACTATTTATCATTACATTAGAACCCCTAATTAGGACCATTAAACTACAACCAGACATACATGGGATTATGATTGATGGGTCAGAATATAAAACTGCAGCCTATGCAGACGATATGTTGTTTTTTTTATCTCCCAACCTCATATCACCATACCTAATTTAAACAAGTGGTTCCAGTTGTTTAAGTACATTGCAAACTTCAAAATTAATTATAAAAAATCTGAAGCCATGAATCTCTCCCTTAGCAAACAGACAGCTGACTTGACCTACAAAAATTGCCCCTACAAATGGGAACACACCAGCCTTCAATACTTAGGTATCAGACTAACCCCGAAAATAGACCAAATTTATACTCAAAACTTTCTACCCATTCTGAGAAATATAGGAAAGGACCTTAACACCTGGAATCCCAAGCACTTCAAGCACTTAGCTGCCCTAATCGAGATGTGTGGCTGTTTCCAATCTTTTGCCAGGGTAATTTTGGCTCCCAGTAAGAGTAGAATGAATCAGTTTGAGGGAGGATTTGAGAATCTTTGGAATATGTTCCTTAAGTAAGGCGGTCATTGAGGACCTGTAGACCTGGCAACCCGTGACTTCCTTGATGAGGTTAAAAATCTTCAACCAAAATGGGCGAATTCTGGGACACTCCCACCATATGTGAGCCATAGTGCTAGTGAGTTGGCAGTCTGTAAAGCATAGGGGGTGCACCAATGAGTAGAAGGAAGCCAGTTTAAAGGGACTGAGGTACCATCTGGAGAGAACCTTAAAACTGGCTTCCAAGATCTCTGCCAGGTCTCCAGGTCCCTTTGAAACTGAAAGTCCGACTCACATGTTGTCATGAAAGTGGACTCAGTAGTAGGATGGGCAAGTGATGAGTACATAACAGAGATGCCTCCTTTTTATTCAATAGGCCGGCCACACCACAACTCATATGTAGTAAATCTGGGTGGTAATGGTTTGTCTGTCCAGATTTTGTGTAGGAAGTGTAATAGTTGCCTAAACCTAAATTCCAATTTGCTTATACAATGTCTGAGAGTGCGGGGTCTGGAGGCAGTAAAGAAATGTCCAATGCAGTATAGCCCTTTGTCCAGCGACCATTTGAAGGCTTTTATATCTAGTCCCGGAGGGAAGTCTAGATTGCTGAAAAGGTGGGCGAGGAGCTTGCTTGCTGAGATCAGAGAGGACATGTGGCGAAGATTGTCCCAAAGGGAGAAAGAGTGGGAGAGGGCGGGGGCAAGGCCTATTCTTCTGGGGATACCACAAGAGGAAATCAAGAGTATGGAGCGGGGTTGCTTGTTGTTCAATTTTGACCCGTTGAAAGCTGCGCAAGTCTGGCTGCAAGGTAATAGTTATGTAGATGTGGGAGACCTAAGCCTCCCTGTCTTTTGTGATGGTATAAGACCTGTTGTGGGAGTCGGTAGCCCGATCCCCCCCAGATAAATCTGAGTATCTTGCTTTGGAATGTTTTAAGGTGGTCCCTTCTTATGGGAATAGGTAGAGAGCGAAAGAGATATAACAGCCTGGGCATCAAGGTCATTTTGTGGGTGGGTAGTTATTGGCGTATAGGGATTCTGTTTTGGCTGTGAGGTTAATTCCAAGGTATTTAATGGAAGGATTTTATTCAAAATTAAAGGATTTTTGTAGGGAAGGGATAGATTCAGGTTGTAAGGAAACATTGAGGGCTTGGGATTTTGATTAGTTGACCTGGAGACCTGAGATTTTGGAGAAATTATCTAATGTACGGCATAGATTTGGTAGGGAAGTAACTGGGGATGTCATGAATAGCAGAATGTCATCTGTGAAAAGGGCACATTTGTGTTCCTGTGGTCCACATGAGACTCCTTTTATATTGGGATTTAGGCATATAGCAATGGCTAGAGCTTCGATGGCTATGGCGAAGATTAGTAGGGGCAAGGGGCTTCCTTGCCTAGTGCCTTTTTCAATGTTAAATGGTTTGGTGTATAAGCCTTGGAGCCTGATTTGGGGATTTGGAAAAGAGTATAATGCATGGATCAGACCCATGAAGCGCTGGTCGAAGCCCCAGCAATCCAGGAGAGAGAATATATAAGGCCAGGAGACAAATGCTTTCTGGAGGTCTAGGGAGAGGAGCATTCCTCTTTGCCTAGGCCCGCCTTCCCAGTTAGTTTGGAGAATTGAGACTATATCGATGGCTCTCCTGACTTGGTCAGGGCCTTGTCTGCCTGGAATGAAGCCCACCCGATCCTTATGAATGTAGGATCCTATGAACAAGGCGAGGCGGTTGTCGAGAATTTTAGTCAACATTTTTAAGCCATTTTTATAAGGAAGGTGGGGCAGTAATTGCTGACTTCTTCTGTGTTTTTATCTGGCTTTGGTATGACTGTAATAAAATCTGTGTTTCCAACAGGTCTCCCATTGTTTTGGCATTGGAAAACCATTACAAATGAGGGGCTAGGGTGTTTGCCATTGCCTTGTAATAGGCGACTGATAGACCATCTGGGCCAGGCGCTGAGCCTCTTTTGAGGTCCTTGATTACCTCCAGCACCTCCCTTTCTGTAAAGGCTGCTTCTAGAATGTCTTTGTTTTTAGAGGAGAGGGTTGGTATGGGGATGTCATCAAGGAACTTGGATATATCCTCTTTGTTATTCAGTGGAGAGGAGCTATATAGTTTTGTGTAGAATTCCTGGAAGGCCTCCAGGATCTTGATGGGGTTGGCTGTAGGCGGCTGGCCAGGGGTTTTAATCTTGGGCATTGTATTGGATCAGGTTCTAGGGGAAAGTTTGGCTGCCAACATAGGAGCTATCTTGTCCTTATGAGTGTAGAACCTGTTATTGTTCCAACTGATGCTTTTCTCTGCTTTTGCTGTAAGAGCTAAATTACGGTCTAGTTTGTCCAAGAGGGATAATGTGGGTTCTTTTTATGTTCAGTTTGCAGGGTCAGGTAGACTTCCTCCAGTTTCTCAAGGGTTATCCTTCTTTCTTTTTTTGATTTGGGATGCAATCTGGATAATTTTCCCTCTAATGAAGGCCTTGTAAGGCCATAAGGTCTCTGCGGGAATTCCCTTGACATTATTAAGCTTAAAGTATTTCTGCAATAATTTATACATTTCAGTAACTTGGATGGGATCACATAGGATGGATTCATTCAGTCTCCAATAAAACTGGGTTGACCTGTGGGACTGGGAATGGAGAGTCATAATCACTAAAGCGTGATCAGATAAAACTGTGTCATGTATGCGTGAATTCGGAATGTCAGGAACCACGAATGAGGGCACTAGGATATGATCGATCCTAGCATATGAGTTGTGTGGGCTGGAGAAGTGGGTGTAGTCTCTTTTATTGGGATTTAGCTCTCTACAGGCATCTACTAGGTTGTGGGAGTGTAATAGCTTATCTATTTTATGACTGGTCCTAGTTGGGCGGGAAAGTTGTGTTTTGAAGAGCTTAGATTTGTCTACCCCCTGGTCGAAGGCGACGTTGGAGTCGCCTCCAAATATCACTGTACCTTCTAGAAGGGGCGTGAGGGTGTCTAATAGAGATTTAAAGAAATGTGTTTGTCCCTTGTTAGGGGCATAATACGAGATTAGGGAGTAGAGGTGTCCCTCTATGGTGCCCTTGATTAGAATATGCCTGCCGCCTGTGTCTTTTGTGTCTGAGATTCATTTAAATTTACAGGATTTGGAAATGAATATAGTCACCCCTTTAGTCTTGTTCTTAGCACTGGCTAGATAAAAGTTGGGAAAGTTGGGGTGGATATACTTTGGACTATACCGCATTGGAAAATGTGTTTCCTGTACCATCACTATGTCCAATTTCAGGGATTTGTAGCTGTCGAAGACTTTCCTTCGCTTAATGGGAGAATTTAGGCCCTGGGCATTGTGTGTGGCAACTTTCAAGGGGTGGTGCTAGCCATTGGGTTTGTAAGGGAGGGTGTATCTGCATCCATCATCACTTACCTTGTTGAGTCCTCTTCAAAGGGGAGGTGTTCATTCATGGGGCCCTGTGGTTTGGCATTCCAGGAAATTGGAGAAATACAGTTGGCTGAAATAGAAAGAACTGTTAGTGAGCATTGGAAAGGCAAGAAGTTGAAGTGAGTAGCGGGGTTGGGGAAGATGAGAAAAGAGGAGGGATAGGGGAAATGGATAAGAGGGTGATAGAGAGGGGGAGGGGGGAGAAAAGGGAGAGAACAGAAAGGGAAAGAGAGGAAAAGGGGGGGAAGGGGAAAGATGAAAAAAGGTGTTTTTTCTCCTAACTAGGGGAGTAGTGACCAGGGGGAGAAAAAAATCCCCGGACACCTCCACACAGTATCAATTTGTGTCCGGTCCAAAGGACTGGACAACCTATCCCTCAGCTGCCTAAGGGAGTCTGAGGGATAGGTTGAGGCACATGGGGGCCACCCTCCACCAGGACGCCCTGTAAAATGAACGGTTAACAAAAAAATAACAGTATAACGCTAAGCCTTATTGAAATATCTTTCCTAAGGTGAACTCAGACCCTCACAATGAACTCGGGGAGGGCCTCTATGTCCCTCTATTGGGGAGAGGGGGAGAGGGCTACCAAGTTAAGTTGATGGGAGAGTTCAAGTAGGATGCAGAGTGGGAGAGCTCTTGCCTTCCCGAAGCTGCTTTTTCAGTAGTCATGTTGTAAGGTCCGATATTAGAGTTCTCCTTGATGGTGGGTCATCAAAAAGTGTCTGGTGGCATTTCAGCTTAAGTGCTGTGGTGAAGACCTGAACAGAAACTGTGGCTGAGAGAGTTTTATTTTCAGCCACCTTTGCTTTAAACAGATGTTATGACAGGTTGAAAATATAATAATGAAAGCTCCTCACAGAAGATTCCTGGAAGCCTTTAGTCAAGCCCAACTGAGTTGGGGGAGTTTGAGGTCCGGGAGGTCAATGGTTGGCTGAGTCAGGTGGGGCCAGTGTCCCTGGATCTCTTTGATTTTGCCTTCATCCAGAGGGGGTAAGGGTACTTGTAGGCAGCTGCCTTTTGGATGATCCTGTAGTATTGCTGGAGATGTCCATGTCTGCTTCCTGGGTAATCAATTTCAGGTGGAGCAGTAGTTTTTCACCGTCAGGGAAGCTGGAGAAGGCGTATTGTTTTCCTTTAACCACTTCAATACAGGACGTTTATACCCCCTTCCTGCCCAGACCAATTTTCTGCTTTCAGCGCTCTCACACTTTGAATATCAATTACTCTCTCATGTTACACTGTACCCAAACAAAATTGTTATCATTTTTTTCTCACAAATAGAGCTTTCTTTTGGTGGTATTTAATCGACGCTGGGTTTTTTATTTTTTGCAAAAAAAGAGCGAAAATTTTTTTAAAAAAAACACTTTTTTTTAGTTTCTATTTAACAATTTTGCAAAAAAAAAAATTTCTTCATAAATTTGGCCCAAAATTTATACTGCTACCTATCTTTGGTAAAAAATAACCCAAATTAGTGGATATTATTTGGTCTCTGTGAAAGTTATAGAGTCTACAAACTAGGGTGCAAATCATTGAAAATTGATCACACCTGATGTACTGACGGCCTATCTCATTTTGTGAGACCCTAACAAGTCAGTAAAGTACAAATACCCCCCAAATGGCCCCTTTTTGGAAAGTAGACATCCCAAGGTATTTAGTAAGAGGCATGGTGAATTTTTTTAAGTTGTAATTTTTTCCCAGAATTCTTTGTAAATTTTTTTTTTTTTTTACACAAAATTGTCACAACAACAAGTTATTTCTCACACACCGCATATACATACTTGCAATGACACCCCAAAATACATTCTGCTACTCCTCCTGAGTATGACGATACCACATGTGTGAGACTTTGATACAGTCTGGCCACATACAGAGGCCTAACATTGAAGTAGCACCTTTTGGTGCTCTGTGAGCATAAATTACACATCTCATTTCTCAACCACCTATTACCATTATGAAGGCCCTGGAGCACCAGGACAATGGAATTGCCCACAAAATGACCCCGTTTTGGAAAGATAACACTCCAACGTATAATCTATGAGGCATAATGAGTCTTTTGAACGGTTCATTTTTTTCCAGAAGTTTTTGGAAAATGTGGGAAAAAAAGAAAACGCTTTTTTTTACACAAAGTTGTCCATATATAAGATATTTCCAACACATAGCATGTACATAGCAAAAATGACACCCCAAAATACATTCTGCTACTCCTCCTGAGTATGGCGATACCACATGTGTGAGACTTTTACACAGTCTGGCCACATACCGAGGCTCAACATTGAAGTAGCACCTTTAAGTGTTCTACGAGCATAAATTACACATCTCATTTCTCAACCACCTACCTATTACACTTTTGAAGGCCCTGGAGCACCAGGACAATGGAATTGCCCACAAAATGACCCCATTTTGGAAAGCTAACACCCCAACGTATAATCTATGAGGCATAATGAGTCTTTTGAACGTTTTTTTTCCAGAAGTTTTTGGAAAATGTGGGAAAAAAAGAAAACGCATTTTTTTTACACAAAGTCCATTTATAAGATATTTCCAACACATAGCATGTACATAGCAAAATTGACACCCCAAAATTAGAGTTGAGCGAACCCGGACTGTAAAGTTCGGGTCCGTACTGAACTTTGGGGTGTCCGGGACCCGGACCTGAACCCGGACTTTTCAAAAAAAGTCCGGGTTCGGGTCCGGGGTTCTGGTAATTTTAATGAAAATTCTTAAAAATGCTGTAAAAAAGTCCAGGAAGGTCCTAGAGGTCTGCAAATGGAAGGAAAATGGGGGTAAGGGTGGGACAAGTGCCCTACAAAGAAATGGGGACAGGGAAATAACTTTAAATATTAAAAAAAAAAATAAAAACATAAAAAAAGCAAAAATGGAGATCATCTTCAAAATGGGTCTGAAAAGTATTAATTAACGGTAGAGGCCATAGAAATGTTCTAAAATCATCTTCAAACTGTGTCAAAAAAGTATAAATAAGCCGGGAGAACCCATATCACTGTTCTGCAAAATGTGTGTGTCACTTTAAATGAAACCGGGAATAAGTGAACATCTGTACTG
>BLSH010012510.1:9321-25194 GCA_018402905.1 Glandirana rugosa
GGACCGATGGTACCTCAGTAAAAACCGTGTCCTCGGCCAGGTCCCTGTAACTTTCTGTGAAGATGTTGGAACCTCTCGGTACATTGGAAAGTGTCTTTCAATGTCCCTGGACCGGCTCCTGTGCCAAAAATGACTCCATGGTAGCCAGGAACATAATGTTAGATATTGAGGAACAGAGGAATCCTAAAACTAACCCTAACGCCAACCCTACCACCAACTCCAGTCCTTTGTTTATCAACAAAGTCATGTGATCCCTATGTCATTTCATACAATGGAGGTTCCATGTCTCTCGAAGGTTGTAGAAGTGTCTTTCAATGTCCCTGGACCGGCTCCTGTGCCAAAAATGACTCCATGGTAGCCAGGAACATAATGTTAGATATTGAGGAACAGAGGAATCCTAAAACTAACCCTAAGGCCAACCCTACCACCAACTCCAATCCTTTGTTTATCAAGAAAGTCATGTGATCCCTATGTCATTTCCAACAATGGAGGTTACATGGCTCTCGAAGGTTGTAGAGGTGTCTTTCAATGTCCCTGGACCAGCTCCTGTGCCAAAAAATGGCCGTTAGATATTGAGGAACAGAGGAATCCTAAAACTAACCCTAAGGCCAACCCTACCACCAACTCCAATCCTTTGTTTATCAAGAAAGCCATGTGATCCCTATGTCATTTCCAACAATGGAGGTTACATGGCTCTCCAAGGTTGTAGAAGTGTCTTTCAATGTCCCTGGACCTGCTCCTGTGCCAAAAATGACTCATTGGTAGCCAGGAACATAATGTTAGATATTGAGGAACAGAGGAATCCTAAAACTAACCCCAAGACCCCATACACACTATCCAACTTTTGTTGTCAGATTTCCTTCAGATTTACCAAAACCATGCAGTGCAAGGGCCTGCCTGATTGCATACAAATTGAAACTCCTAAGGTTTGACCTCATATTATATGGTTTTGGTAAATCTGAAGGAAAAAATCTACAGAAAATTGGATAGTGTGTATCCAGCTTAAGGCTGACCCCAGCACCAACTCCAATCTTTTGTTTATCAACAAAGCCATGTGATCCCTATGTAATTGTTAGCATGGAGATCACATGGCTTTGTTTGTCAACAGCTAAATGAAGATGTCTTTTGGTGGATTATAATCATGTAATGGAGGTTACATGACTCTTGAAGGTTGCAGAAGCTCCTTCCCACGCCCCTAGACCTGTGCCAAGAAATGGCTCCTTGTTAGCCAGGAATATGACGATAGATCAGAATTTCTCACCCAGGGTTCCATGGGACTCTAGGGTCCCTCCAGAGGTTGCTCTCGTCTCAGCTCTTGGAGGTTTTCAGAAGCGTCTTTCAATATCCCTAGACTTATTCTTGTGTCAAAAAATGTCTCCTTGTTACCCAGGAACATAGATATTGAGGAACAAAGGAATTCTAAAACGAACCCTAAGGCCAACCCTAACTGGCTCTCAAAGGTTGCGGAAGCTGCTTTCAATGTCCCTGGACCTGCTCTTGTGCCAAAGAATGGCTCCTTGTTAGCCAGGAATATGACGATAGATCAGAGTTTCTCACCCAGGGTTCCATGGAACTCTAAGGTCCCTTCCAGAGGTTGCTCTCGTCTCGGTTCTCGAAGGTTGCAGAAACATCTTTCAATGTCTCTAAACCTATTCTAGGAATTCTAAAACTAACCCTAAGGCCAACCCTAACTCCAACTTTAACCTTTTGTTTTCAACAAAGCCATGTGATCTCTATGTAATTGCTAAAATGGAGATTACATGGCTTTGTTAGTCAACAGAGAAATGAAGACGCTTTTTGGTGGTTTAAAAGGGTGTAATGGAGGTTACATGACTCTTAAAGGTTGTGGAAGCTCCTTTCAAAGTTCCTGGACCTATTCTTGTGCCAAAAAATGGCTCTTTGTTAGCCAAGAACATAATGTTAGATATTGAGGAACAGAGAAATCCTAAAACTAACCCTAAGGCCAACCCTAGCACCGACTCCAACCCTTTGTTTATCAACAAAGCCATGTGATCCTTATTGCTAACATGGAGATCACATGGCTTTGTTAGTCAACAGCTAAATGAAGATGCCTTTTGGTGGTTTATAAGAGTGTAATGGAGGTTACATGGCTCTTGAAGGTTGCAGAAGCTCCTTTCAACATCCCTGGACCTGTTCTTCTGCCAAAATATGGCTCCATGCTAACTTTGTTAGCTGGGAACATGATCAATAATTACAGGAATTATAAAGATGTTAGATATTGAGGAACAGTGGAATCCAAAAGTAACTCTAACTTCAACTCGAACCCTTCTCTTATCAACAAAGCCATGTGATCCCTATGTCATTGCTAATGTAGCGGTACCCCCGAAGGAGCTGCTGATTTATATCACCCGGTCCTCCCTCTGATTATCCTGCAGCCATTCACAACGGATTTCCACACTGTCAGGTGCACGCACACAATCCGGCTCGTTACTCCAATGACCAGTCTAGGGCAGCCTTTCTCAACCTTTTCAACACCGAGGGACCCTTGAAATAATTCTCCGGTCTCAGGAAACCCCTGCTAAAAATTAAAAATCTACAACTCCTGATACATTAGTGTGATGGTCAATGGGAAGAAAGCTCCTTACACTTGTGGTCATTGGGAAGAATTACCCCCTTACAGATAGCTAAAAAGATCAATGGTATCATTGGGAATTTATCTGAGAGGTAGAAATTGACCATGCTCAAGGAACCCCTAGCAACCTCTGGAGGAACCCTAGGGTTCCACAGAACCCTGGTTGAGAAACCCTGGTCTAGGGGATGAGTTTTGGTGCTTTATTGTAGAACTTGGGTAGGAGAAGGGAACGGATGGGATACTCCAAGTTAACTGACTCCAAGCGAGGACAACTTCTCCCTATCTCTATACATCAGACTGTCAGTCGCACTACGTTGCAGACCAATCTCAGTGATGCAGAAGAGGATAGGACGGACTTTGTTTCTTCAAGACACTCACCAGTGTCTCCTTTCTAGCTCTATGTAGCAGACTACCAACGGCACTTAATAGCAGGCTCAATTTAGTGAAACAAGTCCCTTTTTAAGCAGAAGAGGATAGGCTGGACCTTGTTTCTTCAAGACACTTGCCAGTGTCTCCTTTATAACTCACACACCCAGTTAGCTGACTATGAGGAGCAGGAGGGGGATTCTAGCAACTCTGTCTCAGGGATCCCTTTACGGGTCTCTACTCACACCATGTCCCGGAACAGCCGGTAGCCTCCTTCCAACTTTCAGGCAACACTTTGCCACTGTGATACCAGACAGGATCCGAGGACGTCCCCCTCTGTCAGCTTTATAGGAACTCTGGACTGTGACTTCAGCAACTCCAGCTAGGCCTCGACCAGGCCCAACATCTGGCAGCCTCCTGGATAGGCCTCAAGCCTAGCAGCCAGGAGCTGAACACACACCTCCACCCCTGAGGTCTGGGTGGGCAGGAACTCCTGACCTTGAGCCCATGTGCTCCTTTTTATATGGATACAGTCACCCAAATTGCAGTGGGGCACCTCCCCAGGTAATTGGTCAGAACTGCATCCACATACACCTGCTGTCACTCACTGGGTTTTCCTCCCCTTGTCCAATAGGAACCCATACTGCCGGGCAGTGTAAAACTTTCCAGACCACGTGAATCAGCACCAGAGCACACTGAGCAGATCTTACTCAAATCAAGGTTTTCTGATAAGCAGACAGCATCTAAATTTACCTATCTGCTCCCCTGGTAAGCAGGGAAAGCCAAAAACTATATACACTCACTAACATCTAAACTAGGAGGGTGCTACACTAACATGGAGCTCACATGGCTTTGTTAGTCAGTAGCCTAAGGAAGGTGTTTTTTGGTTGTTTATTATGCCGCAATGGAGGCTAATCGCTCCCGAAGGTTGCAGAAGTGTCTTTCAACATCCAGGAACTTGTTCTTGTGCCATAAAATGGCTCCTTGTTAGCCAGGAACATAATGCTAGATATTGAGGAACAGAGGAATTCTAAACTAACCCTAAGGCCAACCCTAAATCCAGCTTTAGACCTTTGTTTATCAACAAAGCCATGTGACCCCTTTGTCATTGCCAACATGTACTGTAGATCACATGGCTTTGTTAGTCAACAGCTAAATTAAGGTTTTTTTGGGTGGTTTATAAGGGTACAATGGAGGTTACATGGCTCTCGAAGGTTGTGGATGCTCCTTTCAGTGTCCCTGGACCTGTTCTTGTGCCAAAAAATGGCTCCTTGTTAGCCGGGAACATGACGTTAGATATTGAGGATGGAACAGAAGAATTCAAAAATAGCCCTAAGGCCAACCCCATGTCCAACTTTAAACCTTTGTTTATGAACATCCCTGGACTTGTGCCAAAAAATGGCTCCATGTTAGTTGGGAATATGATGCTAGATATTGAGGAGCAGAGGAATTCTAAAACTAACCACAAGGTCAACCCTAGCACCAACTCCAACCCTTTGTTTATCAACAAAGCTCCATGATCCCTATGTCATTGAGAGATGACATGGCTTTGTTAGTCAACAGCTAAATGAAGATGTTTTTTGGTGGTGTATAATCATGTAATGGAGGTTACATGGCTCTCAAAGGTTGCGGAAGCTCCTTCCCATGCCCCGAACCTGTTCTTGTGCCAAGAAATGTCTCCTTGTTAGCCAGGAATATGACGATAGATCAGAGTTTCTCACCCAGGGTTCTATGGAACTCTGAGGTCCCTCCAGAGGTTGCTCTCGTCTCAGCTCTTGGAGGTTTGCAGAAGCGTCTTTCAATATCCCTAGACTTATTCTTGTGTCAAGAAAATGGCTTCGTGTTACCCAAGAACATGACATTAGATATCGAGAAACAGAGGAATCCTAAAACTAACCCTAAGGCCAACCCTAACTCCAACTCTAACCCTTTGCTTATCATCAAAGCCATGTGATCCCTATGTCATTGATGTCATGGAGATCGTGGTCTCATTAGTTAACAGCTAAATTAAGGTGTTTGGGGTGGTTTATAAAAATGTAAAGAGGTTACACGACTCTCAAAGCTTGTGGAAGCTCCTTTCAATGTCCCAGGACTTGTTCTTGTGCTAAAATGGCTCCTTGTTAGCCGGGAACATGATGTTAGATATCGAGGAGCAGAGGAACCCAAAAGTAACCCTAAGGCCAACTCTAACTCTTTGTTTATCAACAAAGTCATGTGATCCATATGTCATTGCTAACATGGAGATCACCAGGTTTTATTAGTCAGCAGATGAATGAAGGTGTTTTTGGTGGTTTATGAGGGTGCAATGTAGGTTAAATGGTTCTTGAAGGTTGCGGAAGTGTTTTTCAATGTCGCAAGACCTATTCTTAGGCTCCTTGTTAGCTGCGAATATAATGTTAGATACTGAGGAAAAGAGGAGCAGAGGAATCTAGAAATAACCCTAAATCTAAGCCTAACTCCAACTTTAACCCTTTGTTTATCAACAGAGCCATGTAATCCCTATACCATTTCTGACATGAAGGTCACATGGTTTTGTTAGTCAGCAGCTAAATGAAGGTGTTTTGGGCGGTTTATAAGGGTGATATGGAGGTTACATGACTCTCAAAGGTTGTGGATGCTCTTTTCAGTGTCCCTGGACCTGTTCTTGTGCCAAAAAATGGCTCCTTGTTAGCCGGGAACATGACGTTAGATATTGAGGCTGGAACAGAGGAATTCAAAAATAGCCCTAAGGCCAACCCCATGTCCAACTTTAAACCTTTGTTTATCAACAAAGCTATGTGGTTCCTATGTCACTGCTAACATGGAGATCACATGGCTTTGTTAGTCAACAGCTAAATGAAGATGCCTTTTGGTGGTTTATAAGGGTGCAATGGAGGTTACAGTGAAGGAAAAAAGTATTTGATTCCCTGCTGATTTTGTAGGTTTGCCCACTAGCAAAGAAACTATCAGTTTATAATTTTAATGGTCGTTTTATTTTAACAGTGAGAGACGGAATAACAACAAAAATATCCAGAAAAACGCATTTCAAAAAAGTTATAAATTGATTTGCATTTTAATGAGTGAAATAAATATTTGATCCCCTATCAATCAGCAAGATTTCTGGCCCCCAGGCGTCTTCTATACAGGTAATGAGCTGAGATTAGGAGTTTTCTCTTAAAGGGAGTGCTCCTAATCTCAGCTTGTTACCTGTATAGAAGACTCCTCTCCACAGAAGCAATCAATCAATCAATCAGATTCCAATCTCTCCACCATGGCCGAGACCACAGAGCTGTCCAAGGAGGTCAGGGAGAAGATTGTAGAGCTACACAAGGCTGGAATGGGGGCTACAAGACCCTCGCCAAGCAGCTTGGTGAGAGGTGACATCAGTTGGTGCGATTATTCGCAAATGGAAGAAACACAAAATAACGGTCAATCTCCCTCGGTCTGGGGCTCCATGGAAGATCTCCCCTTGTGGGGTTCAATGATCATGGAGAACGGTGAGGAATCTCCCAGAACTACACAGGAGAATCTCATCAATGATCTCAAGGCAGCTCTGATCATAGTGACCAGGAAAATAATTGGTAGCACACTACGCTGTGAAGGACTGAATTCCTGCAGCGCCCGCCATGTCCTCCTGCTCAGGAAAGCACATGTACAGCCCGAATGAGGAAAGCTCATGTACAGCCCGTCTGAGGAAAGCACATGTACAGCCCGACTGAGGAAAGCTCATGTACAGCCCGTCTGAGGAAAGCACATGTACAGCCCGTCTGAGGAAAGCACATGTACAGCCCGTCTGAGGAAAGCGCATGTACAGCCCGTCTGAGGAAAGCCCATGTACAGCCCGTCTGAGGAAAGCACATGTACAGTCCGTCTGAGGAAAGCCCATGTACAGCCCGTCTGAGGAAAGCACATGTACAGCCCGTCTGAGGAAAGCACATGTACAGCCCGTCTGAGGAAAGCACATGTACAGCCCGCCTGAGGAAAGCCCATGTACAGCCCGTCTGAGGAAAGCACATGTACAGCCCGTCTGAGGAAAGCCCATGTACAGCCCGTCTGAGGAAAGCACATGTACAGCCCATCTGAGGAAAGCACATGTACAGCCCATCTGAGGAAAGCCCATGTACAGCCCATCTGGGGAAAGCCCATGTACAGCCCATCTGAGGAAAGCCCATGTACAGCCCGTCTGAGGAAAGCCCATGTACAGCCCATCTGAGGAAAGCCCATGTACAGCCCGTCTGAGGAAAGCACATGTACAGCCCATCTGAGGAAAGCACATGTGCAGTCCGTCTGAGGAAAGCACATGTACAGCCCGTCTGAGGAAAGCCCATGTACAGCCCGTCTGAGGAAAGCACATGTGCAGTCCGTCTGAGGAAAGCACATGTACAGCCCGTCTGAGGAAAGCCCATGTACAGCCCGTCTGAGGAAAGCACATGTACGGCCCATCAGAGGAAAGCACATGTACAGCCCGTCTGAGGAAAGCACATGTGCAGTCCGTCTGAGGAAAGCACATGTACAGCCCGTCTGAGGAAAGCCCATGTACAGCCCATCTGAGGAAAGCGCATGTACAGCCTGTCTAAGGAAAGCACATGTACGGCCCATCAGAGGAAAGCACATGTGCAGTCCGTCTGAGGAAAGCACATATACAGCCCGTCTGAAGAAAGCGCATGTACAGCCCGTCTGAGGAAAGCACATGTGCAGTCCGTCTGAGGAAAGCACATGTACAGCCCGTCTGAGGAAAGCCCATGTACAGCCCGTCTGAGGAAAGCACATGTACGGCCCATCAGAGGAAAGCACATGTACAGCCCGTCTGAGGAAAGCACATGTGCGGCCCGTCTGAGGAAAGCACATGTACAGCCCGTCTGAGGAAAGCACATGTACGGCCCGTCTGAGGAAAGCACATGTACAGCCCATCTGAGGAAAGCCCATGTACAGCCTGTCTGAGGAAAGCACATGTACAGCCCGTCTGAGGAAAGCACATGTACAGTCCATCTGAGCAAAGCGCATGTACAGCCCGTCTGAGGAAAGCACATGTACAGCCCGTCTGAGGAAAGCACATGTACAGCCCATCTGAGGAAAGCGCATGTACAGCCCGTCTGAGGAAAGGACATGTACAGCCCGTCTGAGGAAAGTGCATGTACAGCCCATCTGAGGAAAGCGCATGTACAGCCCATCTGAGGAAAGCACATGTACAGCCCCGTCTGAGGAAAGCACATGTACAGTCCGTCTGAGGAAAGCGCATGTACAGCCCGTCTGAGGAAAGCACATGTACAGCCCGTCTGAAGTCTGCTAATGAACATCTGAATGATTCAGAGGAGATCTGGGTGAAAGTGCTGTGGTCAGTGGAGACCAAAATCAAGCTTTTTGGCATCAACTCAACTCGCCATGTTTGGAGGAGAAGGAATGCTGCCTATGACTGCAAGAACACCATCCCCACCATCATACATGGAGGGGGAAACATTATGCTTTTGGGGGTGTTTATCTGCTAAGAGAACAGGAAAACTTCACCAAATCAAAGGGACGATGGACGGGGCCATGGACCGTCAAATCTTGGGTGAAGACCTCCTTCCCTCAGCCAGGGCATTGAAATGGGTCATGGATGGGTCTTCCAGCATGACAATGACCCAAAACATGACCAAGGCAACAAAGGAGTGGCTCAAGAAGAAGCTCATTCATGTCCTTGAGTGGTCTAGCCAGTCTCCAGACCTTAATCCCATAGAAAATATGGGAGGTAGGGAGCTAAAGGTTGGAGTTACCAAATGTCTGCCTTGAAACCTTAATGACTTGGAGATCTGCAAAGAGGAGTGGGACAAAATCCCTCCTGAGATTTGTGCAAACCAGGTGGCCGACTACAAGAAACCTTGTGAAGGGGTCAAATACTTATTTCACTCATTAGAATGCAAATCAATTTATTTATTATTTATTCTTTAAATGCATTTTTCTGGATATTTCTGATATATCTCAAGGTGTCTGCATAGTTCTGGGGTCAACGCCACTTGGTAGAGCCGGTTGCATGAAGCCAACAATCTCTTAAACCATCCGAAGGGATTGCATTTTGACCACCACTGTAAGGGCTGCCTTATTCCTCATGACCACAGATGTAAAGGGCATTTTTTATCACTGACCACCAACAAATTGCTTTTAGTAAGGGTTCCTCGAGACCTGAAAAAGATTTTCTAGGGTAAGTAGGTTGAGAAAGACTGGTCTAAATGAAGGTGTTTTTTGGTGGTTTATTATGGTGCAATGGAGGTTATATGACTGTCAGAGGTTGCAGAAGTGTCTTTCAATGCCCCTCAGCCTATTCTTGTGCCAATCATAGCTCCTTGTTAGCCAGGAACATGATGTTAGATATTGAGGAACAGAGGAATCCAAAAACTAACCCTAAGGCCAACCCTAGCACTAACTTCAACCCTTTGTTTATATACAAAGCTATGTGATCCCTTTGTCATTGCTAACATGGAGATCACATGGCTTTGTTAGTCGGCAGCTAAATGAAGGTGTTTTGGGTGGTTTATAAGGGTGCAATGGAGGTTACATGACTCTGGAAGGTTGTGGAAGCTCCTTTCAATGTCCCTGGTCCTGTTCTTGTCCCAAAAAATGGCTCCTTGTTAGCTGGGAACATGACGTTATGTATCAAGCAACAGGGGAATCCAAAAATAACCCTACGTCCAACTTTAAACCTTTGCTTATCAACAAAGCTCAGTGATCCCTATGTCATTGCTAACATGGAGATCACATGGCTTTGTTTGTCAACAGCTAAATGAAGATGCTTCTTGGTGGGTTATAAGGGTGCAATGGAGGTTACATGGCTCTCAAAGGTTGGGGAAGCTCCTTTCAATGTCCCTGGACCCGTTCTTTTGCCAAAATATGTTTCCTTGTTAGCCGGGAACATGATGTTAGATATCGAGGAGCAGAGGAATCCAAAAATAACCCTCGGACTAGCCCAAACTTCAACTCTAAGCCTTTGTTATACAACAAAGCCATGTGATGCCTGTGTCATTTCTAACATAGATATCACATGGCTCTATTAGTCAACAGCAAAATGAAGCTGTTTTGGGTGGTTTATGAGGGTGCAATGGAGGTTACACAACTCTCAAAGATTGTGGAACATGATGCTAGATATTGAGGATGGAACAGAGGAGTCCAAAAATAGCCCTAAGGCCAAACCTAAGTCCAACTTTAAACCCTTTTTTTAATCAACAAAGCCCCGTGATCCCTATGTCATTGCTAACAGGGAGATACATGGCTTTGTTAGTCAACTGTCTAAATCAGCCATTCTCAACGAGGGTTCTGTGGAACCCTAGGGTTCCTCCAACGGTTGCTAGGGGTTCCTTGAGTTGTGGCTGATTGACCTCCTATCTTAAGGTGTCTGCATAGTTCTGGGGTCAACGCCATTTGGTAGAGCCGGTTGCGTGAAGCCAACAATTTCTTAAACCATCCGTAGGGATTGTATTTTGACCACCACTGTAAGGGCTGCCTTATTCCTCATGACCACAAATGTAAAGGGCATTTTTTTCACTGACCACCAACAAATTGGTTTTAGTAAGGGTTCCTTGAGACCTGAAAAAAGATTTTAAGGGTTCCTCTGGGGTAAAAAGGTTGAGAAAGACTGGTCTAAATGAAGGTGTTTTTGGTGGTTTATTATAGTGCAATGGAGGTTATATGACTCTCAAAGGTTGGGGAAGCTCCTTTCAATGTCCCTGGACCCGTTCTTTTGCCAAAATATGTTTCCTTGTTAGCCGGGAACATGATGTTAGATATCGAGGAGCAGAGGAATCCAAAAATAACCCTCAGACTAGCCCGAACTTCAACTCTAAGCCTTTGTTATACAACAAAGCCATGTGATGCCTGTGTCATTTCTAACATAGATATCACATGGCTTTATTAGTCAACAGCAAAATGAAGCTTTCTTTTAGTGGTTTATAAGGGCACAACGGAGGTTACATGGCTCTCGAAGGCTGTGGAAGCTCCTTTCAAAGTCCCTAGACCTGCTCTTGTCCCAAAAAATGGCTCATTTTTAGCAGGGAACATGACGTAAGACGTTGAGGAACAGCAGAATCCTCAAATTAATTCTAACTGGAAGTCAACAGGAAAGGCTAAATGAAGGTGTTTTTTAGGTGGTTTATTACGGTTCAATGGAGGTTACATGGATCTCGGAAGTTGTGGAGGCTCCTTTCAACATCCCAGAACCTGTTCTTGTGCCAAACAATGGCTCCTTGTCAAAGGAACAAAGGAACATGACGTTAGATATTGAGGAACAGAGGAATTTTAAAACAAACCTTAAGGCCAAGCCTAGCTCCAATCCCAACCCTTCGTTTATCAACAAAGCCATGTGATCCCTATGTCATTGCTAACATGGAGATCACATGGCTTTGTTAGGAAAACAATATTTTCCTTAAAGTTTAAGTACGACCAAAAATTTTTATTTTTTTTTTTTTTTTTTATTGAGTGGAGAAGGATTTACTGATATCTGTGTCTTTGTTATAGAGATTTCCCCTTATTTACCGTCACGGGGATGAAGGCTAACCCAGGCAGGAAGTGAGGGAGATATTGGCAGAAAATGCTGGTCGGGGTTCTAGTCTTTCTTTACTTTACCGAAGATTGTTGTTGCTGTGATTGGTCCGGTGACAGGTTCCCTTTAAGGAGTTGCATGGTGGAATTTGAGGCTAATCTTGACAAAATTTCAAAGATGAAATCGGCAACTTTATGGCAAAGTACTGTTCTGCAAAATCCCTTCTCTCATCCCTATTCAATAACTAACCAGTCACGTGCCATGGAGCTTACCCACAGCTGCAGTGTTTGCTGGACACCATTGGCAGTTCACTGTTTGATTCAATGTGCTCAGGTTTAAAGCTTCCATTAGCCAGCCGGTGCAGAATGTATGTATCTTCCATATAAAAGATTGTTATTCACCTCCCACATAGGCGCCGTGTTCACCGTAGGTGAAACTAAAACTATTTCTGTTGCTATAACCCAGAAGGCAAACTGAAATTTACAGCCTGGAAGATCATTTGTTTTTATGGTGAAATGTATGTGATTACCTCTTCAGATATAATTATTCTGTACTCTGTCTGTACATTGACCCCAATACTGCCAGGCCAGAGGCGCCAGCCGTCCTGATAATGAGCCAACGACATCAGTTTATTATACTGACTGATTAAACTTCGATCGCTTTGGTAAACAGGTCAGAAATAGCGTGATAATACTAATACTAATACTGAGGATTTACCTGCGACAGGTGGAGTGTGCTGGCATTGCATCTGAGCTTCCGAACAGCATATGGACTTAATTGTCCTATGGTGGGTCACTTTAAAGTTGCCCCGGGTCTAGTCCAGCCTTTCCAAACCTTTTTACCCCAGAGGAACCCTTAAAATAATTTCCAGATCTCAATGAATCTCTGCTAAAACCAATTTATTGGAGGTTAACAGAAAGAATGTCATACATTGGTGGTCAGTGGGAAGAATGTTCCTTACATTGGTGGTCAGTGGGAAGAATGTTCCTTACATTGGTGATCAGTGGGAAGAATGCTCCTTACATTGGTGATCAGTGGGAAGAATGTCCCTTACATTGGTGATCAGTGGGAAGAATGTCCCTTACATTGGTGATCAGTGGGAAGAATGTTCCTTACATTGGTGATCAGTGAGAAGAATGTTCCTTACATTGGTGATCAGAATGTCCCCTGAACAGAGTTTAGGACAGTGGTTCTCAACTCCGGTCCTCAGGACCCACCAACAGGCCAGATTTTAAGTATTACCTTGGGGAGATGCAGACTAGAATACTGCAATCACTGAGCAGCAAATGATATCACCTGTGATGCATTTCAGTTATCCTGCAAACCTGGCCTGTTAGTGGGTCCCGAGGACAGGAGTTAAGAACCACTGGTTTAGGAGATGATTGGTGTAATGCCAGTGACTCCATGTGGCGTTGGCCCCTTCACCTTCAGATGGGAGGTCAGTCAGCCACAGCTCAAGGAACCCCCTAGCCAACTCTGGGGGAACCCTGATTTAGAATGGTTGCTCTAAATGCACAACAATAATGGCTACTAATATTTATTAAACATTCAGCTCACATAAGCTAAATACAAAGTCTTACAGAGCCGCAGCCTTATAAGAAAAGTTTGTCCCCTGCCAGCCCCTGCAGAGAAGGACCCTTCCTCTCAGTGTGGAAGCAGTTGCCTCTATGCAGAGATATGACACACCCCCTGCTGAGTCAGAGTTAGAGCTCTCCAATCAGCTGGGAGAATGAGCTATGGGTCATAGGGGGTGTGTCAGACCTTTGCAGAGAGATCACAGCTTCCACGGAGAGCAAGGATCCTTCTGACTACGCTGTGTAACTGATACCCCAGAGTGGTCTGCTTTCTGAAAACAGTCAGAATCTGAAGAAATATAAAAGGGGTGAAAACGAAAGGCCGTCAATGTGACCGATAAGCAGCTGATTGTGGTGGACGGCTCGCACGGGAAGATGTTTTAGGAATAAAAAAAAAAAGAGCAAACCTTGGGAAGGAGGAATAAATATTTCTCAATACTTTCACATTCCTGCAATAGCTATATTACCATTTTATTCCAATTATCTGCGTTCTCTAGGGCGTTGGCAGCCCAACCAGAACAAAGGCGGGAGACATGCAGGTCCCGGTGTGTGGGCACGTCTGTACATCTACATTATATCTGGATTTCTGAGGGAGAAGAAGAAGTAAAATATAAAGGGATACAAAAAAGAGAAAGAAAAGAGAGAGAAAATGGGAAAGAAAGAGAATCACAGAGAAGCCAACATACATTGGATGCGGGCATCAAATAACGACTTACCTCTAAAATCAGTCAGAGAAAGAAAATCATACAATGAATTTTACATACCATGGGTGCTCAACCTGTGGCCCTCCAGATGTTGCAGAACTACAAGTCCCATGAGGCATTTCAAGGCTGACAATTACAAGCGTGACTTCCAAAGGCAGAGGCCTGATGGGACTGGAGGGCCACAGGTTGAGCCCCCATGATGTAGACCAGGGGTCTCCAAACTTTCTGTACAAAGGGCCACTTTACAGTCTTTGAGGGTGTGTGTGGGGGGGGGGGGGATTGTGGCCGGTGGGTTTAGAAAACACCCCGGTGTCAATGAGAGTAGACGCTGGCCAATCATTGGTTTTAGTGGAAGAAATGGGGCCCTATTGTTGATATCAGTGGGAGGAACAGTGCCCCATTGTTGGTACATAAGGTAGGAATGGTGCCCCATCATTGGTGTCTGTGGGGGGAATGGTGTCCCGTCATTGGCATCATTGAATGCCATGGTACTCCAAGGGCTGGATAAGGGCAAGCAAAGGGCCTTATCCGGCCCGTGGGGCCACAGTTTGGAGACCACTGATGTAGACTATGTATTCCTTCCATTGTCAGGGAATTTCAGGTAACCCTTTAGAAAGTCATCAAGATTTCTGTTTTTCCAGATTATTTTAATACCCCTTACCCTAATCTTTAATTCAAACAAAACGACTTACCTGGCGCTAACATGGCGGCATACATGCGGTATTCTGCTGCCATGGATGGACTTCAGGAAAGGAATATTAGGGTAAGCATCTGATACATTTTCCCATTTTCCTGGCGCCAGCATGGCAGCGTAAAACCACATGAATGCCGCCATAGATTTGTGCCAGCAAAGGAAAATTATGGTACAATTTTCTGTTATTTGATCAAAATGAGATCAAACCCTTCCCCACGAGGAGCAAAAAGAATACCTGGCACATGGAACATGCGATTCATTCCCTTTACTGACAGTGCTGGCTTTTCCTGATTGGCTGCCCGGGCACCCAGCGTAGTCACATGGGGCCATTGAGAATGTCCTCAGCCCTGTGTAAGCTACCTTCTCCTCTTAGTGCCCAGCAATGAACAGACTGGCAAAGTTGTGAAGAAAGGGCGATAATAAGTTACTGTCAGTGCCGGCATGAAGGGGACCCTGTTGGTTTGTCTTGTATTGGTAATTGTTCAGGTTCACTTTGGCACACAATAGATAAGATTGGAGGAAAGATGGAGAGACGGGCGACTAGAGCAGCCATTCTCAACTGAGGTTCCTCCAGAGGTTGCTAGGGGTTCCTTGAGCTGTGGCTGATTGACCCCCCATCTGTTGGTGGCGTCATAGTTCCCGTGCAATGCAATGCTACTTTCCAAAACCAGAAGCTTGCTTACCCAGACTCATTTTATCCTGGCAACTGGGCGCATCAATTAGGATGACTTCTCCACTGTATTCTGTTGTTGCCAATTCTTCTTCATCCCATGGGACCTCAATGGCTTTCTAGCAGCATGGCCAAATTATCTATTATTTTAGCTGTCCACAATGACTACATTTTTCTTACTGACCACACGTGTAAGGGGGGTTTTCTCCAATAACTCCAAATTAATCAGCTTTAGTAAGGGTTCCCCGATACCTGAAAAAATAATTTAGGGATTCCTCTGGGGTAAAAAGGCTGAACTAGAGAGAGAGGAAGACAGAGGCCTGATTGTCCTATGAAAAGCATGCTTAAAAAATTATTAACATAACACCAAGTCAGCCTTCCTCAAGCCCGGTTCCTCAAGAGGTTGCTAGGGGTTTCCTTGTGCAATAAGCACATTTTTTTTCCTTTCTGTAAGGAATCACTGATACACATTATCTATTTATCTATTTGTAAGAGGAACATTCTTCCCACTGACCACCAATGTAAGGGACATTCTTCCCACTGACCACCAATGTAAGGGACATTCTTCCCACTGACCACCAATGTAAGGGACATTCTTCCCACTAATCACCAATGTAAGGAACATTCTTCCCACTGATCACCAATGTAAGGGACATTCTTCCCACTGACCACCAATGTAAGGAACATTCTTCCCACTGATCACCAATGTAAGGAACATTCTTCCCACTGATCACCAATGTAAGGAACATTCTTCCCACTGATCACCAATGTAAGGAACATTCTT
>BLSH010012512.1:7651-42330 GCA_018402905.1 Glandirana rugosa
GGGGTCTGTCCGTGACTTCCCGTAGAAGTTACGTTTCCCACCACATGACTAGTCCTTATCAGAAGCGCAAGTTTCAAGCCATTAGTTACGAGTAGGTGTCGTAGGGTAAGAAGAAGGAGTGGTTGTGTTGTCATTCGTATTCCTGAGGACTTACTGAGGACTGAAGAGGTCGAGTCGGTCGACGAGGGACTCGTGAGAACCGTATAGGGTGTAGTTTCAGTAAGGACCTCTTGTAGAAGAGGGTGGACCTGTTGACTAGAACATGAGAAAGGGCGGTGAGTCCTCCATTGTAGAGTCTCCTTCTTTCTTTTAGGAAAGGGCTGAAGAAAAATAGAGGGGAGAGTCAGTAAAGATCGACCCGTGCGATCGTTCGGGTTCCGTCCGGACCCGGACCCGGACTTTGTCCCGAAGTTCGGACGGACCAGCAGAACCCGAACTTCCAGAGGTTCGCTCAACTCTAGTCACGGATCACCCAGTTACATTAAAGGCCCGAATGCTGATTGGGCTTGTGAGTTCAGCTAGAAATGACTGAGAGGGGAGATAAAAAGAAGTCGGGAAAGGATTTTCTTTCTTCCTCTGAGATGTTACCTCCTGAGTGGCGGGAAAGAGTACAAGATCAGTTGTCCAGGTGGGAGAAGATGTTCTCCAGGAATGACTTTGATGTGGGATATGCCAAGAGTGCTCAGGGAGCAGCTGGCTGAGCTGGAGAAGTCAGGAGTCATTCAGGAGTCCTTATGCTTACTGTTGTGTTGGTGAGGAAGAAGAATGGGATGCTGTGGATGAGCATTGATTACCGAACTTTGAACGCGAAGACTATTCCTGATCAGTACACCACCCTTTGCATTGAAGATGCCCTTCAGTGCCTGTCTGGGGCGAGGTGGTTTTGTGTGTTGGAATTGAAGAGTGGATACTACCAGATCCCTATGCACCCTGATGATAGGGAGAAGACAACATTTATTTGCCCGCTGGGGTTCTACGAGTTCAACAGGATGTGCCAGAATCTGTCGGAAGCTCCGGACACTTCCCAGCAGCTAATGGAGCTTACTGTTGGTGACATACACATGAACGAGGTCCTGGTGTACTTGGACAACATTATTGTCTTCGGAAGGACCTTGGAGGAGTATGAAGCAAGGCTTGAGAAAGTCTTTGAGAGGCTTCATGAAGAGGAGCTGAAGTTGTTGTTAGAGAAATGCCAGTTCTAGGGGATGTCGTTTCTGCAAAGGGCATCACTACTGACCCGAAGAAGCTAGAAGCGGTCACTACTTGGTCCAACCAAGAACTGTGATGGAGCTGAGATTTTTCCTTTGGTTCTGCTTTCATTATCGGAGGTTTGTGGTGAACTTTGTGAAGATTGCCCGGCCACTTAACAAGTTGTTTAAGAATGAGGTCGAGAGTGAAGACTACAAGTTGAGCCAAGTGAGACATGGGGCTCCAAAGTTGAAGGAGTCTATACAAGAGCAGTGGACCCCTGAATATAACAGAGCTTTCCAACACCTCAAGAGAAGCCTAACAGAAGCACCAATACTGGACTGCGCAGACCCAGCTAAGCCATATGACTTCATGTGGATGCCAGCTGAGAGGGGTTGGGTGGAGTTCTGTACCAGGAACAGGAGGGTGAGCTTAGCCCTATAGCATATGTGAGTCAACGTTTGCCCCAGTCTGAAAAGAACTATCCTGTGCACAGGTTAGAGTTTTGGCTCTAAAGTGGGCTGTAGTGGACAAGTTGAGAGATTATCTGTACAGAGCCTCTTTTGTGGTAAGGATGGATAATAATCCTCAGCTAAGTTGGATGCTACCATGCATCGATGGCTGGTGGCTTCACAGGTTAGTCAGCAAGTCGAAGGACCTATGTGAGATCTGAAGGAGTGTGAGCTCTGTGCCAGGGAATTGCCCAGAGACCAAAGAGGGCTAAAGGAGTCACTCCCCCCAAAATACCAAAGTGCTATTGTGACTTGACCAAAGTGCCGTGCTTCCTCAGCTGTCCAAGAAAGATCTGAAGATAAATGAGGATTTGCTGTGTCGCTTGACTATGGAAGCGCTGACCAAACAAAACCCTAGTCTACTGTTGAAGAGTGCTGTCACAGATTCCAAAATAGTGCATCGGGAATGGAATCATTTACAAATGAAAGCTGGACTGTTGCACAGGAGGGGCCCCTCTAAGGACCCCGAAGAAAAGTGGCAGAAAGACACCCACAGACTGTGCTGGCTGTGCTTCAAATTGAACATCAATACATAGGCCTTGATAGGAACTTTTAGGTTAGTTAGAGATACGCTCTATTGGCGTAACATGAGAGCAAAAGTACAGAGCTACTGACACTCCTGTTTACTATGCATCAAAGTGTAGCACTGCCCCCTTAAACTGCTTAAAGTTACCTGTTCATCTGCACCGCCCTTAAACTGTGAACCCTCCAGCCCACCTGACTCTCTAGGTTCAGACATTTTTGCAGACACCTTTTAATGACACTCCAACACAAGTTAGATAAAATATTCTCTTAGTATTAACTGAAACAAAAGTATGTGGATATAAGGGTATAGATCAACTGAGTCCTGGTTAACAGCCAAGGAATCCCAAGCAAAAACACAGTTTAATTATAGTTCACAAATCACAGATGCAAAATGTTTCTATGTTTATATACACATATGTACAGTGGAATGACAATTAGAGAGTAAATGGGTGACTATGGGAGAATCCACTAGTTACTGCAATATGATACCACACTAAAGGGGAATCCCAGGCCAGCCTATTAAACCTTTACGTCCTAATGAGAGACCAGATAGAATAGGAATGAGATAGGGGCCCTTTGGTTAGTATTTAACAGCAATGTCCAGAGTGCAGGCCTGCAATAATCTTCACCAGCAGTGGAGGGTCTTTGGATTGTATCCAAGATATGACTCAGGGCAGCTTTAACTGGCTAGCGGTATTCCTTAAGTAATTTATGATACAGATGTCTATGTACAGTGTCTTATGTAATGCAATAAAGGGATCCTATGAGCAAGATGTCTGTACACAGTGTCTAAGAAAGATAACAAATCAGGTTTTATAACTGGCGGATGGCTGCCCTTTTTACCAACTGAAGAACCTGATAAGGACCTCTTGAACAGTGATTCCAGATGAGATGTCCTCTGGCGGGATGAACGGAGATGATTGCCCAGCTGCTGGACATGGGCTGTCGTTGGATCCATCTGATTGGGTGGTGTTGCAGTAGTGTCTCATAAACAGCAATCACAGTTGGCCCCTCCGGGGCGGCCTGGAGTCACTAGGTCGCCGCGTGGTAGGCTGCAGCCCCCTCGCCCAGCAGCAGAGGAGTGTTCACTCGATGAGGCCCAGGAAGATGAGAGCGCGGGCCAGATCTGCTGACCTTTTTATAGGTTCTCCCAGAGGTCTTTTGGTGTTGCAGAGAGCCCTATAGGATGTGTAGTCCAAGGATTGTTCCACAACTTCAGAATGTCCGCTCAAGAGATTACCAATCCCACAGTCCTCCCTGGCTGGCTGAGAGATATGATGTCAATCACTAGAGTCTAGCACTAGAGGAACACAGGAACAGTTGGAGAAATGTCAGGGGTGATCTGCAGAGCCAGGTAACTGTAGGCCACTGTTGGCTACATCAGGGAAGACCTTGCCGGTCAAAGCTGCACCCATGGGACATTTACAAAGGCAAGGGCCTATGGAGCTAGTTTGCAATGACTTTCTGTGCCTGGAACCCGATGCTGGTGGGATAAGCAATGTTTTGGTGGTGACCAACGATTGCACTCAATACACTCAAGCTTACCCCAGCAAAGACCAACAAGCCACCATGGTGGCGAAAGTCTTAGTGGAGAAATTCTTTGTACATTATGGCCTGCTTATGTGAATGCACTGCACTCTGATCAAAGCAGAGACTTCGAGAGCAAACTTGTGCACCAATTTTGTCAGGTGCTGGGCATAAAAAATCCCGGAGCTCTCCATATCACCCATAGGACGACCTTTAGCATGAGAGATTCAACCGTACTCTACTGAACATGCTAGCAACTTTACCTTCTGAGAAGAAACAGCACCGGGGCAACTACATTGCCGTCATCGTTAATGCATACAACAGCACGATGAATGATGCCACTGGGTACTCTCCTTACAGACTAATGTTTGGAAGAGAGACCCGACTATCAGTTGATCTGGCTTTTAAAACGTCCATGGATCACACTCCCTCCCTAGCTTTCTATAAATGTTCATAGACTGCCAAAGAACCTAAAACAGGCCTATGAGATAGCAGTAGAGAATGGTACTGCTCGAGAACAGAGGAAAAAAATGTATTTCAATCTGAAAGTAAAAGTGCAAGATCTTCAGCTGGGAGATTGTGTGTTGCTAAGAAACCTAGGAAGCCTGGGAAGCACAAGTTAGCAGTTTGCTGGGGACCCCAACCTTACAACATTTGCAAGCAACTTCTTAAGCTGCCAGTGTATGAAATCATCCCTGAAGGAAGAACAGGTCTTTTTGAAAATGTAGCATCGGAATAATTTTCTTCCCCTTTCCAGTGCCATCTGAGTACCTCAGACAACGACCCCCCTGAGTAATGAATCACCACCCCTCAGAACCTGGCTGTGTTGGCGGGGTCAAAGCAAATGCCGATAGTGGAAAATGAGGACTGCGAAGATGAGGAGATAGTGCCCCACTGGCTATGGCCCTTAACCCAAGAAGCCAACTTTGACCCTCATGTAGTTGAGGAAATGTCACGGAGCCTGGGTTGATAATGGTCAGCCTCTCTTATATCTCCCGCCCTGGCTCTGATGAAGGTGGAACAGAGGAAGCCGAGGGACAGGAGGGACACGAGTGCCTGATGTTGTTTGCAGAACCTGTAGCAGATGATGCGACTCCAAGGGAACTGTGGAACCAGAGTAGCAGGAACAGTGGCAATGTTCAGAGAACTTGACCAGGTTAAAGGTGCACTCCACTTATGTTGAAGGTTCTGGGTTGACAGTATAACGACTTGGAGGGCTGGAACATGCAGTGATGTGCTGTGCTGGTGCAGCAGACAGCTGGGCAAACACCTGAGGGTTAACAGGAAGCAGGATCAAAGACAGAAGCAAAATCATGGGAATAGCCAAGGTCGTCAACATGTGGGCAGTGAGGTACTAAGTCATCAGCAAAGCCAGAGTCAGGAACGGAGCCAGGTCAAAGATAGGCAGCAAAACAGAAGCAGGATCCAAAGCCAAGGTCAAGGGACACGCCAGGTTATCAACAGGAAGAGCATAAAGGATTGATCAGGATACAGGACACAGCTGAATATCAGTCAACAAAGATCATGGGAATGAGCTCCCTTTAAATAGTCTGTCTGTCACCAAGTGCAATTGTGCCCACGGTCCATGCGTGTTCGAGCGCTCTCGCGCGCGTGCGTGCACCTGTTAGCCGGTCTTCTGGAAATACCATGCGCATGCACACATCTTATAGAAATGTCTTATAGAAATTCCCTGACATTGCCCCCCCCTTAGGGGCAACCTCCGGGTGCCCACTAGAGACCGTTTTTCAGGGTGGAGTTGAAGGTAAGCTCATATTAACCGAGGAGCATGGACATTAGAGGTGGGTTCCCAGTAATTATCTTCTGGCTCATGCCTTTCCATTTAATACAGACCTGGGATTGACCCTCCCTCCTATTACAATCCAGAATAGCCTCTACCTCGTATTCCTTGTTACTCTTGATCAATAGCGGAGCAGGAGCTTCAGAACCTCAATCCTGAAAGGGGTTTGGAACTGTTGGTTTCAATAGTGATGCATCAAACACAGGATGAATCTTCAGATTACTTGGTAAAGATAGTTCAAATGCCACGGAGTTGATCCTTTTCTTAATTGGGAAGGGACCCAGGTATCTTGGGCCAATCTTCTTTGAGGGACACCTCAATTTTAAATTTACAGTAGACAGCCAGACTTTATCTCCTGGTTACAAATTTAAATTCCCTCTCCTCTTTTTATCAAAATATTTTTTATTACCTGCCTGTACCTTCAAGATGGTTGCTTGCAAGAGCTGTTTGTTACTATGAAGAAAGTTCAATCTCTCTTGTACATCTGGTACAGTAGATTCTGTAGGCACTTCAGGCAGGAAGGAAGGATGATATCCATAGTTGGGAGACTGCTTGGTGGCAGAGTGAACCGAGTTATTATATGAGAACTCTGCTAAAGGAAGGAGAGACACCCAGTCGTCTCGTGAGAAGGAAGAAAAGCATCTTAAATTTTGTTCAAGAGTTTGGTTTGTCCTCTTGGTCTGTCCATTTGTCTGCGGTAAGCAGATGACAAACAATGTTCAATATTTAATGCTTCACACAGGCCCTTCCAAAACTTAGAGGTGAACTGAACCCCACGATCAGAAACAATATTGACTGGAATGCCATGTAACCTCACAACTTCCTTGATGAATGCTGCAGCAGTCTCGGTGGCAAAGGTATGAAATGTGCCATCTTTGACAGGCCATCAACTATGACAAAGATGGTAGTGAATCCTTCGCATGGGGGGAGTTCCACAATAAAATCCATGGATATCATACTCCATGGCTTTTCAGGGACTGGAAGAGATTCCAACAGGCCCCAGGTTTTTGCACCATCAGACTTGTTTCTGAGGCATACAGAACAGGATCTCATATAGTCTGTACAGTCCTTAAATAAATCTGGCCACCAAAAAGAACGGGACACCAAATCTGAGGTGTTGGGGATTCCAAAGTGTACGGCCAGGGGGTGGTCATAGCACCTCTTGAGAATAGGAACCCTAACCTGTTCAGGGATGAAAATGTGTTCTTTGTGGAAAAAGTTCATCCCTTTGCTGAAGATGTAACTCCCAAGGAAGAGAGTTAGTGGTGACTGCCTCCTTAATTTGAGAAATCTGTTTGTAGAAGCAGGAAGTTTTTAGCTGGCAAGACAGTGTCAGGTTCAAAAGTTGGGACTGTTTCAGGAAACATACGTGAGAGAGCGTCAGACTTGCAATTCTTGGATCCGGGACGAAAGGTTATATGGAATACAAATCAGGAAACGAAAAGTGAGTGCCTATCTGGCCTGTCGAGATCTGAGTCATCTAGCAGTTCTTAAGTACTCCAGATTTTTATGGTCTATAAAGATAAGGATGGGATATGCAGCACCCTCCAGCAGGTAGCGCCATTCTTCAAGGGCAGCTTTAATGGCTCATAGTTCTCGATTCCCCACATCATAATTCCTTTCGGAGGAACTTAATTTCCTGGAGAAAAAGGCAATAGGGTGGAGCAAAGATTTGCCATTGAGATAATATAGCCCCAAAACATTTTCAGAGGCATGTACTTCAAGTACATAATCCAAGGCAGGATCTGGGTGCTTCAAAATAGGAGCAGAGGTGAACAGGGTCTTCAACTGTTCGAAAGCACTTTGAGCCTCACAAAGTGTTGTATTGCTTTTTTGTCTTCCGAAGCAGGCCATTCTAATACAGCCATCACCTTTTGCGGGTCCATCACAAAGTACAGCCCGAAGCGCAAAAAAAAAAAAAAAAAAAGAGACAAGGTATTAGAAATACAAGAAAACAGGACGGAACTTAAAAATTATACAGGGATAGAGGCACCCCTATTTGGTAGATCGATCCCATGATACTGATGAAGAATGTAATGTATAACCTACCCCTTGATGTGAAATGGTATGACAACTATGTATTTTAGACTATGTGAAAAATAAATGAAAATAATAATAAAAAGAAGATTGAAACCGAAAAAAAAAAAAAAATAGTGAAGGGCTAGCATGACAAGTGGGGCAGTGTTATCAGGCACATACAGGATTAAGGCATTGTAGTATCAGAAGGGAGGAGTTTCAGTCAGGCAGGAAGATGGGTATCAGGCTTCCTCTTCCGGAAAGAAGTCTCGTGCAGAAAGAAAGTTACCGCCCGCCCACCCCAATATTGGATCAGTGGCATTGAAAGGCATGTTTTATTTGGCGGTTGAGGTCTTTGGAGGTGTTTAGAAAATTACGGCCAATTTCCTCCAAGCAGTGTCATGGTAGTAATTACTTTAATTGGATAAAGGGATCAGGGTAGGTAGCAGTCTTGATTAATTTATTTATGGGACTGTTGCATCTGGTATGCCATAGTCATGCCATCTGCAGAAATGGTGAGTCCCAGAAATGAATAGTCTTTTTTTCGAACTCGCATTTCTCAGCTTTTGCGTAGAGATGGTGTTGACGGAGTTTATCCAGTACTTTCTTTACATGACCTGTGTAATTCTAGTGAGCTGAAAAATACAAGGATGTCATCCAAGTACACAATAATGTCAAGATAGTCCCGAAATATGTTATATGATTAGTCAGGTTGAAAAAGAGACACAAAGTCCATCTAGTTCAACAAAAAACAAAAAAATAGAAAAATTATATATAACCATACAATCCCATACACAATCCTTCACCCACAGTTGATCCAGAGGAAGGCAAAAAACCCCATCAAAGCATGATCCAATTTGCAATAGCGGGGGAAAAAATTCCTTCTTGGTCCCCCGAGAGGCAATCGGATTCACCCTGGATCAACTTTACCTAAAATGTTAGTACCCAGTTATATTATTTACATTAAGGAAAGAATCCAAGCCTTTTTTTTAAAGCAATCTACTGTGCTGGCCAAAACCACCTCTGGGGGGAGTCTATTCCACATTTTCACAGCTCTAACTGTGAAGAAACCTTTCCGTATTTGGAGATTAAATCTTTTTTCCTCTAGACTTAAAGAGTGCCCCCTTGTCCTTTGTGATGACCCTAAAGTAAATACTGTAACTCAACACCAAGTTCACTAAATGGACCACTTATGTATTTGTACATGTTGATCATCCCCCTCCCCCCCCCTTAATCTCCTCTTCTCAAGAGAGAATCAATTCAGTTCCTCTAATCTTTCCTCGCAACTGAGCTCCTCCAAGCCTCTTATTAGTTTGGTAGCCCTTCTCTGCACTTTCCTCAAAATCCTTTTTGAGAACTGGCACCCAATACTGAACTGCATATTCCAGATGAGGTCTTAATAACGATTTGTACAGGGGCAAATCATATATGAGGATATTGTCAAGATAAACCACCAGTTCCCTGATATACTTTTTGAGAGCTGGTGCCTAAAACCAAACTGCATATTCCAGATTAGGTCTTACTAATGATTTGTATAGGGGCAAAATGATGTCTCTTTCTCTGGAGCCCATACCTCTCTTAATACAACAAAGGATTTTGCTTGCTTTGGAAACCACAGCTTGCCATTGCATGCCATTATGATCTACCAAAACCCCCAGATCCTTCTCCGCTATGGATTCCTCCAGTTGTACTCCCCCTAGTATGTACGATGCATGCATATTCTTAGCCCCCAAATGCATAACTTTACATTTATCAATATTAAACCTCATTTGCCACATAGTCGCCCAATTAGACAGTGCATTGAGGTCTACTTGTAAGTTGGAGACATCCTGTAAGGACGTTATTCCACTGCATAGCTTGGTGTCATCTGCAAACACCGAAATGGTACTTTTAATCCCAGACCCTATATCATTTATAAATATATTGAAAAGTAAGGGTCCCAAAGCTGAACCTTGGGGGTACACCACTGATGACCTTAGACCATTCAGAGTATGAACCACTACTCTCTGAATTTGGTCTTTTAGCCAGTTTTCTATCCATTTACAAACTGACCTGTGGACTTTAACTTACACATTAGCTATGTGTGGGGAACAGTGTCAAACGCTTTTGCAAAATCCAAGTATACCACGTCCACAGTCACCCCTGTGTACAAGGTTTTACTTACCTCCTCATAAAAAGAAATCAGGTTTTTTTGACAACTTCTGTCTTTCATGAATCCATGCTGTCTGTTGCTTAAAACATTTTTTTCCAACAAGAACTCATCTATGTGGTCTTTAATTAAACTCTGCAGTATCTTCCCAGCTATAGAAGTTAAACTAACAGGTCTATAGTTACTTGGTATAGACTTTGATCCCTTTTTAAATATGGGCACCACATTGGCCCTACGCCAATCCAGTGGTACTATTCCAGTCATTAAGGAGTGCCTAAAAATTAGATACAATGGCTTTGAAATGACAGAGCTCAATTCCTTTAGGATCCGTGGACGAATGCCATCTGGTGTCCAGGTGCTTTATCTACCTTTATTCTGTCTAAATACTTCTGGACCATTTCACTTTTGAGCAATTGTGAATAACCCCCATTGTGGACATGAGCTCCCCCATGCTCCTTTGTATACACAATTTTGCCTTCTCTTTGTCCCCAGTCACCCACTCTAGATTATTTTGTAAATGGCCTACATGCTCAGACATGACCTTTTTACTATTAATATATTTGAAGAATTTTTTGGGGCTTGTCCTACTATCTTTTGCAATCTGACGTTCGTTTTGAATTTTTGCGTCCTTGATTTCCTTTTTACATATTCTGTTATATTCTTTGTAACATTTAAAAGGTGACAGTGTTCCTTCATTTTTATATTTTTTAAATGCTTTTTACTTATCATTTATAACTTTTTTAACTTTGGCCGTGAGCCACATAGGTTTTATTTTTAGCCTTTTAAACTTATTGACCATGGGAATATACTTTACAGTGAGTTTGCATACAGTTTTTTAAAAAAAATTCCCATTTCTGTTCTGTGTTCATCAATGTCAATATTCCCTCCCAGTCTAAGGACTCCTGGAGAGTAGCCCTCAAAATTTTCTCTCTTAAAATTAAGTGTTTTTATCTTTCCTGTATGTGTTTGTTGCTTGTAGCTTACACTAAATGAAATCGTGTTATGGTCACTGTTACCCAGATGTTCTTTATATGAATATTGGTAATAAGCTCTGCATGGTTTGAGATTACCAGGTCCAGCAAAGTGTCATTCCTAGTGTGGGCCTCAATAAACTGGACCATCAAATTGTCCTGTAATAGGTTTATAAATGTTTGCCCTTTAATTGTCCCAGCAGTGCCATTACTCCAGTACTCTAGTTAATTTCCGGGTAGTTAAAATCCCCCATTATTATCACTGTCCCAGCCCTTGCAGCTCTTTCCATCTGTCCAAGGAGCAGAGTCTCCACCTCCTCTTTAACACCGGGAGGTCTATGATGATAACCTTTGTAGTGTGCACACCCATATGCAGATCTACCCATAATGCTTGAGACTCACACTCTCCATCAACTAGGTTCTCATTCACACTCGCTTTGAGATCACTTCTCACATAGTGATAGGCACCACCACTTAGAGGAGGGCTGGCAGCCTTAGGCCTGGGGTCAAGTCCAGGCAAGTGGCCCATTGAACCACCGAATCAGTTCACCATCTATGCCCTGGTTTTTTAATGCAGCCTGATCAGTGCCCATTAATGCAGCCTCACCAGTGCCCAACAGCATAAACTCATCAGTGCCCATCAGTGCAGCCTGATGAGTACCCATCAATGCAGCCTGATCAGTGCCCATCAACGCAGCCTGATCAGTGCATAACAATGTAATCTCACCAGTGCCCATCAATGCAGCCTCATCAGTGCAGCCTGATCAGTGCCCACCCAATGCAGCCTCACCAGTGCCAATCAATACAGCCTGACCAGTGCCTATCCAATGCAGCTTCACCAGTGCCCAACAACTCAGCCTGATTATTGCCCATCAATGCAGCCTGATCAGTGCCCATCAACGCAGCATGGTCAGTTCTCATCAACGCAGCCTGGTCAGTGCCCATTAACGCAGCCTCACCAGTGCCCATCAACGCAGCCTCAGCAGTGCCTATCAATACAGCCTCAGCAGTGCCCATCAGTGCAGCCTCACCAGTGCCCACCAATGCAGCCTGATCAGTGCCCATCAATGCAGCCTCACTAGTGCCCATCAATGCAGCATGATCAGTGCCCATCAGTGCAGCCTCACCAGTGCCCATCAATGCAGCCTCACCAGTGCCCATCAGTGCAGCCTGATCAGTGCCCATCCAATGCAACCTGATAAATGTCCATCAATGCTGCCTATCCAGTGCCCATCCAATGCAGCTGCACCAGTGCCCATCAATGCAGCCTGATCAGTGTGCATCCAATGCAGCCTCACCGGTGTTCAACAACTCAGCCTGATCAGTGCCCATCAGTGCAGCCTGATCAGTACCCATCAGTGCAGCCTGATCAGTGCCCATCAACGCAGCCTGATCAGTGCCCATCAGTGTAGCCTGATCAGTGCCCAACAGTGTAATCTGATCAGTGCCCATCAACACAGCCTGATCAGTGCCCATCAGTGCAGCCTGATCAGTGCCCATCAACGTAGCCTGATCAGTACCCATCAGTGTAACCTGATCAGTGCCCATCAATGCAGCCTGATCAGTGCCCATCAGTGTAGCCTGATCAGTGCCCATGAGTGTAGGTTGATCAGTGCCCATCAACGCACGCAGCCTGATCAGTGCCCATCAACGGAGCCTGATCAGTGCCCATCAATGCAGCCTGATCAGTGCCATCAATGCAGCCTGATCAGTGCCCATCAGTGTAACCTGATCAGTGCCCATCAACGCAGCCTAATAAGTGCCCATCAGTGTAGCCTGATCAGTGCCCATCAGTGTAGCCTGATCAGTGCCCATGCGTGTAGCCTGATCAGTGCCCATCAATGCACGCAGCCTGATCAGTGCCCATCAACACAGCCTGATCAGTGCCCATCAGTGCAGCCTGATCAGTGCCCATCAGTGTAACCTGATCAGTGCCCATCAACACAGACTAATCAGTGCCCATCAGTGCAGCCTAATCAGTGCCCATCAACATAGCCTGATCAGTGCCCATCAGTTTAACCTGATCAGTGGCCATCAATGCAGCCTGATCAGTGCCCATCAGTGTAGCCTGATCAGTGCCCATGAGTGTAGCCTGATCAGTGTCCATCAATGCACGCAGCCGGATCAGTGCCCATCAACACAGCCTGATCAGTGCCCATCAACGCAGCCTGATCAGTGCCCATCAACGCAGCCTGATCAGTTCCATCAATGCAGCCTGATCAGTGCCCATCAATGCAGCCTGAATAGTGCCCATCAGTGCAGCCTGATCAGTGCCCATCAACGCAGCCTGGTCAGTGCCCATCAGTGCAGCATGATCAGTGCCTATCAATGCAGCCTGGTAAATGGGGTGTATGGGAGGGGATGGGATATGGGGGTGTCAGGGTCTCTCAGCTGGAAGCTCAACAAGTCCCTGCATGCCATGACCACCTGGGAGGGAGATGCTCCTGGTCCTGGGGCCAAGCTGCAGCCAGCGCCCAGCCCAGCAGCCTGAGCCAAACACTCGCACCCTGCCTCGAAGTCTCCAGGAGTTGTAGTTTCTTCAGCGCTGCTCTCACCACTGGGAGCTTCAGCTCAGACTACAACTCATGGAATGCAACAGCGGCTGGCCGCGGCGGCCGTGCCCCTGCCCCCCGGCCTGACTTCCTAGAGTAGAAAAAAAATGGCAGCAGGCAGAGGCAGCCAGCCGTATTGAACATTAGTTAGGGTGGCCTGGGGGGAAATTGCCACTCTGCCCCCTGGCCCAGTCTGCCAATGCCACCACCCTTCCGTTTCACCCTGTCTTTTCGAAAGAGAGCATAGCCAGGAATATTAATAGCCCAGTCATTTGAAGAATGAAGCCAAGATTCAGCTATACCAGGGGTCGGGAACCTTTTTGGCTGAGAGAGCCATGAACGCCACATATTTTAAAATGTAATTCCGTGAGAGCCATACAATATGTTTAGTAAATGTGTGCATTTTATGTAAGACCAACACTTTTAAAGTACAATAAGTCTCTGAATTCTTTTTAATAACGTTGTTATGCTGTTGCCAACCAATGATGAATAAAGTACTTCTTACCATTAATGCGACTTCTGGTTGTGCATGGTTTTGCTGATGGCTTTGTAGTCTGGTTGATACGTGGTGAGGTTAAGCTTCATGCAGGCGTTGAGACTTCCATCCGTTAAACGTGATCGTAGGTTGGTCTTAATGTTCTTTAGATGTGAGAAAGACTGCTCACATGCATACGTAGATCCAAACATTGTCAGTACAGCAATACTCACACGCTGCAGTGTGTGGTATGTGACGGGAAGCGCATTCCAAGTTTTGACAATCAGCTGGTCCGCGAGTTGAAGTTCTTTCATTTCTCCCCACTTGTGTTTGCTCGCCAACTCTGCTTGCTGTCGTGCAAGTCTTTCCAAATCTTCATTCAGTGACTTGAACGTATTCACCCACATGTCTGAGGCCTTCAGGTCTGCAGCTTGTAGCTCAAAATCTCTGATGGAGACACCAGGGATGTAACTCAGGTCAGCGCTGTCCACTGCACTCGTGTGGATGGGTGATGAACTTAAAAAGACGAGTGCGCTCACGAAATTCTCCAAAACGCGCTTTGAATGACTGCAGGAGATTAGATGTGAAGCCCGCTAGCTGCTAAAGATCAAGATGTTGAGCAGGGTCACTTGCTGTGCATGCATCTTTAAACTCTACCAGTTTTTCAAAGTGTAGTAAACAACCTGTTTCAATGTCGGCGATGAAGAGTTCTAGCTTGTTTTCAAATGCAAACACTGCTTGTTGAAGGGATAAAACTGTATTTCTAAAACTTTGCATTTTCACATTGAGCTGGTTCAGATGTTCAGTCATGTCCACGAGATAGTAGAACTTCAGGAGCCACTCAGTGTTAGCTAATTCAGGATGCTTGACATTTTTCATTTCAAGAAAAGTCCGGATTTCACTCAGACAAGCTGCGAAACGGCTGAGCACCTTCCCTCTTGACAACCAACACACATTGCTGTGCAGAAGCAGGCCAGGATAATTATTCCCAACTTCATCCAGCAGTGTTTTAAACTGGCGATCATTTAAAGCTCGGGCAACAATAAAGTTGACCACCCGAATGACCAGCGACATCACCTCACTAAGCTGCTCGCCACACATCTGAGCACAAAGTGCCTCCTGATGTAGGATGCAGTGAAAACTTAGGATGGGTCGCTTTTCATGTTCACGAAGAAGCGCTACGAATCCTCTGTTTTTCCCCACCATGCACGGAGCACCATCAGTACACACCGAAATAAGTTTATCCATCGGTAGATTTTTTTCTTTAGCGAGCTCAGTGAAAGACTTGAATAAATCCTCCCCTCTTGTTGTTCCTTTCATAGGAAAAACAGCAAGACTTTCCTCATGTAGTGTGTCACCGACAGCATACCTTGCAATCACGCTGAACTGGGATAAATGGCTTATGTCTGTTGACTCATCCAAAGCGAGAGAAAAGAATGGTGCTGCATGTATGTCCTTCACTTGTGTTGCCTCAATTTTATTTGCCATCTTGATGGTACGATCGTGAACAGTTCTTGCCGACAGAGGCATGTCTTTTATTCGTTTGATTATTTTGTCTTTATCCGAAAAGTCATCAAAAAGTTAATTGGCAACATCAAGCATGAATGATTTGGCATACTCCCCATCTGTGAATGGCTTTCTGTTTCTCACAATAGCTAAAGCACCAGCAAAGCTAGCCAAATTCCAGTCACCTTGTTGGGTCCAAACACGGAGTTGCTGCTGACTAGCTTGCACTCTGCACAGTAGCTCTTGACATGGTTTCTTCCTGCTGTCCCCTGCAGGATATTTCGATGCAAATGTAGTATGGAGTGTGTCGAAGTGCCGCTTTATATTTGACCGCTTCATCGATGCAATTTTATCATTGCATATTAGACACACTGCATAACTTGCTCTCTCCACAAAGGCGAATTCCTCTGTCCATTCCTGCTGAAAAGTACGATATCTTTTTTTCTTTTAGCCATCTTCTTCGATAAAAGGGGTTCTGAAATTAGCTAGCTTAAAAGGAGGGAAGTTTACTTCCTGACCCCACAACGAGACTTGTGTACGCATTATCCAATAAAATTTGGTGTTGTCCTGGAGGACAGCTGTGATTGGCTCCTGCAACCCGCAATCATGAACATGAGCGTTAGGAAATGAATGGATTGAAATACAGGAGAGTGTTTTATATTTTTAACGGTAATTTTTTTTTTATTAAAGATTTGTCTGCGAGCCAGATGCAGCCATCAAAAGAGCCACATCTGGCTCGCGAGCCATAGGTTCCCGACCCCTGAGCTATACCAATCAAATCATAGTTCTCCTCATGCACCAGAGCTTATGTCATTGACAAGGTGTTGGGATGTAGCCGGGGCATTACAAAGACTGAACGCCATGACTGGGTATTCAAAAATGTCCAAAGCGCGTTTGGAATGCTGTCTTCCATTCGTCTCCTAGACGAATCCTGACTAGATTGCATGCACTCCTCAAATCAAGTTTAGAGAAAACATGCGCCCCTCGTTCTTGACCGTTATTTTATTGAGATCACGATAGTCCACGCAGGGCTTGAGGGTATAATCTTTCTTTTCCACAAAAAAGATGCTAGCTCCTGCAGGTGATGTGGACGATTGGATGAATCCTTATTCCAGACTTTCGTCAATGTAATTACTGAGGGTTTCTATTTCAAGTTTAGAAAGAGGGTAGATTCAGCCAAAAGGTATCTCAGCCTCGGGCAACAGTTTTATGGGACAATCATAAGTCCGGTGGGGAGGAAGAGTATCAGCATTCTTTTTATTGAATACATTCAGATATTTGTGATAGGCTGTGGGAACCAGTTTCAGCACTTCAGGATCAGGATGGATACCCAGAAGGGGAGTAACATTATGAGACTCCTGCGGGATACAATGTGCCTGGCAGTAGGGAGAAGGGAAGAGAATATCGCTCGTAAGCCAATTGATGCTGGGATTATGTTCTTTGAGCCAAGGCATACCCAGAATTATGGGTAACATGGGTGATGTTATGACATCTAGACGTAGGAATTCTTGATGACCAGAGGAGGATTGACAGAGGATTGGAACTGTTTCTTGTGTCACTTGACTGGACTTGATACCGGAACCATCAGCCAGGTGAACACCAAACCCTTGTTTCTTGATACAGAGGGGAAGATTGTGTTGGACTGCAAAAGTAGAATCCACAAAGCAGCTGCATGCACGAAAGTCTATAATTGCAGAAACAGAAACAGTATTTTCCACCAGTTTTAAGTGACATAGAAAGGTGAGGAGTGTTTGATCAGCCCCACGAGGATGCATCATATGGATCCAGTTAGTAGGGAACTTGCAAGATCTCACTGGATAGGTCTGTAGGTAGTGACAAGCTCCGCCGCAGTAGAGACAAAGGTGGGCACAATACCGTCTGAGATGTTCAGCAGCAGACAGAGGGGGCAGTGTTGCCAACCGCCAGTAAATTTACTGACAGTTTGTAAAAATCAGTGATTTTTACAACTGTCTATAAATATCAGGGTCTGATAATTTGTCATGCTGTGCTGGCTTTTTAAGTGTAAACCGGGCAAACTACTTGATATGCTTATTGTCAGTGTTTCCATGTTGTGTTTAAATATCAATTGTCTTAGTTTTTAATAGGAGTTCAGTTATTTTTCAGGTTGCCAGTAAAAAATTTGCTCCGCCAGTAAATTGTCCATGTTTTGCCAGTGAAAAACACTGCGGGAAGTTGGCAACACTGAGAGGGGGTCTCCAAAAACTCTTTTGTGAGGAGGCCTGAGGTACCCTTGTCGTGTTGTCAATGACGCAAGAAATGGTACTTTCAGATCCTGGTTGGACTAAAGGGATTCTGCCAGTCTTTACCGATTGTCGTTCTCCTAACCGTCGGTCAATCTGGATAATGAGATTCACGAGATCCTCTAAGGCCATTGGTACCCCCACTCTGGCAAGTTCGTCTTTTAGAGCATCAGATAATCTGAGGTGGAACTGGAAATGAAGAGCAGAATTGCTCCACTGAGTATCGGTACTCTATAGATGGAAGTCTGTTACATAATCTTCCACAGGCCTTGGCTTGTTGTAACTTGCTGAGCATTACTTCTACAGACTGATGACTGAAAGGATCAGCATATAGCTGAGACTGAGAAAAAAGAGTCCATAGTGGCTAAAGCTGGATCGTGCTGTTCTCTGAGGTGAAACGCCCAGGATTGGGGCTCATCCTGAAGAAGGGAGATGAGGAATCCCACCTTAACACTTTGTGAGAAAAAAGTTTGAGGCAAGAGGGAAAAGTATAGTTCACAAGAGTGGCGAAAAGTCTGAGTGAGTGAGTGAGCAGATCCACCATTGCCAGCTTCCTGTCAGCTGAGTGACTGTTGGGGGTCACTCTCATCGTCACCAGTACAGTTACAATAGAATCCCAGCGTTGCTAGGTGCATGGCCAGTCACGCTTCACTGGTTGCAAATTCTTCAAGAGCCTGTTCCGGGACATCCTGCTCCGTGCCTTGAGCCTTGGTATCATCAGGATTGGTGAGCAAGCAAAAGCCCAGCCTGTGTACACCCTATAAAGACACTGCATGCAGACACCATTATTCCATCTGTAGTACCCCTACCTGACAGCCAAGTAGTGAGCCTATTGGTCAGCCATTAAAGACTATGGATGTGCGCTTCATAGTCTGATTGGCTGCCCTGAGCCTGTGGTTCAGTGTGATTGGATGGCATGGATGCGGGGGGCGGGTCACTGTAGCGGAGGACGTGACTCCCACTCCCACATAGACCCTGACCAGTGACCGCATGAAGCACGACGAGCAATGGACTGATGGGGACAGGCTCAAGCCCACTCTCCGCAAGACGATCTCTGCACACTTCTGCCTGCCTGCCTATTAGATGGACTAAGTGTGGGACTTGTCCGACTTTTGGGGGGGCTCTCTGCATTGTACCCCACCTGTGTTACTGGCTGCAAAATACCCCCACCTGTGATACTGGCTGCAAAGTACCCCACCTGTGTTACTGGCTGCAAAGTACCTCACCTGTGATACTGGCTGCAAAGTACCCCACCTGTGATACTGGCTGCAAAGTACCCCCACCTGTGATACTGGCTGCAAAGTACCCCCACCTGTGATACTGGCTGCAAAGTACCCCACCTGTGATACTAGCTGCAATTTACGCCACCTATGATATTGGCTGCAAAGTACCCCACCTGTGTTACTGGCTGCAAAGTACCCCACCTGTGATATTAGCTGCAAAGTACCCTACCTGTGATATTGGCTGCAAAGTACCCCACCTGTGATATTGGCTGCAATGTACCCCCACCTGTGATATTGGCTGCAAAGTACCCCCACCTGTGATTTTGGCTGCAAAGTACCCAACCAGTGATATTGGCTGCAAAGTACCCCACCTGTGATATTGGCTGCAAAGTACCCCACCTGTGATATTGGCTGCAATGTACCCCATCTGTGATATTGGCTGCAATTTACCCCACGTGTGCTATTGACTGCAAAGTACCCCACCTGTGATATTGGCTGCAATGTACCCCCACCTGTGATATTGGCTGCAAAGTACACCACCTGTGATATTGGCTGCAATTTACCCCACCTGTGTTATTGACTTCAATTCCCCCCCGCCTGTGATATTGGCTGCAAAGCACCCCATCAGTGATATTGGCTGCAGTTTACCCCCACCTGTGATATTGGCTGCAATTTACCCCCACCTGTGATATTGGCTGCAATTTACCCCACCTGTGATATTGGCTGCAATTTACTCCACCTGTGATATTGTCTGCAATTTACCCCCACCTGTGATATTGGCTGCAATTTACCTCCACCTGTGATATTGGCTGCAATGTACCCCCACCTCAGTTATTGGCTGCAATTTACCCCACCTGTGATATTGGCAGCAATTTACCCCCACCTCAGTTATTGGCTGCAATTTACCCCACCTGTGATATTGGCAGCAATTTACCCCCACCTGTGATATTGGCTGCGATTTACCCCACCTGTGATATTGGCAGCAATTTACCCCCACCTGTGATATTGGCTGCGATTTACCCCACCTGTGATATTGGCTGCAATGTACCCCCACCTCAGTTATTGGCTACAATTTACTCCACCTGTGATATTGGCAGCAATTTACCCCCACCTGTGATATTGTCTGCGATTTACCCCACCTGTGATATTGGCTGCAATTTACCCCCACCTGTGATATTGGCTGCAATGTACCCCCACCTCTGTTATTGGCTGCAATTTACCCCACCTCTGATATTGGCTGCAATTTACCCCCACCTGTGATATTGGCTGCAATTTACCACCACCTGTGAAATTGGCTGCAATTGACCCCCACCTGTGATATTGGCTGCAATTTACCCATACCTGTGTTATTAGCTGCAATTTACCCCACTTGTGATACTGGCTGATATATACCCGGCCTGCGATGCTGGGGCTCTATACTGTGTCCTGTGATACTGGCTGCAATTTACCCCCACCTGGCATATTGGCTGCAATTTACCCATACCTGTGTTATTAGCTGCAATTTACCCCACCTGTGATACTGGCTGCTATATACCCCACCTGTGATGCCTGGGCTCTATACTGTGTCTTGTGATACTGGCTGCTATATACCCCACCTGTGATGCTGAGCTGTATACTGTGTCCTGTGATGCTGAGCTGTATACTGTGTTTTGTGATGCTGAGCTGTATACTGTGTCCTGTGATGCTGAGCTGTGTACTCCTGACACAATATGTGGAATACAGTGGACAGAGTGGGTGGATTATATAAGGGGTGGGGCTTATTAGAAGTAGGAGGGGTCAAAAAGGAAGGACAGGGCCTGGCACCCCCCCATCCTAAAACTTCACCAGCCGCCACTGCTCCAGAAGGTTCTGGAAAGGGGAATGGAAGAGGAGTTGGGACTCTGAAATATCGTAAGGAGCCCTGACCAGGCCTCCTTAAATGCAGAATACAGCCGTACAAGCACTTGAGGGTTAACCGGAACCAGGATTAAAGACAGAAACAAAATCATAGGAATAGCCAAGGTCGTCAACATGTGGGCAGCGAGGTACCAAGTCATAAGCAAAGCCAGAGTCAGTAACGGAGCCCAGTCAGAGGTAAGCAGCAGAACAGAAGCAGGATCCAAGGTCAAGGGACATGCCAAGTTATCAACAGGAAGCGCATACAGGATTGATCAGGATACAGGACACAGCTGAAGATCAGTCAGCAAAGATCATGAGAATGAGCTCCCTTTAAATTGTCCGTTTGTCGACAAGTGCAATTGTGCCTGCGCGCGTGTACATGCGTGTTCGGGCACTCTTGCGCCTGTTAGCCGGTCTTCTGGAAAGACGTCTTATAGGAATTCCCTGACAGGAAGAGAGAAAGAGGTCTTTGAATTCAGGGATGAAAGTTCTACCTCCACCTAAAGGGGTTGGCAAAGTTAAGAACGAGATAGTTAGCCCGTCTAATGATGGGATTATTGAAGGTCTGATCAGTTTCAATAGTGGAAATCTACTACAACCTAGAGTAGATTGTTCCCCTGAAGTTGAAATCCTGCTAGCAAATGTGGAATCTCATGGAGGCCAAATTTATACAAATCCTGATATTGAAGCAACAGATTCAACTTTCCCTGAATAAGATTGTTAATCCCTCTTTGGAACCCTTCAGTTCCACCAGTGCTAGAAATCTAGACATCCAGTGCCAGACCCCAGACCCCAGGCTACCTCTTTATAGGACCAAAGATTTCAAGTGAGGGGAGAATGTAGCCAGGTGCTGGCTAACTTCGCCTGTGTCATTGTGGGCAGGGGCGGACGGACAACTCATGGGACCCCCAGACAATAAGAGATCATGGGGCCCCCTGTGTCCTCGCCCACACTCAAGCCACACCCACACTAAGCCTCGCCTCCATATTGCCAAGACAAGACATTTTGGAGGCTCTTTATGTAGTCAGTGACAGGACACATATCAGTCTCTGTATGTAAAAATATTTGGTGACAGGACATTTTGGATAAGGTGACCAAATTTTAAAATGAAATCCGGGGACACATTTTTTATTTACTAGTAATGGCGGCAATCAGCGACTTATAGTGGGACTGCGATATTGCGGTGGACAAATCGGACACTGAGTGTCACTCAGTGCTAAAAATATGCACAGTCACTGTACTAATGACACTGGCTGGGAAGGGGTTAACATCTAGGGCAATCAAAGGGTTAAATGTGTACCTCACAAGTGTTTTCTCACTGTGGGGGAGGTGCTTTTACTAAGGGAAGGCATAGATCCCTGTCCCTGCTTTGCATGAACACAGGATCAATGTCTTCCATACTGACAGAACGGCGATCTGCCTTGTTTACATAGGCAGATCTCCATTCTGCCTGTGTACAGAACGATCGGCAGGTACCTGTGGACATTGAGTCCGTCTGAGCCACTCATCAGCCCCGATACCCAGAAATGCAGGGCAGAACAACATGCCAGCGAGAGAGGAATGGGCATGCACCAGAAACTGAAGAAATCCAACCGCTTTGACCAGCACATGATCATCAGAAAGGGGCACAGATACTAGAAAAAATACACCCCCCTAAGCTAGTAGGAGTGGCGGAGCGTGGGGTGTAATTCAGAATTAGTTTTTTAATTCTGCACTGACTGTCTTTGAAATTGCCCGGGCTCCTGTTCAAATCCAATCTGGGGACAAAACCGGGACAGACTTGGTCCGGGGACAATGTCCTCATCCTTTATTTTATCTCAGAGGTAGCCTCCATCAATTTGCACACAGCCTTCTCTCCCCTGACAGAACTTTTCCACAGAGGAGGGTTGCCGCTCTCCCATTGGCCTAGACTGCTGCAGCTGCTGCCTGGACCTCACTAATTGGGCAGAGCTGCCAGTGGAGGACAAGTACAACCTGGCCAGCATGACCTCCACTGCCAGCCATTTCTGAGACCCGAGGGATCGTCTGGTGGTGCTGGAGGGCCCGGACTGGATGAACCGTACTCCCTGGAGCCAGTCCTCCAGGGACGCCAACTATGTCCTCAACCAGCAACTGCAACAGGAACATCAACCTCAACATTCACTGACAAAGCATGGAACATTTACTAACAGAGCTGATTTTTTACTGGCAATCTGAAAATTTACAGAACTCCTTTTCTCAATTAGCTCATACCCCGCAGTTATTGCCCTTTTGTATCATTTAACCCTCCTTCCTAGATTGTAAGCTCTAACGAGCAGGGCCCTCTGATTCCTCCTGTATTGAATTGTATTGTAATTGTATTGTAAAGTGCTGCGCAAACTGTTGGCGCTATATAAATCCTGTATAATAAAATTAGAAATGAAGACAATCGGTATTTAAACAGTATAAACACAATAAAAAGTCAACACAGCATGACGAATTGTCAGTCCCCCTGGGATCAACTAAAAAAAAAGTTCTGCTATGCATACTGCAGAGAGAAATGGGCATGACCAGATAACATCTAAGGCCCCTTTCACATGGGTGCCTTTGTTTGACGGACTCCGCTTGCTAAGCTGAGCAGGCAAATGGCAGGTCTGTGTCTGCTCATTGTGCATAGCGGAGACTGACCCTGCCCCACTCTCCTCTATGGGCAGATCGGGTGAAATGGACCACCTGTCCGTTTTCATCCGATCATATCCAATCCGCCAGCCGAATGGAAAACAGGGCCACCATTCATCTGGATTTGGCGGACAGGATCAAATTGGATAGCGGTGGATGTCACCGGACATGTCACCCCTGACATCTGCCTCTCCATAGGGGTGAGTGCAATGTCTGATCAGGTCCACCTGAAAAACTGACAGGTGGACCTGATTGGACAGCCTGTGTGAAAGGGGCTTAAGAGTGTCTCAAAAAAGAACTGTCTCTTGATCACCTACCTCTAAATGAACAGAGCAGCTGCTTCGGTGTGTACACATTGCTGTGATGGTCAATTTATGAGATTTTGGGGGCCTCAACTGCAGCCCCTGACACACCAAATAGATGTACATATTATTTACTTCTAAACATACCACAGGAGATGATCAGAGACTGCCGACCTACCACAGGAGATGGTCAGAGACTGCCGACCTACCACAGTAGACGGTCAGAAACAGCAGACATACTACAGGAGATGGTCAGAAACTGCAGACATCCTACAGGAGACATCAGACACTGTAGACATACTACAGGAGACGGTCATAGACTGCAGACATGGTACAGGAGATGGTCAGAGACTGCAGACATAGTACAGGAGATGGTCAGAGACTGCAGACATACTACAGGAGATGGTCAGAGCCTGCAGACATACTACAGGATATGGTCAGAGACTGCAGACATACCACAGGAGATGGTCAGAGACTGCTGACTTACCACAGTAGTGGTCAGAGACTGCCAACCTACTACAGTAGATGGTCAGAGACTGCAGACATACTACAGGAGATGGTCAGAGACTCCAGACATACTACAGGAGACAGTCAGAGACTGCAGACATGGTACAGGGGATGGTCAGAGACTGCACACATACTACAGGAGATGGTCAGAGACTGCAGAAACACTACAGGAGATGGTCAGAGACTGCAGACACACTACAGGTGACGGTCAAAGACTGCAGACACACTACAGGAGACGGTCAGACACTGCAGACATACTACAGGAGATGGTCAGAGACTGCAGACATAGTGCAGGAAATGGTCAGAGATTGCAGACATAATACAGGAGAAGGTAGGAGACTGCAGACGTGGTACAGGAGATTTTCAGAGACTGCAGACATGGTACAGGAGATAGTCAGAGACAGCAGACATAGTACAGGAGATGGTTAGAGACTGCAGACATAGTACAGGAGACAGTCAGAAACTGCAGACATACTACAGGAGATGGTCAGAGACTGCAGACATAGTACAGGAGATGGTCATAGACTGCAGACATAGTACAGGAGACAGTCAGAAACTGTAGACACACTACAGGAGATGGTCAGAGACTGCAGACACACTACAGGAGATGGCCAGAGACTGCAGACTTACTACAGGAGACGGTCAGAGACTGCAAACATAATACAGGAGATAGTCAGAGACTGCAGACATAGTACAGGAGATGGTCAGAGACTGCAGACACACTACAGGAGATGGTCAGAGACTGCAGACACACTACAGGAGATGGCCAGAGACTGCAGACTTACTACAGGAGACGGTCAGAGACTGCAAACATAATACAGGAGATAGTCAGAGACTGCAGACATAGTACAGGAGATAGTCAGAGACTGCAGACATAGTACAGTAGACAGTCAGAAACTGCAGACATACTACAGGAGATGGTCAGAGACTGCAGACATAGTACAGGAGATGGTCATAGACTGCAGACATAGTACAGGAGACAGTCAGAAACTGTAGACACACTACAGGAGATGGTCAGAGACTGCAGACACACTACAGGAGATGGCCAGAGACTGCAGACTTACTACAGGAGACGGTCAGAGACTGCAAACATAATACAGGAGATAGTCAGAGACTGCAGACATAGTACAGGAGATGGTCAGAGACTGCAGACATAATACAGGAGATGGTAAGAGACTGCAGACATGGTACAGCAGATTGTCAGAGACTGCAGACCTGGTACAGGGGACAATCAGAGACTGCAGACATACTACAGGAGACGGTCAGAGACTGCAGATGTAGTACAGGAGACATCAGAGACTGCAGACATAGTACAAGAGATGGTCAGAAACTGCAGACATAGTACAGAAGACAGCAGATAAGTATATGTTTTTAATTAAAAAATAAAAAATGAAACCTGTTTAGTATCACTTTTGCTCATTGCTAAAACACTAAAATAAAAAGAGGATAGCATTACAATCAGCAATCAGAAAGGAGTATACTGCTCTCAGATAAGTGAAATGTCCCCAGAGGGGAAAGATTCCTACATAAGGATCCCAGGATGTAATTAGACAGAACACAAGTGTGCAGCCCCCCCAGTGTTATAGACACAGACTGTATAGGAAGGTGCAGCAGAGATGGGGGATGTGGGGCTCATATACACTCACCATGTCATATACTTTAAGGATGACAGGCTGGCTGCCTATTTGTGTTCATGTAAAGGACCCCCCTTCCCGTGTGAGCAGCTCACCCCACCTGAAAGAAGACGTCTTCCTGTGCCTCATCCTGGGAATGTGGTGACTGTTACAGCTGTCCTCTTATCAGTAAAGGACGGCAGAATGAAGATGAATGGTCATGACAGGGGACTAGACTCCGGGTCTGGACAGCAGCCATTTTTTGTTCTGCCGGGTCTGCACGCACCAGTGATCACACACAGCACACAGGTGGGAGGCAGCAGCAGGAGTGGGGCCATGAGAGACTCCTAAAGTTACAATGGGTAGCCAGCCTCAGTATTTTTAGAGACAGTTTGACAACACTGCATAGGGTCCCCTATTGGCCCAGGGCCCTCTGGCAGTGCCCGAATGGACTGAATGGTCAATCCCCCCAATCATGGGACATTCTGTAACACCAACTGCAGTGAGCCTGTTTCCCTCTAGTGCACAGCCTGGACACTGTGTCATTGTCTCCTGAATGCAGAGTAAGCAGAGACCACAGTTGAGAGCAAGGGATCATGAGATATTTGGTCTGAGCAGCCAGGATTTGCATTGGAACCAGACTGCTGCAGGCTACAAGTTCCAGCTGGCTGGAAGAGAGAGAAGAATGCTGGGTGAGGACATAAATAGCCTAGTCTGGGAGGAGTCTTTCTTTTAGGACCACAGCATTTAGCCCAGAGCAGATGCTCTGGGAGATGTGAGCAGGCACCGTGGCTTAGATGGCATGGAGAGTCTCCAGTGAGTGAGTGAGCAGATCCACCATTGCCAGCTTCCTGTCAGCCGAATGACTGTTGGGGGTCACTCTCATCATCACCGGTACAGTTACAACAGAATCCCAGTGTTGCTAGGTGCATGGCCAGTCACACTTCACTGGTTGCAGATTCTTCAAGAGCCTGTTCCAGGACATCCTACTCCCTGCTTTGAGCTTTGGTATCATCAGGATTGGTGAGCAGGCAGAAGCCCACCACATGTACACCCTATAAAGACACTGCATGCAGAGCCCTTTATTCCATCTGTAGCACCCCCATAGTGAATAGGTGCTGTAGTGATAGATTTTTGCTAGGAGAGGCAAATTTAGTCAGGCCTGACTATTGTCACTGCTCTGCCCAGGATATTGGATGCCAACAGCAGTAGTGGAAGCATGGGCAAGGTGGGGCCATTACTACAAGCTATTATTGCAGCAGATGGACATTCAACAGGATCCACGCTACTTCAATGTGGACCTGCGGTCAGGACTTTGCACGCCACAGCCTGAGAAGTCCTGGAAGGCCGGAGCGGGCCTGGAGCCACCTTGTAAAGGCGGAGAGGAGTCGCGGCCTGGCGACTCCCCCCGAACACCAAACAGGGAAAGAAAGAAAGGACTGACGTGACTAAGTACTGTCCAGTAGGAACTAGACTCCCCAGCCACACCAGCCATAGGTCTGCCCAAAGCTGTTCCCAGTCCAGCGGAGTTAGTGCAAGAGGGGGGTGTGCCCTCTGGTGAGCTGTAAGATGAGCAGAGAGACAGACCACTTGATTGGGGTTCCCCCAGATTGCAAGCAATGTTTTGGACCCTTGAAAGACTTGTAGAATGGCTGTCCCCTGAGGAAAGTACAGATGAAGAGGAGTGGGAGACAGGAGGGTCCCATGGGCTGGAAACTCCATCAGAGGATGGGAGAGGACCAGAGTCTGAGCTGGACATGGAGGAGGCTGCAGGAACCCCTATCACCCACAGTCAGCTGTTCCGATATATAGGCCCTCCACTACCCAGACCAGGGCAAGTACTTTTTGGCAACAGGTGATCAGATCCCCTGACACCCTGATCCGGGAAAGGGAAGGTGAAAGGGTTACCTAGGCTTTCCCGGTTCCAAAGGGAAGTACAACGCAAAGTTGCCTTGGAGTGGGGGCTAGACATTCCATCTGTCCCTCCCTAAATCATGTATGTCGTAGAGAGCTCCAGAGAGTGGGAGAACGAAATGATATGGGAATACTTGCATGTCCCCAAACCCCTGAGATGGCAGGACTGTGATGTCTGGAACCGCTTTGTGGAGTTAAAGCCAGAGTGGGGCCTGGGGAGTGCTACTCATGGAGACAAGGTCCTTGTGGTGAACCAACCTGCAAGGAGCTACTTCATTTCTGTCAGGGGAGAAGGGGAAAGAAGGATGAAACTGCCTGACCCACGCTTCTACATTTGAAGAGACTGTTGGAGGACTGCAGCTTTCTTGTAGAGGCCAAAGACACAGGAGACTGCTGGAAGACTGCAGGGGTTGTGTTTTTGTTTCTCCCCTAACCTTGCTAAGAACTCGCCAGCCTGCCACCCTGCGTCCAATGGCAGAGACTTGGCTTATTGAAAGAAAACTGGGGTGAGGTGTGTTCTGGCCTTCTCAATTTCTTGAGAGCCTATTTGTCCGGGGAGGGGCTCCTCCCATCAGGGACTCTAAGAAAGTTCAAATAGTTCTACATACATTTTTTTTTCCTTCCTTTACGTCTTCTGCTGGTGGTATATAACCCCTCATCAACAGATCAGTCAGGTGGCAGAGGAAACCAATGTGTTGTGTTTGGTTTACTGTTGCTCAGCTGGGAGGTTTATAACCCCTTTCCAGTTGACCTGTGTGCTGTTTAGTTAGTTGTAGTGTAGTAGTTCTTGTTTCTTCTCTTAGGATCCTTGAAATTGGACAGCTGTCCATTCCCTTCCGGCGAGAGGCAAAACTTCTTCTCTACTACTGTTTGAGCAGAGTACTTTTCTCCCGGGAGAAGTGCTCTGGCTCAGTGATTTTGTACTACATGTGCTGCTAGCTACAGGGATCAGTAGTTAGGATTGTTGTAATGTGCAAATGTAAATAATGTGCAAATGTAAATAATGTGCAGAGAGTATATTTATTTTTGTACTTATTTATTCATATTATCCCTTCCAAGTTTGTTCCCTTTTCCCCCTTCCGCCCTTGCTCTTGGGCCCAAGAGCCATTTTTCTAAATTTATCAGCTGGGGACCAGCTGAGGTTTAGGGGGGGGTGAGTGTAGCGCCCCCATAGTGAATAGGTGCTGTATTGATAGATTTTTGCTAAGGGAGGCAAATTTTGTCAGGCCTGACTATTGTGCAGGCCTGAATGTTTTGATTTGGGCAGGGGAGTGGCCCAGGAAGAGCTGGAGACTGCAGGAAGGAACACCCCTTGGTTACCCCTTCCCCTTTGGCTCCAGAAGGTTCTAGAAAGGGGGATGAAAGAGGAGGTGGGACTTTCTAAAGTATGTTAAGGAGCTCTGACCAATCCCCAACCTGGATTGGCAGGGGGCAGGCCTCCTTAAATACTGTGGTCTGCCCAGCTGGGGGAGGAGAGTGTCGGGTGGAAGAGTGGAGATGTAGCAAAGGTTGCAGAGGCCTCACCTGGGAGCCCCCAGTCTGGGGGGGGGGGTGACCTTTAGGCCTGGGAGCTCGGGTGCAGCCAGGAGGAGAGAGAGATCCTGAAGCATCACAAGGAGCAGGAGAGCAACAGAGAGGCTACAGGAAAGGCTCTTTAACCACTTCACACCAGGAAGGATTTCCCCCTGTAGGACCGGAGCACTTTTTTCAATTTGGCACTGCACTGCTTTAAATGGTAATTGTACTCGGAGTCGCCAAGCGTTGGACGTATGAAAAGAGTGCCGTGAGAAAAGGTGACCTGCGGAGTGCCCTGGTCACGTGTATAGTACGCCTGAAGTGGGCATACCAAGGATAATAAAAGGAAACTTCTGAAGAAATGGGAATAGGGAGGGTGGGACCACCAGGATGCGCCGTCCTACAGCTAGGGGGAGGCTGGCTTAAATATGCCAGACTCCTCCTACAAATACAGGCCGACCAATGGTCGGCCTTCTTACTTGTACTCGGAGTCGCCAAGCGTTTGACGTATGAAAAGAGTGACCTGCGGAGTGCCCTGGTCACGTGTATAGTACGTGTATAGTACGCCTGAAGTGGGCAAAAAGACACTGTTAGGATGAAGCAAAGAATTTTTTATTGCAATACATAATAACTCATTCAACCAAACGAGAAAAAGCCCTGGCCATTTCAACATGTGGTTCTGGGATGTACCTCATATAGCATGCCGATTTCCACCTGCCCAACTTCCTGATGATATGTGCTGGGATGCCTTGCTGGGAAGCCGCTGATGCGGCCCCAATCCTAAAAGAATGACCCGTGTATTGTTTGGGGTTGACACCACACCTACCAAGCAGTATGCATATATGCTTGATAAATTGAGGTGTTGTGAGATGCGTGCCCTGGAAAGGCAGCAACGGACCTTCCCTGTGAGCCCCTTGTAATTGAGCCTGTAATGCTTCCAGGACTTTGAAGGGACACCATGTGTTATTGGTCCGAAAGTATCTGATCGTGGTACCTGCTCCTATTTGCTGCGTTTCGCATGATCCCAAGCTAAGCTGAAAATGGTCTTGGTGTTTGGTGAGTTGTTTAACCGCTAAGGGGCGACATGTCCTGCCTGTGACAGAGAACTCACTGGGTCTCAGGAAACCGTAGAAGGCCAGATACATGGCCGCTTTGATTACCAGACTGCCTATGGAGCCAAAAGGATGATTGTCTAGAATGATGGATAATTGCTGGAATAAGGTACCTGTGATCGGGAGTCTGGTGGTAGGTACCGGTGGGCTAACCTTCTGTATCCCTCTCAAGATAGCCCTGATAGGGTGAGCAGAGAACAATGAAGGTCTGTGTGGAAATATGAGTCCCGCAAAATGTTGTATTCCGGCCAGGTACGTTTTAATGGTAGCATGCGATAAAAGCAGCTGTGAGTGGCAAAAAGAGACGAAGGCCAAGAGATATTCGATGCTGTACCAATCCACTTTTGGATGTAGACTCAAGAACGATTGAAAGGCCTCCCAGGCTGTGAAATAGGCCACCCTAGTATTTGCGGAGAGGGAAGCCTCGATCAGACCCCTAGCACTGGATAGCAAGGTGTTTAGTCCATCCTGAGCTGGGGGAATTCTGGGCATGGGGTGGGCAGAACGTCTGCCTCTGGAACCTGCTGAAAAAAAGAAGAGAAATTGAAGCGAGATAAGGCATCTGCAGCTGAGTTCTCAGCGCCGGGTACGAAAATGCAGTGAATGTGAAAGTTCAACTGAAGCGAAAGCCAGATTAACCTGCGCAAAAAGGACATAACTGCTTAGGAACTGTACCTGCCTTTATTGATAATCTCTACCAAGGCTTGATTATCTGAGTAAAAAACCACGGTATGTCCGGACCACATGTGACCCCAGGCTTGAGCTGTGGCAACGATGGGGTAGATCTCGAATAATGAGGAAGAGCTGTGAAAACCTGGAATAGAGTTAACCTCCTCAGGCCAGGGGCCAGCGAGCCAATGGCTATTGAAAATGGCCCCGTAACCTTTGGTGGCGGCTGCGTCGGATGTCACCCTGGGAGACATGTCTGAAGCAGCTGGAATGAACATGGCCACCCCGTTCCAGTGCTGTAAGAACTGGTCCCACATGCCGAGATCAGCTAATGCGGCTGCATCCAGCCTGATGCTGGCTGAGGAGTCTGGAGCCAGGGGCAGAAGAGCCAGCAATCTGGACACGAAGGACCTGCCCTGAGGGATGATCCTCATGGCAAAGTTCAACATGCCCAGTAGCGACTGGAGCTCCACCCTGGTACAGACCTGGGAAACCGTGAATGTATGAATCCTGCTCCTGATCCTATCCAACTTCTCAGGTGGTAGGCTGGCCTGCATCAGTTGTGAGTCTAGCTTGATCCCTAGGAAAACCAAAACTTTGGATGGCCCTTCCACCTTCTTGTCGGAGAGAGGAATGTTAAGGATAGAAAACAGGTTAGTTAACTTCCGTAGATCCTTGGGGACCTGACTGCCAGACTCTAATAACAAGAAATCATCGAGATAGTGTATGACCTCCTGACACTCTTCCTTGAATGATAGGATCCAGCATAGGGCTTGTGCAAAAGTGTCAAAAAGCCAAGGGCTGCTCTTGGAACCAAACGTAAGCTTGGTAGCGAAATAGTAAGCTCCCCGCCATTTGATACCATGCCATTGCCACAAGGAAGGTTTGATGGGTAGTAGTTTAAAAGCATCCGTGATGTCAGCTTTAGAAAGCCAAGTGCCCGCCCTGAATCTGATGATGCTTTGTATGGCCTGGTCCACTGAGGCATATTTGAGGGAAAATTCTTCAGATGGAATAAGAGAATTTATACTGGGTACCCTGGAGCAATGAGGCGCAGACAAGTCATATATCAATCTTAGTTTATTTGAAAATTTGCCTTGAACAACGCCAATGGGGCTGACTCTCCATGCGTCAAAAGGGGGGGGGGTGGAAAATGGGCCAATGATAAAGCCTTTGGAGAGTTTGGCTTGCAGCAGGCAGTCCACGACTTCTGAATGTGCAGCAGCTGATAGTAAGTTGCTGCACTCAAAAGAACCCTGGGGCATGGTTATGAGCCCTGTGTGAAAACCCCTAGAAAATCCCTCGACCAGAAATGCGACGGTTGCCTTGGACGGATGACCCACCAATAGTTGCTGTAAATATTGCACATTCAATTGGCTTAGTCATGACCCCTTGGACTGCTTTGACAGACAAGCTGACTTGGGGTGGGCCCTGAAGCAATCGGAGCAAACATGTAGCAACCTGCACTGGTTGTAATTGCAGGAGCATTGGTTAAAGTTGTTGCAAATTTGTGACTTCCCCAAAAACCGAATGGGCCGGCTCAGCTTGTCCCGAGGGTCACTGCTAGCTGAAGCAGAGGAAAAGCTCGGACCTGGCCTGTTGCTGCCGGACATGGTAGCTGGTTCGACATTGGGACACCAGTATGTGGTATGCGTGGAGGATTGGCAGGTACTGCAAACGGGAGCTCTGAGTCCTGCAAAGTGTCTGCAGAAAAGCTCCGTGTCCACCGATCCCCAGGAAATGGTAACGTGGTGCTGTGAGAAAATGGCTGCCGCTTTGGCAGAAAACGATCGGTGGTAGTCATAGAACGCAGACCCGCCATACTTGTGTCCTAATTCTACCACCGCGTAGAGGTAGAGGTCCAGCTCTTCCCTCCTCTTGGGTTGAGCCGAGCAGATGATGTCTCTGAACGTGCTAAAAGCGAGCACAAATTCAGGAATGGACAGCTTACGGTTCAGTCTGTGGTCCCTGGTTTTGACCACTACTGACACATCCCCACAGGCATAAGACCTGTTGTCAGCCACGTCATGTGCCGCAATTAACAGGGAAGCAAGATTGACATCCTTCCCTTCCAGGATATCCTTCCTCAAGTTGCTCGGAATAAAATGGGCTGGTGTGATTGCGGGAGTCCCTGAACTATTACCTGCCGTCCCTGGGATAGAAATGGCCGAACTGCCCTCCTCGGGGGGGGGGGGGAGGCTAGGCTGCCCCGGCATCAGTGGAGTAGAAACGGCCCGGTTTTCCAACGCCTCCACTCTGGACCTGAGCTCCAGCCCTGATGACAACAGGGAGTCCAATGTAGCATGGATCTGAGAAAGGGACAAGGCCACCGAATGCAAAGTGACCTGTTCTGGGTCAGAACCAGAGGCTGGTGGGAATAAAAGTCTGAACAGCTCGGCCTTCCATGCCAACGCTGGATATGGAATGCCTCTGCATTGTAGTTCTGCCATTAATTTTGGGACTGTCCATGTTCTGAGAGACGGTGATCCTCCCTGGACCGAGCTTCTGGCCGGTGACGGAGGTACTGATGGAAATTCCCCGATGTCTTCCGCCTGAGACATGACCTGATAAGCAAAAGAGAGCCTGATGAAGCCGTGCACCCGTAACCGAAATGGCCTACACCCTTTGCACCGTGCCTGACCCAAACCCTGGCTGATGCATGTGAAATGGCATGCCCTTGCATGTTGGGTCGTGACATGGGCCCACCAGAAGTGGACCCATGGCCTGAGTGAAAGGTGCCTGACCCAGAAATGTGAAATTTGAGCTTGCCCCTCTGACCGCCCCTGTGAGAAATACGGAACATACTGACCTGCACGTGACAGATCGAATAAGGTCACCTTCGAAGTCTTGATCCTGATCGGAGAAATGAAAGTACGTACTGAATCGACTGCTACCAGATATGACCGGGGAACACCTGACCATCCCTATTAACTTACCTCTTTATCTAAATCCACTGGAGCGCCTAACGACCTTCCTTGACTTCCAACACCCGATTGTGCGACCACACTGGGAAAAGAATATAAACTGCAACCAGACTGGGTATAGAAATGAAGCCATAATAGAAATGACTCCTGCCCTCCAGCGTGGCCCAACGCAGGGCCGTCTTTATGAGCGGGCACCCCTGGGCACAGCCCAGGGGCCCCAGCTGCATGGGGGGCCCTGCAGGGATTGGCAAGGTGTCCGCGGCCGCCGCAAACTTTCTTTTTTTTACACTGTCACTTTTTTTACACTGCACTTATCTTTTACAGTCCTCCTAGGCTGTAATAGGTCGACCAGGCGCCCCCCACTCGTCCTCCCTGAGTCTCCTGCAGAGCCCACTGTGTGTGGAGTGATCTCAGAGGGAGGGGCTGGGCCTTTCTCCGTGTGTGGCAGGCAGGGAGGTGCTGAGCGCGGAGCTCGGGGAAGAAAAACAACAGGACAGAGGAACGGAGGTGCTGCTGAGCCTGCCTGAGGAGACTGTGTTGTGTGGGAGCGAGCAGTGACTCAGCCCAGCAGAGTAAGTTTTTTTCACAGTGATGGTCCTCCAGTCCTGACTCACTTTAGTGGCCTGTAAATTGGTGAGGGCCCCATCCCCTTGCATTGATGATTAGTTGGTTTCCCAATACATTGTTTGTCAGTGGGGAAGTGCCAACTGAGAGGGGACCCCCAGAATGATTGTTAACTTGCAGACCGTCCTGGTTGTGTGGGAGCGAGCAGTGCCAGCAGAGTAGTTTTTTTTCAAAGTGACAGTCCTCCTGACTCACTTCAGTGGTTTGTAAATTTCACAGTGAGGTACTGGACTGGGTGTGGGGGTCTGGCCTGCCTGAGAGGACTGGGGGTGGCTGAGCCC
>BLSH010012512.1:58491-78213 GCA_018402905.1 Glandirana rugosa
TTGTTTTCAAAATGACCCACACATTAATAATAAAAATTGAAAATAAATATATATAAAAATACATGAAAAATATACAAATACGGGTAACGGTATATAATTATTAAGTTGATCCCAACTTAAATTTTTTTTAGGGGTGAAAACATGACGTCGGTGACGTGCAAAATACGGATATGTTGTCCCGAAAATTTTACAAATCTAACAATTAACAAAAATTTGGCCTTGTAAACATGTCTGCCTCTGAGGTGACGCTATGTAGGTTTTTAGAATATAAAATCGAAGGTGTATCCTAATGCAAGACTAGGCAGGTAATATCATATGAAGTCCGACCTGTCCAGGATCATCTCCTCTTAAATGTCCAGCCTGAAGTATACTATAATGGACGGATCAGAACGTAATCCTATGTGGAAGCTAAAATATAAGATTTTTGGATGTATCGCAGTGGAGTCTCCGTCTGTACAAATGTTCCGGTTTAAAAACAATTAACAATCTAAACATTTTAAAAGCCCTGTTGTATAGGCATAAAACGTGCAGTGGCTGCAGTACAAAAGTGGGGATTTTTTTTAAATTCAACCCTAGTTGAATTATTAATATATGGCAATGGGCATAAACATATAAAAAGTACATAAAAATATATATAAATAAAAGTTAAAAATAATAATTACACACCCAGTAAAACTTTTGTTTGATTCTATGGTGCTCAAAAAATCCTTGTTGTTATGAACTGTGTGTTTGGAAGGTGGCAATATTGCAAGGTGAGGGTGGTCTAGTATGAGGCAATATATGTACTTCATATGTTCGGTGAGAAGCAGACGGTCAATTTATAAATGCTAAATTCTGGGGAGTGGGGAGGTTAATACTTGGTTAAAAAATGTTTTTTTAAAATTTTTTAAAAATTTTTTAAAAATTCAGGTGGTTGGGCGCATCGTTTCCAATCGGTAGGGAGTTAAAAATTAGAGATAAAATAGCTGCCTAATTTGTGTATCTACATGGTTTCATTTTGGGAGATTAGCTGTTTTTTGTTGCTTCCTCTCCAATGTGGATTGACTATGCCATAAAATTTCAACAGTGTGGGGTCTTTATTATGTTTATCCTTAAAGTGTTTTGATAGGCTGTGCTTAGGAAACCCTTTCTTGATGTTGCGAATATGTTCACTGATTCTCTTATGTAGGGGTCTGGTGGTCCTTCCTACATATAAAATTCGGCACGGGCACTCTACGATATATGTAACATAGGCTGTGTTACATGTGATCAATGATTTAATGTTATATTGTGTCCCATAGACATAAGATTTGAAATTATGTATTCTTCTGGGTTGATCTTTGACTGTCCTGCATGGTTGGCATCTTTGACATCTATAGAAGCCTTTCAGATCTTTAAAGATTTTTATGTCCTTGGGTGGATCCACTACATTATGCACCAATTGGTTCCTTAGTGTGGGGGCTTTCTTATAAATGAACTTTGATTTTTTGGGGAGTAATTTCTTCAAGCTTTTGTCTGTTGTTAAAATTGGCCAATATTTTTTTATTATTTTTTCCACTTGTTTATATTCCTTGTTGAACCCCGTGATAAAGGCCAGATCAAATTCTTTATTATTCTTTTTCTTCTTGGTGTTTAATAAAGTATTTCTATCCAGTTGTGCTATTATATCTTTAGTTTTTTCCAGAGTGGGTCTGTGATATCCTTTTTCTTCAAACTTCGTGATAATATAATCTGCTTGTGCATGGTAATCTTCTAATTTATAGCAGTTTCTTCTTAAGCGCATTAATTGTCCTTTAGGGATATTATGTTTCCACTGTGGGTGGTGGCAGCTGCTGATAGGTATGTAACCATTCTTGTCTGTTGGTTTGAAGTAAGTTTTAGTATATAGAGATCCTTCGATGTTTTCTATCATGAGGTCTAGATATTCAATATTGTTTTTGTCTGCTTTGCCTGTGAATTTGAGTCCGTAAGGGTTTCTGTTAATATTTTCCATAAAATCTTGAAGTGTTTCTTCCGATCCTTCCCATAATATAAATACATCATCTATATATCTTCTATACATCTGTAATTCTGGATAATTTCTGCTGTATATATGTTCCTCCTCCCATAAGTCCATGAATAAGTTTGCCACGCTTGGTGCATAGCGTGCCCCCATTGCAACTCCTTTTGTTTGTACATAGTACTCTTTCCCATACCAGAAATAGTTTGTTTCCATGCACAGTTTTAAACCTTCTAATATGTAATTGATTTGAGCTTGTTTTAAGTCTGTTCTTTCATGTAGAGCTTTCTCCACTCCTTTTAAACCATCTGCCTGGTTTATACTTGTGTACAGTGCATTCATGTCTATTGTAACTAGTAGGCTATTCTGATTGGTTTGTTTATTTTGTAATTCATTGACCAATTGTAGACTATCTCTCAGATAGGATCTGCCCTTCTTGACCAACGGTTTTAAGTAATGGTCCAGGTACTCGCCCAATCTTGCAAATAGGGAGTCTATGCCATTTACTATTGGTCTTCCCGGTGGTTTTTCCAACCTTTTATGGATTTTGGGGACATAGTAAATGATTGGTGTTCTGCTGGCTTCGGGAATCAGATATTTCACCTCTTTTTTGTTTAAGATGCCTCTTTCTTTTCCCTTTTTGATGTATGTTTTTAGTTTTTTCATGAATTTTTTCTTTGGATTACTTAATAGTTTCTTATATGTGTTGGGGACTTTCAGTAGGTTTTCCATTTCATTTAAGTAATCTTGTTTATCTAAAATTACCACTCCTCCACCTTTGTCGGCTGGTCTGATAATTATTTCTTTTTTCTTGCTGATAGATTTGATCTTATTCCAGATCTTTTTAGTGTTAATGTTGTTTCTTCCTATTTTTTTTAATTTTTTTGAGGTCTACCTCTACCATTCTTTTGAAAGCTCCCAAGCAGTCTCCTCCTGGTGTTTTCGGATTGAAGGTAGAGTTGTTTCTTAATTGAGTGTGCATATATGCATTCGTATCTTCTTCAGGTCTCCTATTTTGTGTTTCAAAGAATTTTTTGAGGTTCACTTTCCTTACAAATTTCTGTAAGTCTATATATGTCTCAAATTCACTGAAGTGTTTAATTGGGGCATATTTGAGCCCTAAATCTAGAACTTCCAATTCCTCCTTAGTGAATTCGACACTGCTAAGGTTGAATATGCCTTTGCCTAGTAGACTCTTCTTCTTTTTCCATTTCTTTCCTCCTCGTTTTCCTCTCTTCCTCTTACTCTGGTGTTGTAATCTGGAGTCCGGGTCCTCTCTGTTGTTTGATGTTGATGGGGTCTCCTGTCTTCCTCTCGGGGTGTTCTTGGGTAATCTTGGCGGTAGTGTTGCCTGGGTTGTCTGTCGTCTCGGGTGGGTCCTTGATGGTCCCTCGGTGTTCTTCCTCCTCCTCTGTAGGTGGTCTGGTACCAGGGTTTCCCTGCTTGATTCCAGTAGGTAGGGTGTCTTGGTGTTTGTTCTACTGGTCTGGGTTGTGGTCTTCTTCTTTGATCCCAGTATGGTGTTGGTCTTCCCCATCTTCTTGTGGGGGGGTAGTCGGATTGAATCAAACAAAAGTTTTACTGGGTGTGTAATTATTATTTTTAACTTTTATTTATATATATTTTTATGTACTTTTTATATGTTTATGCCCATTGCCATATATTAATAATTCAACTAGGGTTGAATTTAAAAAAATCCCCACTTTTGTACTGCAGCCACTGCACCTTTTATGCCTATACAACAGGGCTTTTAAAATGTTTAGATTGTTAATTGTTTTTAAACTGGAACATTTGTACAGACGGAGACTCCACTGCGATACATCCAAAAATCTTATATTTTAGCTTCCACATAGGATTACGTTCTGATCCGTCCATTATAGTATACTTCAGGCTGGACAGGTCCTAGTAGAGGAGAATTTACAATCGACCAATAGTACACATGAACGCAGTGAACTCTCCGCCCCGGCTACGGAGATAAAGCACGTCTGCTCCAGAGCTAGGTACACCTTTGAGAACGTCTATGACGAAACGCGTCAGTGACCTAGCAGGAAGTCCGACGTCACATCCGGTTCTCGGTGAGAGGAAGCTGGAACGCACGCTGTTTAGCGAGGAGAGCTGCAGAGCTCCCCCACCAAGCCGACTCTCTCTTACCGGCTCTGTGACTATATTGGGACTCAACCAACAATCCTTGTTTGCTTTACTTTAGCCCATCTACTCCCTTATCTGTTTTTTACTTTTTGGAACACTTTGTTTTCCTCGTTTTTACCACTCAATGTATCCTAACCCCCTTTTCAATAAAACAAAGGATACATTGAAACACGCTACACTATGGAGTCCTCTCTGTTTTTTATCTTCTAACACACTGGAAACACACCCCGGGACACCCCTATATCTGAAAGAGCGGAGAGCTATAAACTAGGAGGAGGAATCTGCCCCACAGAGGTGAAACCCCTTAAAGTCCAGTAGCGGAGCATCCCAAACCCAGGAACAAGTCTTCAGGATTAACAAAGATAGGCACTTGGCCCCTGCAGGGGCAGTGCCCTCTGGTAAGGAGGAAATCTAAAGGGGGAGCACGAGTGCATTTACACCCCATGTTACCAATTATACAAGAAATAAGCACTTGAAGTCACAAATTTTTCACTATATGGACTGGTTTATTATTTTCTATAGTATGTTCCTACTGCAAACCATCTACTAATCAGGACATTGATCTATTACCAAATTAGAAATGGTGGGATATATATTATTCATCAATGCATCACATACCAGGATGAATATGGTTTATTATTGATGTGTGTTACCTAGACTCGGTTTTATAACTTTTTTGCTATTAAGCATTTACACTGAAGAAATCACATTCTAGCACCTTTATTTACTTATTTATTGCCACAAGCCATTCCTATGTTTTAGTTTATACATGTGTAATAGCACTTTTTGGAATTGTCTATATGCACTTGCACTTTTCAGACTATACGTTTATACCTACTTTTGTACGTTTATACTTATTAACCACCAACGGGCACTAAACACGTTAGTGGGTAAAGATAAAGGATACACATGCACTTTAACTAGAAGCCAAGGACATTGCCCCACCAGAACATATGATCACAGGACATCAGGGACACATTTATCTCCCATTACTCAGACAGCGCCACATCCAAGCACCACCTTTATCAAGGACAAGAGATTGCTTAAACCTACGGGAAAAAATATAAATGATTTCTTCAGGTGATGGTTAGCTTGGATTGAAAAGCATGTGAAATGTGACTGTCAGTCATCAGTTAATTGTTTGAAGCTGTTAACATGTGGGGTGTGAAGTGGCATTAAAATGTAACTATAGACAAAATAAAAAAGAAATCTATGATGCAATTTGCCAATAGCATTAACACAGCGGTCTTTGGTTTTCCTCCTGTGACATAGTTGTATTACCTGTTGATCCTACCAGTATGGCTATTTTTCAACTTTCTTTAACCGCTTGCCGACGGCTGATCGGCAATTGACGGCGACAGTGTGGCTCGATTGCGCGGATCGCCGTCATATGACGGCGGCCGTGAGATCGAGCCCAGTGAGCACGTGCGCGCCGCCGGAGGCGCGCCCGCGCACTCACTGTGTCCGGGGAGGGCCAGGGAGCGGGTGCGGCGGATTCGATCTCCGCCGGCCACCCGCGATGCCCCCCCCGGAGTGAAAGAACGGAGGTCCGTGTAAGTAAACACGGACCTCCGTTCTGTGAGGGGGGACCTCTACATGGAGGCTGTGATCACTTCCCTTCCCCAGCTAGGGCAGTCCCCACACAGTTAGAACACGCCCAGGGAACACAGTTAACCCTTAGAGCGCCCCCTGCAGGTTAACCCCTTCACTGCCAATGGCATTTACACAGTAATCCGTCAAGGATTAAACAAGCCGTCATCTGGGGTATTCCCCCCTCCTGTCAGCCATGCTATATATAGTGAAGTTTATTACAACAATAACCAGCCTCTAGGGGGCTGAAAAACAGAAGTCCAATTTTGACATGTAAAGATGGCGCCGACGGCGTGCGTTCCACGCCTCAGTCTCATATATTTATTGTTCACATGGTTATAATCGCAAAAGTGTATAGAAACATCAAGATGCAAGGAGCCATTAAAAAATGTGAAAAGTGTAAATTATAAGGTGGATATTGAAAATTAGTGTTTGTTCCTGAAAGTATATAGGAAATAATCTTTGTAGATCCATGACCCGGAAGTGCCCGGGTTAAAAAAGTGTCCGGTGAGAAAAAGGAAAAATTGGATTGGCAAACTCATTTGTAGGTCAGAAAGTGGTGATGGGTACGTATTGAAGATTCGCTACAACATAGTGGAACTGCACTGATTGTTTAGAAAAAATGACACAGGAGTGATTCAAAAAACCGTCAAACCGCGGGCCGGAAGTGACGCGCTGAACGATCCTCGTCACTTCCTCAAGGCTACAACTGTAAGCAGAGGGTGTATTAAAGTTCCGAGGTCAATGAACGGTCGGAGACCAATCGTAAATGTATGGCACCTCATGTTAGTATGATATGTGAAAAAATGAAATTCTTCATTGTGGCGAATCAATACACCAGCCGAATGTAGATCCGAAAATAAAAAATAAAATTAGCAAGTGAGAAACGTTTAGTGGGTAGTCTGTATGACTGTGAAAAAGTGTAAATCTGAGAATAAGCTAGAATAGCCAGGGAAGAGCGCTTAGTGAATAGTCTGTATGACTGTGCAAAAATGCAATATAGGAGAAAAGAGTATAATAATATATATAGGGCTAGAAGAAAAAAAAAAAGGGGGGGGGGGGAACACAAAAGACCAAATCAGGTAGTAAACGGGAATAAATGGTACCATGATGTAAGGGATATAAAATTTAGATTATAAAAAGATATAAAATTACGGCAAATAAGAGTGATATAAATTTTGATCATAATATGATATATAAAAGGCAGCAAATATAAATGATATAAATTTGTTATAAAATCTATATAAATGGGGGGAATTACTCAGAGATCCAGTGGCCATATTTATGGACAAAATAGGACATGCGTTGTACAATTTTAACAGGATAAATATTAAATAATATTGATTTGTAAGATATTCAAAACGACTCAGAAGGTAAAAAAGACAGTGACAAAATTTCATATGTAAAAACCAACGGACGTAGAAAATATGGCGTATAAAAAATGTAATAAAATGCTGAACTTCAGTCAAAAACATGTACATAAGGCATGTAAAATTTTAAAATCCTAAAAGATATATAAATAGATCTACCTAAAAGAGGGGGGGGGGGCAATGGGAGCCTGCTGTATTTTAGAAAGGCAAAAAGCTAAGTAAACATTAAGCTTTATTGATGAAGGAGTTGATGTCCCAATCCACGTTCATACCATGTGGATGGAAGCTCTTGAGTAGATAAATCCAAGATGTCTCTAGTTGGGAAACACCTCTCTTACTCCATCCACCCCTCCAAGGGGGGACATATCTGTCTATCACTTGGTAGAGGGTGCCATCAGGGTTGCGATCATGATGTTTAAGATAATGTTTAGGAACACTGTGATTGGTTTTTCCTTTTATAATGTTTGTTATGTGTTCGTTAACTCGAATATTAAAAGCCCTGGTGGTCCTACCCATGTACTGCTTGTTACAAGGACAAGTTAAAAGATAAGCTACATTTTTAGTCTCGCATGTACTGAAGCATTTAACATCATAATTACGACATAATTATGACAGCCTTATAGACCACCCCCTAATTGGAAAAGAGACGTTTCCGATTATCGTTCCCCTTCTCATCACTATCATCCAGGATACTCCACAACAGGGAGTCGCGGTACATCTAGGGGCAGACAGGGTCACCAACCTCCACGTGCCCAAAATACTTATCCACAACAATAAAATCAAGGATACAATCAACCTAGGCCATACAGACCAACACATGGTCATAGACCATATAGACAAGCACCTCCTACCCCACATTACCGTCTTGATACCTACAATAGATACTCATCTCTCCAAGATGAGGAGCCACAATTTACCTACAATGAGGGGAGATATAATATTAATCAATCCCCTTACCGGTATAATTCAGATTATCCCCCTCTTCTCCCCCCCCCCCCCTCCCCCACAACGGGTTTTTCCCTTGGCCAACCCTTCCAGAAAAAGGGGTCACGATTCAAGAGAGGGAATAGAGGGGGGCGGAAGCACAAGAGAGGAGAAAAGAGTACGGACATAGCCCCCTCTTCAGGCATTTTTAATCTCAGCAAACAAACTCTCAGCCAAGAAGAAACCAACACTCTCAATAAAGGGTTGAAATTTGCCTTGCCTAAAAAACTGAACAAGTTTGAAACCTTTATTGACGTACAGAAATTTATCAGAAAAATCAACATCCAACGCTACCTCATCACAAATCCAATCAGATCAACATTGAACAATAGTTCTTTTACTCTTTCAGGACTAAGCAATCCTTCTACCTTCAACCCCCCGAGACCTACAGCCCCTTCCGTTAACGTATTTAAAGACTTGGTTCTACGGGACTTGGAAGACTTATCTGCCAAGAAATGTTACATCCCTGCTTCTCTTAAACAAGGAGTAGAAACCTTATGTAACAATAAGGACCTCATCATCAGACCCGCTGATAAAGGTGGGGGCATAGTAATCATGGATAAAAGTGACTATAGGGCAGAAATGAACAATATTCTTAGTGATACAGATACCTACAAGCCCCTGGGGTCTAACCCCACCAATAAATACAAAAGCAAACTAACCAAATTAATCAACAGAGGTCATAAGAGCGGTATCCTCAACAAAAAGGAAAAACAATTTTTGGTTCCCATGTGTCCCCGGATCCCTGTCATATACTTCCTACCTAAGATCCATAAAAATTCTGAACGACCACCTGGTCGCCCGATTATAAGTGGTATAGATTCGGTTACCTCACGAATAGGGAAATACATTGACTTTTACCTACAACCCCATGTAACCAAAATTCCCTCATATTTAAAAGACACAAAAGATACAATTCGAAAACTAGAAAACATCCAATTACAGGAGGGTGATATCATAGCCACAGCAGACGTATCCTCTCTTTATACGTGTATCTCACATAACTTAGGTCTAACAGCAGTAGAATATTATCTCGCACAGGATGAAAACTTACCAAATGCACATAAAGAATTTATTCTTAACCTCGTTGTGTTTGCTACTAAGCACAATTATTTTTGGTATAACAACCAGTTTTATTCACAATGCAAAGGTATAGCCATGGGGGCAAAATTTGCCCCCAGCTTGGCCAATTTATTCATGGCCAAGTGGGAGGAGGATGTCGTTTATGCCCTTGATAGACCCGAACTAATTTTTTGGGTCCGATACATCGACGACATCCTCCTCCTATGGCGGGGTGACCAACAGTCACTCGACACCTTCTTTGTCACCTTGAATGACAATGACAGGAACATTGTCCTGTCTTTGGAAAGTAGTGATACTAACATTCATTTTCTTGACCTAAATATTGACATCAGCACTGGTAAATTCATCACCATGGCTCACTTTAAACCAACGGACAGAAACAGTTATATATCTACAGACAGTTGCCATCACCAACCATGGCTAAAATCAATACCTAAAAGTCAGTTCACACGCCTGAGAAGGAATTGCTCAGATGTCAATACATTTACCGAACAAGCACTAATTGTTAAAAAGAGGTTTTTGGAAAAAGGATACTCTAATGATGAATTGGATAAAGAGATTCAGGGAGTAACACTCCTAGACCGGAATACACTCCTGACTGATAAAGCCAAAACACAAAAATATGACGCTAAATGGTCATTCTTCACGGGTTACTCCATACAACACAAACAGATAAAAAGAATCATTAATAAACATTGGGGAGTATTACAAAATTACCGGATTCTGGGCCCTATGCTACCTGACAAACCGCAGGTTGTGTACAGAGGGGTCTCATCTTTGAGACACAAGTTGGCCCCAAATGTGATAGATCCCCCCAGATCATTAACCTTCTTCCAAGACTTAAAAGGCTTTTATAAATGCCAAAGATGTAGAGTCTATAGACTCAATAAACATAAACAAAGGAGGATTTCCAGCTTCTCCTCTACGACCACGGGACGTAATTATGATGTTAAATGCTTCAGTACATACGTCCGTTGGTTTTTACATATGAAATTTTGTCACTGTCTTTTTTACCTTCTGAGTCGTTTTGAATATCTTACAAATCAATATTATTTAATATTTATCCTGTTAAAATTGTACAACGCATGTCCTATTTTGTCCATAAATATGGCCACTGGATCTCTGAGTAATTCCCCCCATTTATATAGATTTTATACCAAATTTATATCATTTATATTTGCTGCCTTTTATATGTCATATTATGATCAAAATTTATATCACTCTTATTTGCCGTAATTTTATATCTTTTTATAATCTAAATTTTATATCCCTTACATCATGGTACCATTTATTCCCGTTTACTACCTGATTTTTTACTATGGTCTTTTGTCCCCCCCCCCTCCCCCTTTTTTTTCTTCTAGCCCTATATATATTATTATACTCTTTTCTCCTATATTGCATTTTTGCACAGTCATACAGACTATTCACTAAGCGCTCTTCACTGGCTATTCTAGCTTATTCTCGGATTTACACTTTTTCACAGTCATACAGACTACCCACTAAACGTTTCTCACTTGTTAATTTTATTTTTTATTTTCGGATCTACATTCGGCTGGTGTATTGATTCGCCACAATGAATTTCATTTTTTCACATCTCATACTAACATGAGGTGCCATACATTTACGATTGGTCTCCGACCGTTCATTGACCTCGGAACTTTAATACACCCTCTGCTTACAGTTGTAGCCTTGAGGAAGTGACGAGGATCGTTCAGCGCGTCACTTCCGGCCCGCGGTTTGACTGTTTTTTGAATCACTCCTGTGTCATTTTTTCTAAACAATCAGTGCAGTTCCACTATGTTGTAGCGAATCTTCAATACGTGCCCATCACCACTTTCTGACCTACAAATGAGTTTGCCAATCCAATTTTTCCTTTTTCTCACAGGACACTTTTTTAACCCGGGCACTTCCGGGTCATGGATCTACAAAGATTATTTCCTATATACTTTCAGGAACAAACACTAATTTTCAATATCCACCTTATAATTTACACTTTTCACATTTTTTAATGGCTCCTTGCATCTTCATGTTTCTATACACTTTTGCGGTTATAACCATGTGAACAATAAATATATGAGACTGAGGCGTGGAACGCCATCTTTACATGTCAAAATTGGACTTCCGTTTTTCAGCCCCCTAGAGGCTGGTTATTGTTGTAATAAACTTCACTATATATAGCATGGCTGACAGGAGGGGGGAATACCCCAGATGACGGCTTGTGAGCCGAAACGCGTCGGTTTCCTCGTTCTCTCCTGTCATTTTACAAAGAGCTGTTAACTTACTTTTTGAAATGTGAGTATTTTTAATCCACCAGTTTGAATACATCTGTTGTTTAAATGATATCACACGATTGTGGATTCCTTTGTTTTACTTGCATACCCGCAATCTTCACTGGATGACCCCCTGGATTGGAGACGGAAAGTTTTGGAGCCTTTCCCTTCCTCATTAAACGCCCATCCCTGGACGGAGTGATCCATCCCGATCAGCACCAGGATTTCCTAACAAGCCATATAAAAGAGGATACACCAGGACCCCGGATTTTTTGTCTACTATTCGGATGAGCAACCACCCGGTTGGAGATTAACCCCTGCGCATGTACTACCAGTATCTGGTAAGCTTACACCCATTTTTCTATACACCGTGGATTTGTTTGAAGATTACTACACTGTCATATGAGCATAGCTCAGATGGACTCTAATTTTTTCCATTTGTCCATATAAATGTATACCCTGATAATTTTAGGCGCTGCATATATATCTTAGGGACAGATTAGTGTTCTAAAATCATCTCCTACTGCTATAGGGAGAGGTTCCTGCTGGTGCTGTGAGGGACAGATTATTGTTCTAAAATCATCACCTAGTGCTATAGGGAGAGGTTCCTGCTGGTGCTGTGAGGGACAGATTATTGTTCTAAAATCATCACATACTGCTAGAGGGAGAGGTTCCTGATGGTGCTGTCAGGGACCGATTATTGTTCTAAAATCATCTCCTAGTGCGATAGGGAGAGGTTCCTGCTGATGCTGTGAGGGACAGATTAGTGTTCTAAAATCATCACCTAGTGCTATAGGGAGTGGTTCCTGCTGATGCTGTGAGGGACAGATTATTATTCTAAAATCATCACCTAGTGCTATAGGGAAAGGTTCCTGCTGGTGCTGTGAGGGACAGATTATTGTTCTAAAAACATCACATACTGCTAGAGGGAGAGGTTCCTGCTGGTGCTGTGAGGGACAGATTATTGTTCTAAAATCATCTCATCATAGTGCTATAGGGAGAGGTTCCTGCTGGTGCTGTGATGGACAGATTATTGTTCTGAAATCACCTCCTACTGCTAGAGGGAAAGGTTCCTGCTTCTCCTGTGAGGGACAGATTATTGTTCTAAAATCATCACATACTGCTAGAGGGAGAGATTCCTGCTGATGCTGTGAGGGGCAGATTATTGTTCTAAAATCATCACATACTGCTAGAGGGAGAGGTACCTGCTGGTGCTGTGAGGGGCAGATTATTGTTCTAAATTCATCACATACTGCTAGAGGGAGAATTTCCTGCTACTCCCTTGAGGGGTTCCTGCTGCTCCTGTGAGGGACAGATTACTGTTCTAAAATCATCTCATCATAGTGCTATAGGGAGTTGTTCCTGCTGCTCCTGTGAGGGACAGATTATTGTTCTAAAATCATCTCCTACTGCTATAGGGAGAGGTTCCTGCTGCTCCTGTGAGGGACAGATTACTGTTCTAAAATCATCTCCTCATAGTGCTACAGGGAGAGGTTTCTGCTGCTCCTGTGAGGGACAGATTATTGTTCTAAAATCATCACATACTGCTAGAGGGAGAGGTTCCTGCTGCTCCTGTGAGGGACAGATTATTGTTCTAAAATCATCACATACTGCTAGAGGGAGAGGTTCCTGCTGGTGCTGTGAGGGGCAGATTATTGTTCTAAAATCATCACATACTGCTAGAGGGAGAGGTTCCTGCTGCTTCTGTGAGGGACAGATTATTGTTCTAAAATCATCTCATCATAGTGTCATAGGGAGAGGTTCCTGCTTGTGCTGTGAGGGACATATTATTGTTATAAAATCATCTCCTACTGCTAGAGGGAGAGGTTCCTGCTGCTCCTTTGAGGGACAGATTACTGTTCTAAAATCATCTCATCATAGTGCTACAGGGAGAGGTTCCTGCTGTGTTACATACCTGGTGGTCGAGTTTGAGTTATTCAGGGGACAACCTCTCTTACTGCCCTGGTTTGCAAACCCCTGATAGTGTAGACAGGGAGCTCGGGAGCACAGGGGGGCACGAGGGCTGGACTTGGTCGCTGGCGGTGGGTGCAGGTCCGCTGAAGCTCGTGCTTGGCAGAAGCATAGTGGTACAGTCCAGGTCGGCAACGTGCTAGCAAAGCGGTTCAGAAGGATGAGACAGGCGGATGGTCGAGGTGCAGCAGGGTCGGCAACGTGCGGGCAGCAGAAGTACATGGGATAAGACAGGAGAGGGGTTGTAGACAAGCCGGAGGTCGGGGCAGGCAGAAAGCAAACAAAGTCCAAAGATAGCCGGGGTCACAGATGCAGGAAGTCACTTCAGAGCAGACACGAGGACACAGGTCACGGTAATGCTGTAGAACGGACAGCACTTGCTACAGGAAGCACACTGTTTAAATAGAGCTGCCCGGCGCCGCCTCCTCCGGGAGCGCGAGGAAAGCACAACAAAGTGCAAACAAGTCCTCAGCACAGTCATCTTCTAACATTGCCCCCCCCCCAAGGGGCAGCCTCCGGATAACCAAACGGGCTCTCTTGGTCGGGTGTCTTCTCCAGAAGGCTCTGACCAGCTCCTTGGCATGTACGTTCTCTTCAGGCTCCCAAGAGCTCTCCTCAGGTCCATAGCCTCTCCATTTCACCAAAAACTGAATGTTCCCACCTCTTTTCCTACAGTCGAGGATGGCCTCGACCTCGAATTCCTCCTCTCCGTCCACCAAGACCGGTTCTGGTGGAGCTGTGTTGCGCCCAGGGAAAAAGTCTTTTACCACAGGTTTGAGTAAGCTCACGTGAAAGACCGGATGGATGCGGAGTGACGGAGGTAGCTCCAGCTCATAAGCTACTTGATTCATTTTCCTCTTAATTGGGAAGGGTCCCATGAATTTTGGCCCCATCTTTTTAGAGGAACAGGAGAGCCTCAGGTTCCTTGTGGACAGCCAGACCCGTTGACCCGTTTGAAGTATAAGTTCTCCCCGCCTTCCTTTGTTGAAATTCTTTTTGCTGGCCTCCTGAGTCTGAGCGATAGTTTAATGAAGAAGTTTGTTATTCCTTTCCAGGAATTGTGTAACTTCCAGAGCCGCGGGTATGGCATTGTCGGTAGGTAAATCGGGCATAAAGGTGGGATGGTACCCGAGGTTTGCCCAAAATGGAGATTGCTTTGTAGCCGAATGAACAGAGTTATTGTAAGCAAACTCGGCAGTTGGCAGTAGGGAGATCCAGTCATCCTGGGCATAAGAGGAATAGCAACGGAGATACTGCTCAAGAGTCTGGTTGGTCTTCTCCGTTTGCCCATTAGACTGCGGATGGTAGGCTGAGGAGAAAGCTAGGTCGATACCTAGAGGGGAGCATAGGGCCTTCCAAAAGCGGGACGTAAATTGCACCCCTCTATTCGAGGCAATGTTGCCAGGGATGCCATGTAGTCGCACCACTTCTTTGATGAAGACTTCTGCAGTTTCAGTGGCTGTGGGGGTGCCCTTCATAGGTATGAAGTGTATAAGGCAGAGCAGGATCCAGATGCTTCAGGACGGGAGCCGAGGTGAACAACTTTTTGAGTCTGGAAAAGGCTTCTTGGGCTTCGGGAGTCCATCGGAAGCGTACATCCTGCTTGGTAAGCTGGGTTATGGGGGAAATAACCGCTGAGAAGCCCTTAATGAACTTGCGGTAGAAGTTTGCAAAGCCCACAAAGCGCTGGACTCCTTTCTTGTCGTTTGGGGCTGGCCAGTCCAGAATAGCTGCCAGTTTCTATGGGTCCATGGAGATGCCGGAGGTTGTGATGTAGAAACCCAGGAAGGAAATGTTGGTGCACTCAAAGGCGCACTTTTCCGCCTTGGCATACAGACCATGTTGTCTGAGGCGGGCGAGTACACTCTTCACATGCTGTCGGTGTTCTTCCAGAGACAGGGAGAAAATTAGAATGTCGTCTAAATAGACAACTACGAATTGGTCCAGGAAGTCTCGAAAAATATTGTTCACCAAGTGCTGGAACGTAGCAGGGGCATTACATAGTCCGAATGGCATCACAAGGTATTCGAAGTAACCGAACCGGGTGCGAAATGCCGGTTTCCACTCATCCCCTTCCCGAATGCGGATTAGGTTGTAAGCCCCAACCCCAGGTCTAATTTGGTGAAAACTGTCGTGGTTCCAAGTCTCTGAAAGAATTCTGGGACTAAGGGCAGAGGATACCGTTTCTTGACGGTGATCTGATTAAGGGCCCTGTAATCTATACAGGGCCTCAGGGAGTGGTCCTTGTTCGCAACGAAGAAGATTCCCGCTCCTGCGGGTGAAGTGGAAGGTCTGATGAACCCCTTGGCCAGGTTCTCGTCCAAGTATGCCTTGAGGACAACCAGCTCTACTTCAGACAGGGGAAAGATTCGCCCAAAGGGAACTTCAGTCCCGGGTAGAAGATCAATTGGGCAATCATAAGATCTGTGTGGTGGGAGGACATCAGTCCCCTTCTTGCTAAACACGTCCAGGAAGTTATGGTAGGGTGCTGGAACAAGCAGGCAGATTTCCTGGTCACTGTCACCTTTTGGACCAAGCACAGATAAGGAAACTTCCCGGAGTTGTGAGCCCAGAGCCAGGGAAGGCCCACGATGACCAGACAGAGTGGAGACGCTATGGCGTCCAATTGAAGCAATTCCTGATGACCCCCTTCAGTGGTGGCCAGCATGGGGATAGTCTCCTGGGTGACAGTGCCAGATTTGATGGCTGACCCGTCAGCAAGCCGGACTAGCATGGGGTGATCCTTAGATCGAAGGGGGATCTGGTGTTGAGCTGCAAAGGTGGCATCAACAAAGCAGCTACCTGCTCCTGAGTCCAGAATAGCCTGTACTTGGATATCCCCACCGGGGAGCCGTAGGGAGATAGGAAGCAGGAAATGCACCTTATGATCAGGCAGATACATCAGTCTCTCCGAAGGCAGGGGTGCGCCCTTACCAGCTTTGGCAGGGCAGTTCCGAACCAGGTGCCCGGGACCTCCGCAGTACAGGCAGAGATTCTGTGATTTATGATGCTGGCGTTCCCCTGGCGTCAGCGGAGGATGGGGGCGCTCAATTTGTGCAGGCTCCAGTGGGTCTGGTGGAACGGAGAAGGAGGTGGCCCCTGGGTTGGGACTGAAGTCTGTGGACATTCTCCAGGTAAGAGGTGCGAGCCCTGTGGATCTCTCAGCTCTGCGTTCCCGCAGGCGGCGATCTATCCAACGTGAGCCAGCTCGTCTTTGAGCATCTCTGAGAGACCCAGCCGGAATTGATGGTGGAGGGACGCATTGTTCCAGGCAGTGTCTGCGTTCCAGCGCCGGAACTCAGACACGTAATCTTCGGCCGACCGGCGGCCCTGTTGCAGAGCATGGAGGGCTGCTTCAGCCATAGTGGCCTGATGGGGGTCCTCGTAGAGCTTGGCCATTGCTACGAAGAAATGCTCTAGACTAGTAATCTCTGGGGCCCCTTGCTCCAGCGGTTCTCCCAGTAGGAGCGAGATCACTAGCCCCACTTTAGTGGCCTCCAAGGAAAAAGTCATTGGCTGGAGGGCAAAGTATAAGTTGCAGGAACTGCGAAATGCCCAAAACTTCCTGCGGTCTCCCGAAAACCGCTCGGGCATAGGCACCTTAGGCTTAGTGGGTAGGGTCACAATGGTGCATGAGTCAGGCTGGCCAGGGCTGGCTGCTGGGGACACAGAGAGCTCATGGACCTCTTTCATCAGGCTGGTATATCCCTCTTGTAGACCTTTAACTGTTTGTGTAAGGCCAGCCAGATGTCCACATAAATCTTCCATGGGAGAGGTCCCCTGCGTAGACTCGGACATGGCTGTCCGTTACTGTCACGTACCTGGTGGTCGAGTCTGACTTATGCAGGGGACAACCTCTCTTACGGCCCTGGTCCGCAAACCCCTGATAGTGTAGACAGGGAGCTCGGGAGCACGGGGGGGCACGAGGGCTGGTCCGCTGAAGCTCGTGCTTGGCAGAAGCGTAGTGGTACAGTCAAGGTCGGCAACGTGCTGGCAAAGCGGTACAGAAGGATGAGACAGGCGGATGGTCGGGGTGCAGGCAGGGTCGGCAATGTGCGGGCAGCAGAAGTACATGGGATTAGGCAGGAGAGGGGTCGTAGACAAGCCGGAGGTTGGGGTAGGCAGAAAGCAAACAAAGTCCAAAGATAGCCGGGGTCACAGATGCAGGAAGTCACTTCAGAGCAGACACGAGGACACAGGTCACGGTAACGCTGTAGAACGGACAGCACTTGCTACAGGAAGCACACTGTTTAAATAGAGCTGGCCGGCGCCACCTCCTCCGGGAGTGCGAGGAAAGCACAACAAAGTCCAAACAAGTCCTCAGCGCGAGAAAAGCACAACAAAGTGCAAACAAGTCCTCAGCACGGTCTTCTTCTAACATGCTGCTCCTGTGAGGGACAGAATATTGTTCTAAAATCATATCATACTGGTGTAGGGAGAGGTTCCTGCTGCTGGTGTGAGCGGTGCATTTCTTGCACAAAAATAAAAAGTGTGTCTACGTTGCTGTTTTCCAAAAAAAAAAGAATTTATTATTCTTTTTTTTTTTGTATTAATTAGTAGTGCTACATAGTACATTTGCGGCCAGAATGAGGAGAGCGTCAAATATGGGACGTGGTCCTGGTGCTGCTGGTGTTGGTGGTGTTGGTGAAGTTCATGTTGCAAGGAGAGGACGTGGTCAATTTGTGCCAGCTACACGCACAAGTGAAACACCTTTTTAAGGTGCGAGTAGCCGACAGAACCTTCAACGTTATATGGTAGGCCCGAATGCGGCTCAACGAACGGTGAGGCCAGAACAAGTACAGGCGCTAGAAGATTGGGTGGCTGACAATGCCTCCAGTTCCTTCACATTGTCTCCCACCCGGTCCCTTGATGAAAGCTCAGAGTTAGCACCTGAACCCCATGGCCATCTGTCTTTCACTTCAGCCCCTTGTAAATCAGCCAAGCAGTCTGAGCCCCATGTCATGCAACAGTCTCTTATGCTTTTTGATGACTCACCTGGTGTGCTTTCCGTGGGCCATCCATATAGCCCTGCCCCAGAAGTGGAAGACATTGAGTGCACCGTTGCCCAACCACTTCTGTTGCAGGAAGAGGACATGGAAATACCAGCGCAGCACGTCTCTGATGATGACGAAACACAGGTACCAACTGCTGCGGCTTTCCACAGTGTGCAGACTGACAAGGAGGGCAGTGGTGAAGGGTGGGTGGAAGATGATGTGGAGGAGGATGATGGGGTCCTAGACCCCACATGGAATGAAGGTCATGCGAGTGACGTGTGCACTTTCGAGGAAGATGTGGTGTCGCACAGAGGCCCCAGCACAGCAAAAGAGGAAGCAGGTTGCAAAAGCGGAGCGAGCGTCCCCTAGACAGTATGCCTGCTACTACCCACTGCACCCAGGGACCTAGCACACCAAAGGCAGCTCAAAGGCGTTCCCCGGTGTGGCAGTTCTTCAGACAATGTGCTGACCACAAGACACGAGTGGTTTGCACGCTGTGCAATTAGAGCCTGAAGCGAGGCATAAATGTTCTAAACCTGAGCATAACCTGCATGACCAGGCATCTACATGCAAAGCACGAGCTGCAGTGGAATAAGCACCTCAAAATCCAAGGAAGGTCTCGGCCTCCTCCTGCTTCCTCTTCTGCTGCTGCCTCGGCCTCTTCCTCCACCTCTACAGTGCCAGTGTCACCTGCCACCCAGCAAACAGACGATGTGACAGCAACACCACCATGTCCGCCACCTTCCCCAAGCATTTCCACACAGTCCCACGGAAGCTTACAGCTGTCCATCTCCCAAACACTGGAGAGAAAGAGGAAGTACCCCCCCACCCACCTGCGATCCCTGGCCCTGAATGCCAGCATTTCAAAATTCCTGGCCTTTGAAATGCTGTCATTCCGTCTGGTGGACACGGACAGTTTTAAAAACCTGATGGTGGTGGCTGTCCCACAGTACGTGGTTCCCAGCCGCCGCTACTTTTCCAGGCGAGCCATCCCTTCCCTGCACAAACAAGTCGGGGACGAGATCAAGTGTGCACTGCGCAACGCCATCTGGGGCAAGGTCCTCATAACCACTGATATGTGGACCAGTAAGCACGGGCAGGGACGCTATATCTCGCTAACTGCACACTGGGCAAATGTAGCGGTGGGTGGGCCTGAGGCGGCTAGCCGTTGGGCGCATGTCCTTCCGCCACCAAGCATTGCAGGGCATTTCTCTTTGCCTCCTGCTGCCTCCTCCTCCTACTGCGCTTCCTCCTCCTCCTCTACCACCTCCTCATCCACTCAGCGTAACACCTTCACCACCAACTTCAGCACATCCAGGGGGAAATGACAGCAG
>BLSH010012513.1:67927-81863 GCA_018402905.1 Glandirana rugosa
AAACGCGTTTGGTTAGTTTGCGTTTAACGCTAAAAAAAAAAAAAAAATCGCAATTTGCGTTTGATTGGTTTGCGCAAAAGTTGCCGCCTTTACAAACCATGAGAATTAATTTATGACGTTTTTACATATATTTTTTTTTTTTTTTACTAGTAATGGTGTCGATCTGCGATTTTTATCGGGACTGCGATATTGCGGCAGACATGACGGACATTTTTGACACTTTTTTGGGACCATTGACATTTATACAGCGATCAGAAATTTAAATAGCCACTGATTACTGTATAAATGTCATTGGCAGGGAAGGGGTTAACCTGCAGGGGCAATGATGGGGTTAACTGTGTTCCCTGGGTGTGTTCTAACTGTGTGGGGGCTGGGCTGCCAGGGGCATAAGAGATCTAACTGATCCTGAGTACAGGGATCAGTAGATCTCTGTCATGCCGCCTGACAGAGCGGGGAACCGCCGTGTTTACATCAGCGATTCCTCCGATTTTCTTCGCTCACAGACAATTGCGGGTCGCCGGTGGACATAGAGTCTGCCCGACCTGCGGCCCACTCAGGGAGCATAAGGCAGGCACGAGAGTGCGCCCCTAGCTGTGTGTGCTTGGATTGCCCTTTTATCAATGGGGATTCGCACTATGCTGCCACTCTGCAGCAGTAAAAGTATGCTGTCTTTAACCACTTGCCGACCGCCGATCGGCATCTGACGGCGGCAAAATGGTTAGTTCCCGCAAAACGGCTGCGTGATCGAGCTTAGTGAGCGCACGCGCGCCGCCGGAGGCGCGCCTGCACGCTCACTGTGTTCGGGGAGGGCCAGGGAGCGGGTGCGGCGGCTTTGATTGCCGCCGGCTACCCGCGATGGCCCCCCCGAGCGGAGGAACGGAGGTCCGTGTATGTAAACTCGGACCTCCGCTCTGTGTGAAGGGGGAAGGGCTGTGATCACAGCCTTCCTGTATACGAAGGCTGTGACCACTTCCCTTCCCAGATAGTGCAGTCCCCATACAGTTAGAACACGCCCAGGGAACATAGTTAACCCTTAGAGCACCCCCTGCAGGTTAACCCCTTCACTGCCAATGACATTTACACAGTAATCAGTGCATTTTTATAGCACTGATCGCTGTATAAATGCCAATGGTCCCAAAAAAGTGTCAAAATGGTCCGACATGCCCGCTGAAATATCGCAGTACCGCTAAAAATCGCAGATCGCCGCCATTACTAGTAAAAAAAACAAAAAAACAAAAATGAATTCTCATCATCCGTAAACGCGACCACTTTTGCGCAAACCAATCAATAAACGCCGATTGCGATTTTTTTTATCGCAAATATGAGGAAGAATATAAATCGGCCAAAAACGGTGAAAAAAAATGTTTTTTTATATTTTTTTTTTGATTTGTATTCTAGCAAAAAGTAAGAAATGTGGGTTTTTTTGCAAAATTGTCGCTCTTCTTTTGTTTATAGCGGTGATCAGAAATGACGCAGAGGTGATCAAATACCACCAAAAGAAAGCTCTGTTTGTGGGAAAAAAAGGGCACAACGTCGCACGACCGCGCAATTTTCAGTTAAAGCGACGCAGTGTCGAATCGCAAAAAGGGCTCCAGTCCTAAAGCTGGAAATCCTTCCGGGGCTGAAGTGGTTAATAAGTCCTTAAAGAAGTTGATCTCATTTTGAAGTATGGAGCACAGCTTAGATAAGCTGGCTTGTTTTAAATGTAGTGTTCTTCTCCTGCCCTCGTGTCTCATTTTCCTATATTTGTTGGCAAACATAAGTACTCTGTGATCACTGTTCCCTAAATGATCCCTTACTTCCACATCTGTAATCAGCTATGTATTGTTTGTAATTAGTAGGTCCAGTAGAGCACTATTCCTAGTTGGGCCTTCCCCCATTTGACTAAATTGTCCTGCATTACTTTCAAGAAATGACATACCTTAGTTGACTCAACATCCTTTTAATTGAAATCAAAGGAGCCAGGCAGAAAATTGTCAGCCAAAAAGCACCTGCATCCAATCAGATGCAGGCACAGTTTGGGTATTTTTAATGACTGGCAGAGCCGGCTGATACATTAGCTGCAGCAGGAGATTTGTCCATTCACACTGTTTAGAGTGGATGGGAGGAATCAGGAATCAGGCTGGAAAAAAAATCTGTATGTGTATGGCCAGCTCATCCTGACTTTTCTGCTATGACAGGAAGACAATAAAAGTCAAATATAAAATAAAATCTCTGAGCGGTAAAGCTGCTGTGTATAACAGTTCAAGAGGTAGGATAAATTTGTATTATTTTTTTTTTTTTTAATTCCCCAAGCAATCTTACAAAAAAAGAAGTTCTGCTATAACTACTCCACCCAGTACATGCCCTTCTTCACCACAAGATGCCCTCAGTCCTATGGTTTTATTGATGTCCAGCATTGCTTAACCTGGAAGATGGAGGACATACTGTAAATGCCATGTCATGGCCCTGCACCCTGACCATTTCACAAACTCTGTACTGTACATTTCACCCACTCAGCATCAGTGAGGACTGCCCAGACTGGAAAAAAGGTGAAGGAGACCCTGCAGTGTCAGGTGACTGGCTAGAAGACGTGAAAAAGGTAGGTACAAAAAAAAAAGAAAAAACAAAGGGGACCAAAAGGAGGGAAAAGTGTAGTTTTGGGGGCACGGAGCCCAGGGTCAGACTTTAGGATCCAGCTTATTACATATGGTCAATTGTGACTGATTTTCTTCAATTAGACCCATATATAACAGAGATGTGACATTACCAAACCTACTACTAAGGCTATATCGCATTACTTTATCTGGAATAAACTGCAGGTATGAAATGAGAAAGATACTGTCCCACTGAATTTGATTACTTTACCATGGATAGACCCATTGCGCAGACCAAAGCCTATAATCCTATCCTTCCTAATAAACACATTATACCTATACTCATGTTTTATCATGTGTTGATGCACAATGCCTATCCACTTTAAATAGGCCCCTAATGATCTTAAAATGCATGAATACAATTTAATTGCATGATTTTGGAGAAGTAAAAGGCGAATGCACTTTGCCAAGCACTTAGTTTACCAAAGGAAATGTAGGTACTTGTGTCTGTGCATTGAGACTGCTTAAGGTGCTGAATGACAGACACATTTCTTTACACTGTACATCAGGCATTGGGATGTGAGCATTTTAATGATTGCACCAGTGTGAATCCAGCCAAAAGGGCTAAAAACAATAATCAGTTATTTTCAGTTGGCATTCACGCCATGTATTTTAGCCCCATACATCACAAGCCTACTTTACACCTCATACTTTTCCTTTCAAGTTACTTTAGGGGCACAAAGTATTTGTCAAACATAACCGTTTTCAAAACCAACCCTTGTCACTGTCCACAACTGTTCAGTTGCAGGATCAGTTTGCTATTTCACACCCATACCTGATTCCTGTTTATCTATGCAGCAGCTTTATATAAATGAAACCTGTCCTAGGTACTTTCAGTCCACGTGTTTAGACATTCTTACACTCCATTTGCTGGTTCCTAGTAGTGAGAAAATCTGCTGGACACTTCCTCTAAGATCATGGAAAGCTATATATAAAACACATGGGACTTGCCTGAGCAAAGACCATTCTGAATATCTGTTCCCAGGTTCCTGCACCCATGATCTCAGCTCCATTTTTTAAAAGAAAATTTTTATTGTTACTAGACATTAGAAGACACAAACCGCAACATGAATGTAGCCACGTACTCCCTTGAGAGTGGCTGGTAGTAGTGGTTCACTTTAAAGCTGCCCTCAATCACACCATATTTCACACATCTGTAGACACTGACCAGGCCGGCTCTTGTTTTTGTTGTTTTATTTAGGGGAAATAACTTGGATGGGGATAAAGGATGACTGTGGGATGCCCAAAGAATTATAATACACAAACTCCATATACACTCCTGTATATGCACACTTTCACTGCAGACTGTGCCTCTGCAGACTATTACGCCTCACAACTCTTCAGCACTTGACTTACTGACCATTTCTCCTACCGTTCTCTCTCCAGCACTGAACTTAGTTTTCAGCTTGAAAGGAAATGTATCAAGCTTCTCTGTTCCCTTCTCTTCAATGCGGTTCGCACATGGTGAGGCCTACTCTCAGAAGAACCTCCGGAACACCCATTACAGGCCAGGGATCACGGGCCCCTGAATGTGTAGCAAAAGCACTTGAGTGCTAGTCTGGCCTCTGATGGACTACAACTCCCAGCCTCTTCCAAGTCTCACCAACCTACTTTTCCTCAGTGACTCATTTCCCTGAACTGGCTCTCAAAGCTTCCACAGACTGTCCACTATTCCTCTCCCAGCCTGCTCCAGCAGTTCCCAGGGACAGTCACTTACCATACTGGTGGATCACTTTAAAGTCTCTCACTGTATAGCACCTCTGCTGTTTTCCTGTTACTCCAGGAATCTCCACCACTCCTGGCTGCACCCGAACCTCCAGGCCTCAAGGTCACCCCCCCCCCCCCAGATGGGGGCGACCTTCCGGGTAGAGCAGCGGCATCTGGTGTATAAGGGGCGCTTGGGCACTGCCTCCCCGCCGCTGAGAAGGAAAAAAAAAAAAAAGTCGGGAGGCGCTGGTATATTGACTTTTCTCTTTTATTTTTTTTCCTCAGCTGACAGCAAGTAGTGAGCCGATTGGCCAGTCATTAAAGTCTACGTGTGTGCGCTGAACAGGCGCACACACATAGTCTGATTGGCTGCCCCCTGAGCCAGAGCCAATGACTCTCTGTCATTGAATGCTGTGGGCAGGGGCGGGACTATGGCGGACGCGCTGGCTGCGTGATTACTCACGCAGGGACAGCACTCCGCCGGGACTTCCAAGCAGACTGTCCACGAGGAGAGGAGGACAGTCCACTGCCAGCTGTATGCACACTGTCAGCATCAGCATGCTCTCCGCAAGCGCTGCCTCTGCATACTGTCAGCCCGCTCTCCGCATGCCGATCTCTGCAACACTGCCAGCCTGCCTGCCTATTAGATGGGGTAAGTGCGGGATTTGTCCCGACTTCGAGGGGTGGGGGCCTGGTGACTGTATACTGCTATGTGGTGACTCTGTATACTGCTATCTGGGACTCTGTATACTGATATATGGTGATTCTGTATACTGATATATGGTGACTCTGTATACTGCTATCTGGGGCTCTGTACACTGCTATATGGTGATTCTGTGTACCCCTATCTGGTGACTCTGTATACACCACTATCTGGTGATGTTGTATACCCTATCTGGTGTTGCTGTGATGTATACTCCTGACACAAGGGGTGGAAACTATAAGGGGTGGGGCTTATGAGAAGTGGGAGGAGTCAAAAGAGAATGGCGGGGTCTGGCACACCCCCATCCTAAAATTTTACCAGCCGCCACTGGGGTAGAGGCCTCCACAGCGCCTCTGTTATATGTCCAGACTTTTACCCGACACTTGTCTTAGGATTGGGCTGACTCAGTATTTAAGGAGGCCTGCCCCCTGCCAATCCTGCTTAGGGATTGGTCAGGGATCCCTAGAATACTCCAGATGGCTCCACCTATCTTCCAGCTCTCTGACCAGAAACCTTCCCCAGGTTTCTAGAAAGAAGTGGGAGGTTCTGGTGACTCAATCCTCCCTGGGCCACTCCTCATGGCCCAGATCAATAAACATTCAGGCCTGCACCTACAGTCAGGCCTGACTAAATTTTACCTCACCTAGCAAGACCCTGCTAGAAAAAGCACCTACACTATGGGGGAGCTACACGAACATCACAGATTTGGTCCAAGGAAAAGAATACAAAAAAGAATAGTACATCCAAAAATGGGTACACAATATGCTGAACATAAACAAACAGCATCCAGACCCAAAATTGCAGGCGTGGACCAGCTGTATGCTACCTAGTCCAGTAAACATTTTTTTTTTTGTAAAGTTAAAGATTCACCTCTCAGCTCCAGTTCTAATACGGTTTACATTCTCTGCCTATTTCTCATTGATTCTTGTTATCCGCCTGCCCTGACATTTTGCCTATTTCTTAACAATCTTTATTATCTGTTCTGACCTTTTGCCTGTTCCTTGACAATCCTTGTAATAAAAATGGAAATTGAAGTGCCACACCACTGCTAAGAGGTCCAGATACAGCTTTATTCCAATAAAAGTCAGGGGCCAATCCAAAAACTTGTCAATATGTTTCATTGATTTCATTCCAAGAGCACCCTTTCCTCAAGTCTTGATTACCAACAATTTGAATAGACTAGAAGTGAGCTGGGCCTATAATGGCATTTCTTCCATTGTGATTACAAGCACAGGCCTGGTCAGCAGTTGCTTTGGTAGCCTTGACAATCCTTATCCACCTGCCATAACCTTTTGTCAGTTTCTTCATTATACTAGTTATGACTTGACCTTTTGTCTATTTCTTGATGACTCTTGTTTTCTGCCTGCCGTCACCTTTTGCCTGTTTGACCATAACCTAACTTTGCCTGCCATTTTTCTACTACAATAGGCCAAAGGCCACAACCTGGGAGCCATCTATAGCAAAGCCCATCACTCCTTGTGGGGTGCTCAGGGTGTTCCGTAGACCCTGCACCGTGATCCTACATGTGCCTGGTGACACAGAGTAGGATTTTTGCTAAAATTGGTGCACACAGAATTTGGTGCAGTTGTGCATAGTAACCAATCAGCTTCTAACTTTAGCTTGTTCAATTAATTTTGACAATAAAACCTAGAAGTTGATTAGTTGCTATGCTCAGCTGCTCCAGATTGTGCATGCTCCAGTTTTAGTAAATCTCCCCCAGAGGTTCCACTACCTCTGTGACATTAGACTTGCTTACTGATTTTATAAACAGCAGTATGTCCTAACTGTGGCAATACTGCTGCATTAAAAAAAACATAAAATGTAAAAAGTAGCTAAATATAAAATGCAGGTTCAGTGCACTGCAACATCCTGCAAAGAGTGGTATCCTCTCTTCATCATAAAATGGACTGACTCTTTATCTCAGAAAGAATTGGTCACATCAAAATGCCAGATGTTCATGATCCTAAGGCCCCTTTCATTCTTGTGCGACTTAAATGTCACATGTTTTTGCCGCAATGTTGATGTGGCTTGAAGTAATGCCTGTGTAATCTTGAGGTCTATGGACCTCAAGTCGCATCAAAGTCGGACCAAAATAGTGCAGGAACTACTTTGAAGTCGCTGCGACTTGAAGTCACACAGATATGAAATGGTATCCATTGAAAATCATGGGGCATGGCTAGTCATGCAACTTTGCAGGCTCAGGTCGCAGGACAAGTTGCACAAGTGTGAAAGGGGCCTTACATTTACATTCTTGGTGTCATTTCAGATACCATTCAGAATAAGTTTACAAAATGTTTATTGTGACTGATGTTATTCTACATCTGAAAGGCAATAGTATTACACTGAATAATGGAAAATAACTCTGCGCTAAGTAAAAGTGCAAGGAAAACAATAACAGTAGGAGAGCCACACTCAAAGTATCTGAATACAGATTACCAAGCATGAATTTGAAAATATATATATATATATATATATATATATATATATAGCGCTACCCCTTTAAAAATGCTCTACTCAAATGACAATACATGAAAATGATAAAATATAAATTAAGTGACAACCTTAGTATAGTGAAAAAAACAAGTGACTGTCTTCAGTGAGAAAGTGCCAATCACAGCATAAAATGTTCAATTCCAGTGAGTGTTCTTGAAGAACATATATGTATAAATGTGCCTACTTCAGTGATCCACCGCCAGTATTAAGTCCAATCCTCTTACTAGAAGCACAGGACCTCCATAAATTGAGGCCATGAGCGCAGATGCATCATCTTGAGAATCCAGTCAAAAATGCCCACACTGTAGAATAACCACATCCACAGGAGTATCATATGGGCCATAGGAAGGAAAGAGACAGAGCACATACTGGATTCACATTGGAATTGACTTTATTAATTAAAACTATGTATACTCACAAAAGGAAAGAATGCATCAGCATCAGTGGCATATTTTCCAAAGTGTGTGTGTGTGGGGGGGGGGGGGGATTGAGAAAACTGAGGATAGGGGGGCTGAGAAGATGGAGAATAAGGGGGCTGTGAAGCCTAAGGATAGGGGGGCTATGAAGCCTGAGGATTGGGGGGACTGAAGCCTGTGGATGGAGGCTGTGCAGACTGAGGATGAGGGGGACCGTGAAGACATTCTCACTTCTGTACTATATACACTATATTGTACATTACATACTCACAAAATTACATACTCACGAAAGTGTTCATTGTCTCAACAGTTGCTGGTAGTTGAGCAGTTCCTGACTATTGTTGTGAAGTTGTTCTGGAAGGTAGGCTCAGATAAAGTGTTATCTCTCTGTCTATTTTCAGTGCAAGCAAATCATATGTAGTAGAAGAGTTTTATTTTATTTTTTTAATTATTGTGCTGAGGTTTATATATGTCTGAGACTGTTGCTTGTGGCACAGCAATGTAAGCATATTTTTTGGGAAGAAGAAGGCTTTTGTTTTAGTTAACTACTCCCCTTTAAGCCCCTCTCACTGGTAACGCAATTTGACCTCACTCACCATTCGCTACGTGCATCGCATTATTACTCCAGTTAAGGTTCCCAAACGCCCTAGGTCTTTTACAACATTTTTTTCAGTCAAGAAATGGGGCCCAGCTTATGATTTTGCACACAGGCCCACTGATTTCATAAAAGGCCCCTGAATCAGCATGTAGCATGCATTAACTTTGCTTATTGGAGAGCTATAGGTATGAGGGAGTGTGAGCTTTGCTGTAACCCACTATGAACTTTGGCCATACTTCTCCTTTAAAGGTCTCTTCTCTATAGCATGTTGGCAGGGTCAGGCGTTTCTTCTCAGGATGTGCCTATTTTCCAGAATAAAAAAAATAGTAAGAGACTTTTTGTTTTGATGTTCCCAGAATGTATTCAGCCGATAATGAAAGTTCAATTAGGCTTTAAAATGAGATATGCATCCCTAAATGACACCTTAGGTCACTGGACTATTTTATTCATTGTGCAAAAATAACAGCTAAAGATGTAAAAAGTTTGAGAAAGAAGTATGTTTTTTCCAAGGTCTGCGCTAGGAGCATGGGAGTGCAGGGCACATCCTGTACTGTATGGTCTTTTCATCTTTTTAATGGAACGTTGTGTCTCTTCTTAGCCCTCACCCTGGTTATACCCATCACTTTCCCATCTTACTGCTCCTTTTGTCTCCCTGCCTGCCAGCCGGAATTGTTTGTTCCTGGCGCCGTGGACCAGGGCCCCAGTGATATAGCCACCGAGGCTGCCCAAGTAAGTAGATTTCTGGCTCACTTGGCATCTTGGGCACAAGAAAGTAATCTTTGCAACTTGCCCTTTTGCCGATGTTTGCAGTATTACCCAGTATCCCTTGCTAGGACTGGCTGGATGATGTAGTTCTCAGCAGCTGTACTATAGATTGTCCAAGTAGTAGCAAAAAAGTAGTGGATAATAGAAAAAGCTGACAATATGTACTTAAGTAATACAGGCCATACACTGGATGTTGTTTTTGAACAATTTAGGATCTATAATCCTCCCACTGAAATCACTGATTATATGATTAAACAATTCAAAAAAGGATCTATATTTTTGTTTTCTTTTTTTTAATTGCTATTAAATTAAGTGAAATTAAATACATAACTTTATTCAATAGAAAAGAAACTGACACTTCAGGTAAAAATCATACAGTGCATGTGGCAATTCATTGAACTTAAAAAGCAGCCGATGGTAATTTTTTCTGCTGCATCCGATAAAAATAATTTCAGCTGAAAAGATGAAAGAAGCATAACAGAAAAATTTTACATCATTTTTTAAATTGCTGAGTAATTTGGTATAATATATGTGTATGGCCTTGTTAAGTTTTTCTGTTTTTTGTGTCCCTAAAAAAACAAGTGACTACCTTCGATTTAGTAAGGGGTTCAGAAAGCAGCCCGCCAACCTCTCAGCACCACATGGTGCCATAATAGTGGTATGGTGTTCCATACATCTCATCTTTTTATGATGGCCTTATATGTGTAATTTTGACAGTAGAAAAATCTAAATTAAATCAAATCAATATCTGGTGTGACTACGCTTTGGCTTCAAACTAGCATAATTTCTTCTAGGTACACTTGCACAGAGTTTTTGAAGGAACTCGGCTGATAAGTTGTTCCAAACATCTTGGAGAACTAACCACAGATCTGTCTTGGATGTAGGCTGCCTCAGACCTTTGTCTCTTCATCGCCATCACTTCCAGGGCTCCTTGTTCTTCTTTACGCTGAATATACAGTAGTTATTAATGATATTGACTGTATATTTGTGGCCAAACGTTTTGAGATTGACACAAATATTAATTTTTACAAAGTCTGCTTCATCAGTGTTTTTAGATCTTTTTGTCAGATGTTACTAAGGTATACTGAAGAATAATTACAAGCATTTGTAATTATAGGGTAATAAAGGTTTTTTTTTGACAATTACATTAAGTTTATGCAAATAGTCAATATTTGTAGTGTTGACCCTTCTTTTTCAAGACCTCTGAAATTCGCCCTGGCATGCTGTCAATTAACTTCTGAGCCAGATCCTGACTGATGGCAGCCCATTCTTGCATAATCAATGCTTGGAGTTTGTTAGAATTTGTGGGTTTTTTTTTGTTTACCTGCTTCTTGAGGATTGACCACAAGTTCTCAATGAGATTAAGGTCTGGGGAGTTTCCTGGCCATGAACTCAACATTTCGATGTTTTGTTCCTCAAGCCACTTAGTTATCACTTTTGCCTTATAGCAAGGTGCTCCATCATGCTGGGAAAGTCATTGTTCCTCACCAAACTGTTCTTGGATGGTTGGGAGAAGTTGGTCTTGCAGGATGTTTTTGTACCATTCTTCATTCATGGCTGGGTTCTTAGGCAAAATTGTGAGTGAGCCCACTCCCTTGGCTGAGAAGCAACCCCACACATGAATGGTGTCAGGATGCTTTACTGTTGGCATGACACAGGACTGATGGTAGCACTCACCTTTTCTTCTCCGGACAAGGTTTTTTCTGGATGCCCCAAACAATCGGAAAGGGGATCATCAGAGAAAATGACTTTACCCCAGTCCTCAGAAGTTCAAGCCCTGTACCTTTTGTAGAATATCAGTTTGTCCCTGATATTTTACTTGGAGATAAGTGGCTTATTTGCTGCCCTTCTTGACACCAGACCATCCTCCAAAAGTCTTCACCTCACTGTGCATGCAGATGCACTCACACCTGCCTGCTGCCATTCCTGAGCAAGCTCTGCATTGGTGGTGCCCGGATCCTTCAGCTGAATGAACTGTAGGAGACAGTCCTGGCAAGGAGAGAAAAAAGCAGCGCCTTCTAAGCGTAGCAGTATGTTTAAATGATTCAGAGAAATGACAAATGCACACACATGGGCAAAAGATCTAACCATGTATGTTAAAAAGGGTCATCTGCTGTAAGTCCGGCATGTCTGGGGTCCACCTCCGAGACAAGGTGAGACAGGGCAGTGGAGTTCTGGCTCCACAAGTGGCTTCCCATGCTTTTGGGATCTCTGCGGTGTCAGACCCATGAAAAGACGCTTGGGTGACCTGGTAACGTCAGTTCCGGATCTGATGTTCAGTGTCAGCGGGCAAATCGCTTGCGTTCAGAGCTTTGAAGCTCCCTCTTCAGGCAAGATTTGGCACTGTGGCTGAAAAACTACCTATATATACACACACACAATGATTATACATGCACACATGCGCACTGAATGGCCTGGGTAACTGGTAATGAAAGAAATTCCTATAGTCATTACAATCTAAACTTTAAAAATTAATTGAGAGATTAGTTTAACCACTTCCATACAGGACGTTTATACCCCCTTCCTGCCCAGACTAATTTTCAGCTTTCAGCGCTCTCACACTTTGAATGACAATTACTCTCTCATGCTACACTGTACCCAAACAAAATTTTTATCATTTTTTCACACAAATAGAGCTTTCTTTTGGTGGTATTCAAGAACCTCTGGGTTTTTTATTTTTTGCGACATAAGTGAAAAAAGTGCGAAAATTTTGATAAAAAAACACTTTTTTTTAGTTCTGTAATAAAATTTTGCAAATAAGTAATTTTTGTTCATAATTTTGGTCCAAAACCTATACTGCTACCTATTTTTGGTAAAAAAAAACCCAAATAAGTGTATATTATTTGGTCTGTGTGAAAGTTATAGAGTCTACAAGCTATGGTGCCAAATCATTGAAAATTGATCACTCCTGATGCACTGATGGCCTATCTCATTTCTTGAGGCCCTGAAATGTCAGGAAAGTACAAATATCCCCCAAATGACCCCATTTTGAAAAGTAGACATTCCAAGGTATTTAGTAAGAGGCATGGTGAGTTTTTTGAAGTTGTACTTTTTCCCCACAATTCTTGGGAAAATTAAGAAGTTATTTATTTTTTTTATTTCTCACACACAGCACATGCATACTTCCAATTACACCCCAAAATACATTCTGCTACTCTCCCCGAGCATGGCGATACCACATGTGTGAGACTTTTTCACAGCCTGGCCACATAGGGAGGTCCAACATGCAGGGAGCACCGTTATGCATTCTAGGAGCAGAAATTTTACATCTAATTTCCTAACGACCTATTACACTTTTGAAGGCCCTGGAGCACCAGGACAATGGAATTACCCATAAATGACCCCATTTTGGAAAGCAAACACCCCAACGTATAATCTATGAGGCATTATGAGTCTTTTGAATGGTTCATTTTTTTCACAAGTCTTTGAAAAACGTGGAAAGAAAATGAAACCGCTTTTATTTTTACACAAAGTGGTCAATTTATAAGATATTTCTAACATAGCATGCACATAGCAAAAATTACCCCCCAAAATATATTCTGCTACTCGTCCCGAGTATGGTGATACCACGTGTGAGTCTTTTTCACACCCTGGCCACATACAGAGGCCGAACATGCAGGGAGCACCGTCAGGCATTCTAGGAGCATAAATTACACATAAAATTTTATTCATACCCTTCACACTTTTGAAGGCCCCGGAGCACCAGAACAGTGGATTTACCCACAAAATGACCCCATTTTGGAAAGCAAACACCCGAGGTATATTCTATGAGGCATGGGCTGCAGATAGGTACTCAGGTATTGTGATGGGCTGCAGATAGGTACTTGGGTACTTTGATGGGCTGGAGACAGGTACTCGGGTAATCTGATGGATTGGTAAAAGGTACTTGGGTACTCTGATGGGCTGCAGATAGGTACTCGGTTACTCAGATGGGTTGGTGACAGGTATTCTGATGGGCTGGTGACAGGTACTTGGGTACTTAGGTGGGCAGGTGACAGGTACTCGGGTACTCAGATGGGCAGGGCAGGTGACAGGTACTCTGGTACGCTGATGGTCTGGTAACAGGTACTCGGGTACTCTAATGGACAGGTGACAGGTACTCGGTTCTCTTATGTGCAGGTGACATTTACTCGGGTACTCTGATGGGCTGGTTACAGGTACTTGGGTACTCAGGTGGGCTGGTGACAGGTACTCTGGTACGCTGATGGGCTGGTGACAGGTACTCTGATGGGCAGGTGACAGGTACTCGGGTACGCTGATGGGCTGGTGACAGGTACTCTGGTATTCTGATGGGCAGGTGACAGGTACTCGGGTACTCTGATGGGCTGGTGACAGGTACTCTGGTATTCTGATGGGCAGGTGACAGGTACTCGGGTACTCTGATGGTCTGGTGACAGGTACTCGGGTACTCTGATGGGATGGTGACAGGTACTCGGGTACTCTGATGGGATGGTGACAGGTACTCTGATGGGCAGGTGACAGGTACTCGGGTACTCTGATGGGTAGGTGACGGGTACTCTGATGGGATGGTGACAGGTACTCGGGTGCTCTGATGGGCTGGTGACAGGTACTCGGGTACTCTGATGGGCTGGTGACAGGTACTCGGGTACTCTGATGG
>BLSH010012513.1:85953-96263 GCA_018402905.1 Glandirana rugosa
GGGGGGGGGGGGGGGGGGGGGGACCCACACCGTTTTTTGTCTGGATTTTTAAATAGCTGCATTTTTGGAATTCCACACCATAATATTATTGAATAATTACGTACCATTGCATGCATTTGAACAGTTAAAATTATGGAACCACCAAAAGGATGTGCATTGAATAAGTATGCCTGCTAACTACAATACTAGTTTTCCGGAGGTGATACTATCAGTGGGATTCAAACCCAGGCAGTCAAGCTTTGAAGTTAGCAGCCATACCACTATGCCACAGAACTGTGTATCTTTTCCATAGAAAATACAATTACTAATAGAAAATACAATTACTAATGTTGGATTATTTTCATAGAATGTTTTGCATTTGAGGCATTAATATTATGGTAACAACAATGTTCATGTGGCAGCTGACAGCTGAATGTAAAAAATAAATTGGCGAAAAAAAAAAAAAAGCATGGGGTCCCCCCCAAGGTACATGCCAGGTCCTTTGGGTCTAGTATACCAGGCCACATGCCCTCAACATGTGTGGGATGGGTGCTTTTGGGCAAGGGGGCCCTGCGCCCCCCACCCCAAAGTACCTTGTCCCCATGTTGATGAGGACAAGGGCCTCTTCCCCACAACCCTGGTTGGTGGTTGTCAGGGTCTGTGGGCAGGGGGGCTTATCAGAATCTGGAAGCCCCCTTTAACCACTTCAGCCCCGGAAGGATTTCACACTTTAGGACCAGAGCACTTTTTGCGATTCGGCGCTGCGTCGCTTTAACTGACAATTGCGCGGTCGCGCGACGTTGCACCCAAACGAAATGTGCGTCCTTTTTTTCCCACAAATAGAGCTTTCTTTTGGTGGTATTTGATCACCGCTGCCTCATTTCTGATCGCCGCTATAAACAAAAGAAGAGTGACAATTTTGCAAAAAAACACAAATTTCTTACTTTACGCTAAAATACAAATGCAAAAAAAAAATATATATAAAAAAACATTTTTTTCAACGGTTTTGGTCGATTTTATATTCTTCCCCATATTTGTGATAAAAAAAAAAAATCGCAATCGGCGTTTATTGATTGGTTTGCGCAAAAGTTGCCGCGTTTACGGATGATGAGAATTCATTTTTGGGGTTTTTATTTACTTATTTATTTATTTATTTTTAGTGGTACTGCGATATTGGGGCGGACATTTCGGACCATTTTGACACTTTTTTGGGACCATTGGCATTTATACAGTGATCAGTGCTATAAAAATGCACTGATTACTGTGTAAATGCCATTGGCAGCGAAGGGGTTAACCTGCAGGGGGTGCTCTAAGGGTTAACTGTGTTCCCTGGGCGTGTTCTAACTGTGTGTGGGCTGCCCTAGCAGGGGAAGGGGAGCGATCACAGCTTCCATGTAGAGGAAGGCTGTGATCACAGCCCTTCCCCCCTCACAGAACGGAGATCCGTGTTTACTTACACGGACCTCCGTTCTTTCACTCCAGGGGGGGGGCATCGTGGGTAGCTGGCAGAGATCGAGTCCGCCGGACCCGCTCCCTGGCCCCCCCCCGGACACAGTGAGCGCGCCTCCGGCGGCGCGCGCTCACAGTGCACGATCTTGCAGCCGCTGTCATATGACGAACCACCTTGTCGCCATCAACCTGTGGTTGGCGGTCGGCAAGTGGTTAAAAAGGGGGCCCCCGGATCCTGCCCCCCCCCCCCATGTGAATGGGTATCGTGTACATTACCCATTCACCAATATAAAGGTGTGAAATGTAAAAAAACAAAAAACAAACAAGAGCCGGTTTTTGACTATTCCTTTATTGTAAAATCGCTCTCAAGTCAAGAAGCTTTTATTGTCATTTGCTGATGCAGTACATAGTGTAAATGAAACAATGTTCCTCCAGAACCCGGGTGCTACATACAAAACATCCTAAACAACAGTCACAGAGACAGACAGAAACACAGAACCAGTAGAAAGCTCCTCACCACATAAAGTTCATGTGTGCAACTGGTGCAAACAGGACATAAAGACACACAAGACAGTGTGGAACAATACACAATACACAAAGCACAAAATAGCTCCGCCAGTAAACCTGTCCTAACCAGATAAGGTGCACAGTAGCAGAAAATGTAAACAATACTCTCAGGAGTCTTCTTCCCGGTGTCATCTCTCCCGCCACCATCCTATCCCGGTTCTCTGTTCTTCCTCGCCGCCATCTTCTCCTGCCGCTGTCTCGCTCATCGCCTTCTCCCTCCACTGTGTTCTTCCGTGCTGGCGTCTTCTTTCTTTGTGCTGTCATCTGCTGCCTGACGTCTCTTGCATAGCCATGGGGCATGGCCATCCGGTGATGACATAACCCGGAGAGCCTGCCCCCCCTTTTTTCATAATAGCGCCTAACCAGCGGTGCCAAACAACACAGTAGAGGGAGAAGGCGGCAGGGAGAGACAGTGGCAGGAGAAGATGGTGGCGACAGAAGAAGACAGCGCAAGAGACCCCACCAGGGGAAGATGGTGGTGAGGAGAGAACAGAGAACTGGGAGAAGATGTGGCGGGAGAGAAGACACCAGGAAGAAGACACCTGAGAGCTATTTTACAATTAAGGAATTGTCAAAAACTGGCACTTTTTTTTTTACATTTCAAACCTTTTTTTATGAATGGGTAGGGATACGATGTACCCGATACCCATTCACATAGAGGGGGCCGGGATCTGGGGGCCCCCCCTTGTTAAAGGGGGCTTCCAGTTTCTGATAAGCCCCCCACCCACAGACCCCAAAAAACACCAGCCAGGGTTGTTGGAAAGAGGCCCTTGTCCTCATCAACAGGGGGACAAGGTAATTTGGGGTGGGGGGGCGCAGAGCCACCCCTGCCCCAAAGCACCCACCCTCCCATGTTGAGGGCATGTGGCCTGGTATGGTTCAGAGGAGAGGGGCGCTCGCTCATCCCCCCCTTCCCTGCCTGGCTGCATGCTCACATAAGGACTTACCCTTATGATCAATTTTTTGACCACCTGGTCTATCATGAATGGCAGCGTCCGCAGAATTCTTTTGCCCTGCCAAGACGCTTCGCTATACATTATCCATTTGAGGATAGCTTTGTGAAGAAGTGGGCATCCCCCGCTGTGCACCCTCCGGTGGCATGCCTGAATAAGGCTACGACCATTCCCTTGGGGGGGTCTCCCCAAGGACCCAGCTGATAGGCGAACGGAGGCGGTGTCCAAAGGACTTTTTCTGCTGGCAGGCTCAGCCATGCAGCCAGCCCTGTCGTTGGCCATGGCGGCGCAATCTCTGTCTGAGTGTATGACGGAGCTGCAGAATGACTTGAACTGCAGGAGGTCGCTTGAGGCGTCGCAGAGAGCTGACCATGTGTTTCAGGGGCTTCGGTACCTGTGTGACGCAGCTCTGGACCTGCTTCCCATGTTGTCTAAAATGTCTGTTTTCACAGTCATTATCAGACGGGTACTCTGGTTACGCTCGTGGTCGGGTGACCACACGTCTAAGGAGGGCCTGACGGATCTCCCCTTTCAGGGCGGTCGGCTCTTTGGAGCGCAGTTGGATGAAATCATTAAGGATTTCACTGGAGGGAAGAGTACTTTTCTTCCGGAGCCCAGGCAGCGGGAGTCCCGCCGCAAGCAGGGTCCTAATCCTTGGGGGTCAGAAGAGGTTTTTTCGTGCCCCCGGTGCAGCGGGCAAGGGGTCGAGGCCCAGCAAGTCTGCCGCGGGGGCCGGTAAATGACCCTGGCAATGCAAGAGCGAAAAGACAGAGGATAAGTCCGCCTCCGCATGATGGCCGTCTTCTGGGGTTTGCAGACAGGTGGACTGCCCGCATTTCCGACCGGTGGGTGCGGGAAGTGGTGTCCTCCGGGTACAGGATAGAGTTCAGCACTCTACCCCCAGACAGGTTCTTCCCATTGAACTTGAGACTCCCTCAGGGGCGTCGAGAGGCTCTCTTAGGGGCAGTTCAGGCGCTCAGCGAACAAGGGGTGATTGTGCCAGTACCTCCACTGGAAAGATTCCGCAGCTTCTACTCAACCTGTTTCTGGTTCCCAAAAAGGGGGGGGGGGTCAGGCCGGTTCTGGACCTAAAAGCGCTAAATCACTTTGTGAGGGCGCGAAAATTCAGAATGGAATCTGTCCGTTCGGTCGTGGCCGCCCTACACCAAGGGGACTTCATGGCGTCTCTGGATATCAGGGACGCGTACCTCCACGTTCCCATTTGTCTCTGGCACCAGCGCTTCCTGCGCTTTGCGGTGAGAGATCTGCACTACCAATTCGTGGCACTTCCCTTCGGTCTGGCCTCGGCTTCTTGGGTGTTCACCAAGCTGGTGGCCCCTGTGTTGGCGCTGTTGAGGCAGAGAGGCATTGCGGTGGTAGCATACCTCGACGACCTGCTCCTGAGAGCGGAGTCTGCTTCGGCACTGGAGGAGAACGTGGCTATCACCGTGGCCTCATTGATGGACTTCGGCTGGCTGATCAATCTGCAGAAGTCGACATTGACTCCGTCCTGTCGCCTGGAATACCTGGGTCTGATTCTGGACACGGAGCAGGCGAAGGTGTTCTTGCCTCCGGCCAAGTTGCTGACACTGCATGCAGCGGTGCAAACCCTGCTGTCACGCTGGTGGTCTTCCTTACGGTTCTGTATGTGGGTGTTGGGGCTCATGGTTTCAGCCTTCGAGGCGGTACCTTACGCCCAGAGTCACACTCGGCTCCTTCAGCGAGCGATTCTGTCACGGTGGGACAGGTCTCCTCTGTCCCTGGACCGGCTGATCAGATTGGATTATCAGACCAGTGGATCACTGACCTGGTGGCTTCGGGCCCTGGCCCTGACGTTGGGGAAGTCATTTCTTCCCCTGAATTGGTCGATAGTCACGACGGACGCCAGCCTATCGGGCTGGGGGGGGGGGTCCTGGGGCAGCTATCTGCTCAGGGCCGCTGGTGGGCGCAGGAATCCCGCCTTCCGATCAATGTGCTGGAGTTGCGGGCGATCAGGCTCTGCCTCTCCCACTGGACAGTAAGGTTGCGCGACCTCCCGGTTCGGGTTCAGTCAGACAACGCCATGGCGGTGGCATATGTGAACCATCAGGGCGGAACGAGGAGCTCGGCAGCGGCTGCGGCTCTCATTCTGCGATGGGCAGAACTTCACATGCCGGTAATCTCCGCCATTTACTTTCCGGGCGTAGAGAATTGACAGGCGGACTTTCTCAGCCGCCAGACACTGGATCAGGGGAAATGGTCCCTACATCCAGAAGTGTTCCACCAGATTTGCCACATGTGGGGCACGCCAGATGTGGACATCATGGCATCTCAGTTCAATCACAAGGTGGAAACCTTTGTGTACAGGACAAGAGACCCGCTGGTGGCCGCCACAGACACGCTGGTAGCGCCTTGGAGTCGGTTTCGACTCCTGTACGCCTTTCCTCTCAACAAGCTTCTACCGCGGCTACTGCGCAGAGTGGAAGCGGAAGGGATTCCGACAATCCTGGTGGCTCCGGATTGGCCTCGGCATCCTTGGTACACCGACGTGGTGCGGATGGTGGCAGATGTTCCCTGGCGTCTTCCGCTGCGCGAAGATCTGTTGTCTCAGGGACCCATCTTGCATGCTGCTTTACCCTCGCTGGCTTTGATGGCTTGGCTATTGAGTCCCAGGTGTTGAGGGATGGGGGGGGGGGTCGCTGACTCCGTGATCCCTACCATACTTAAGGCGCGCAAGTGTACTTCAAGATTTATCATCGCACCTGGAAGGCCTATATTGCCTGGTGTGAGGCGGGGGGTTGGAACCCTCGCTCTTACGTTGTGTCCAGGGTCCTGGCTTTTTTGCAGCAGGGCCTGGATAAAAAATTGGCATTGAGTACTCTCAAGGGTCAGATTTCGGCTCTGGCGATTCTATTTCAGCGGCCTTTGGCATCACATTGGTTGATTCGTACATTTGTACAAGGTGTGCGCCATGTGGCTCCTCAAGTACAGTCGCCTTTGGCGCTGTGGGATTTGAATTTGGTGCTTTCTGTGCTGCAAAAACTGCCTTATGAGAAGATCAGGGATATTCCCTTACAATTGCTGTCACAGAAAGTGGCTTTCTTGGTGGCCATCACATCCGCTAGGCGGGTGTCTGAGTTGGCAGCATTGTCCTGCAAGTCTCCTTACCTAGTCCTTCATAAGGACAAGGCGGTCTTGCGCCCGTCTCCTTCGTTTCTACTGAAGGTGGTCTCTTCTTTTCACATTAATGAAGATTATTGTTCTTCCTTCATTATGTCCGCACGCGGCGTATCCCAAGGAATTTGAGTTACATTCCTTGGATGTCGTGAGGGCTTTACGGGTGTACTTGGCGTCTACAGCCTCCTTTCGGAAGTCTGATGCGTTGTTTGTGCTGACGGATGGGCCGCGCAAAGGGGTGGCGGCCTCGTCGGCTACTGTTTCCCGTTGGATCAGGAAGACCGTGACCCATGCACATACTGTTCGGGGCAAAGTACCCCCTTTTCCGGTCACGGCTCATTCCACCAGGGCAGTTAGCATTTCCTGGGCTTTCAGACACCAGGCTTCGGTGTCACAGGTGTGCAAGGCGGCTACTTGGGCTTTGGTGCACACATTTAATAAGTTTTACAAAGTTGATGTGCCAGCATCTGCGGATGCTGCTTTTAGCCGTAAAGTTTTACAGGCAGTAGTGTAGGCGCGGCTGGCGCCTCCTGAGAGGATTCTGTTGGGTACAGTTGTTGTCGTTTACCCACCCCTCATGACTGACACAGCTTTGGGACATCCCCACTTGTCTAATGAGGGGCTGCATCTGTCAGTGAACGTAAGAGAAAAAGGGATTTTATTAAAACTTACAGTAAAATCCTTTTCTCTGAGTTCACTGACAGACGCAGCACCCACCCCTCTGTGTTGTGTTTGTACGGCTTGTTGCGAACTGATATGCTATACAGAGCAGGGGGGGTTATATGGGAGAGAGAGGACAGCCCCCTGGGAGGGGCCAGCTTGCTTTCTTTCTATTTGCCTAGTCAACTCCTGGTAGGATGTGCATATAACCACTTGTCTAATGAAGGGCTGCGTCTGTCAGTGAACAGGATTTTACGGTAAGTTTTAATAAAATCCCTTTTTTTCTCCTAAACTCCAATTCATAGTTATACAGTTAGTTAGTCAGTTTGAAAAAAGACACAAGTCCATCTAGTTCAACCATAAATATATATATATATATATATATATATATATATATATATATATATTACAATCCCATAGACACAATCCCATACTCACAGTTGATCCAGAGGAAGGCAAAAAAAACCCCAGCAAAGCATGATCCAATTTGCTACAGCAGGGGGAAAAAATCCTTCCTGATCCCCCGATAGGCAATCGGATATTCCCTGGATCAACTTTACCTATAAATGTTAGTACCCAGTCATATTATGTAGATTTAGGAAAGAATCCAGGCCTTTCATAAAGCAATCTACTGAGCTGGACAGAACCACCTGCCCTCTGTTTTGACCTTAAAGTGAATAACTCAACACCAAGTTCACTATTCGGACCCCTTATGTATTTGTAGATGTTAATCATATCCACCCTTAATGTCCTCTTTTCAAGAGAGAATAAATTCAGTTCCTCTAATCTTTCCTCATAGCTGAGCTCCTCCATGTCTCTTATCAGTTTGGTTGCCCTTCTCTGCACTGTCTCCAGTTCCCCGCTATCCTTTATGTGAACTGGTGGCCAAAACTGAACTGTACATTCCAGATGAGGTCTTACTAATGGTTTGTACAGGCTGGGCCGAAACTAGGGGGGCAGGGGGGACATCTGCCCTGGGCGCCGCTTTGAGAGGGGTGCCGCAGCTCCTTCCTCCTTCTCCTCCTTCCCCCGTGCCATCCAAGATCTCCTCTCAGGGAAGCTGCTGCCAGCTCCTATAGTGGAGGAAAATCAGTATATCCAGCTCCATGCTGAGCCCAGACAGCAGAAGCTCTGCTGACTCCACCACTAAATCTAGGTGCGACCTGGAATCTGTACCCATAAAGGCTAGATGTGCTCTCTGTGTAGCTGCAATAAAATCCCCCTCTCCCACCCCACGCGGTCTGTGTGGGTGGCTGGTGTAATGTACAGGAAGCAAGGGGGAGCGCCGAGCATCCAGGCATTACCGGCTCATACAGCCGCGTCATCTTTCCAGGCTAACTGCTGCCTGTGTAATGGAGCTGCTGAGGATGCTGCATCTAGGCTCCTCCTGGGCTCTACCTGGTCTCACAACAAACCACGAGGAGGAGGCTGACAGGACAGGAAGAACATCTCCCGCCCGCATTGAGCCGCGCTGTATCTGAGGTCTGTGTTGAGAGGGGATATTTGAGGGGGGAATTAAACAAAAATGTTTTGGTGGCATTTGTATGGGGGGGGGGGTTGTGATGGCGGGGGATAAGATTTAAGATGGTGGGATGTCAATCCTGTCAAGGATAAGGATTTGGGGGGTGGAAAAACTTTGTACTGAACCCTGCACGCAGCACACACCTGAACCCTGCATGCAGCGCACCCCTGAACCCTGCATGCAGAGCACCCCTGAACCATGCACTCTGTACGCAGCGCACCCCCGAACCATACACTCTGGACATAGCACACCCATGAAACCTGCAATCTGTATGCAGTGCGTCCCTGACCCTGCACTCTGGACATAGCACACCCCTGAACTCTGCATTCTTTACACAGCACACACCTGAAGCCTGCACTCTGTAAACAGCACACCCCTGAACCTGCATGCAGCACATCCCTAAACCCTGCACTCTGTACGTAGCTCACCCCTGAACCCTGCACTCTGTACATAGCGCACCCCTGAACCCTGCACTCTGGACGTAGCGCACCGCTGAACCCTGCACGTAGCGCACCCCTGAACCCTGCACTCTGTACATAGCACACACCTGAACCCTGCACTCTGTACACAGCACACACCTGAACCCTGCACTGCTTTTGTAGCACACCTCTGAACACTGCACTCTGTACGCAGCATAGCCCTGAACCCTGCACTCTGTATGCAGCGCACCCTTGAACCCTGCACTCTGTACTTAGGGAACCCCTAAACTCTGTATGCAGCTCTCCCCAAACCCTGTAGGATGAGGAGCCCAGCTGCAGGGAGGAGGAAATACACTGTTTCACCCATCACTGATCTACCATCCCTGATCACCAGCTGGGCATGGAGTAGATGAGGGGTCCCGGGGTCTATCCTGTCCATCGATTTCTAAAAGTGGAATGCAGGGCGCAAGGGTGGGTGGAAGGATTGTTTTCTACAGAGCTGAAAGTGCAATTAGCAAATTCAAAATTCAAGCCTCGCCTCTGCAGCAGATTAGGAAGGTTGTAACTGCGAAGGAAGAAGAGCAGACAGCAAGCTTTGGCTCACTTCTTTTTCCAGTTGTGCCCCTCCTAATCTGCTTTGGAAGTGAAGCCTGAAATTGCTCAAGCCTCACCTACGCCACAATTGTGTACACCTTCTCTTTTGGGGGGGGGGGTGCCAAAATGAGTCTTTGCCCACATAGCGTAGTATAGTTTCAAACCCTTTATTGGAAGCCCCCATAAAATCTCACTTACAAGATAAAAGCATGTCACAGCAAACACAGTATGGATCAACTCATCAGTTCAGGGATCCTGGGTTTGGTCTCACCCAGCCAGCCTGTCCGTGCCGGCAGCGTTCTCCCATCCCCTGGTCCTCCAAACTAACCTTGCATCAACAACGTCACTTCCGGTTGTCGCATGAGCACACCCTTACGTGTTACGGCATTCCAACTTCTACAGAGGGCGTGCCCACACAGTGCGGCACTCCATAATTTGTAAACTCAATCATCCCAGCCAGTAACCTTCGGGTCTGCCCACATCCCAAGCGGCGTCCGCTGTGCGGGACATGGCTTGTGACTGGATCTAGCTTGGAATGATCTGTATCGTCAATGTCTGCTATTCTGTATAGAACAGCCCTGATTACCAGTAGCTGCACTACGATCATAGAAACCTTATAGCACAGAACATATACACTGCTCCACCATATGTCTCAACTTTATCAATCGATCCTGGAATACATATGCTGTGTTATTGGTCTAATCACAGACACCCTATATTATGTAAAATGTCTATTCTTAAACCTCCTGATCATTGTATCACAATTTTCAAAGTCAATTCATCATAAAAATAACTTCAAAATATAATTTATATACAGGGTGGGCCATTTATATGGATACACCTTAATAAAATGGGAATGGTTGGTGATATTAACTTCCTGTTTGTGGCACATTAGTATATGTGAGGGGGGAAACTTTTCAAGATGGGTGGTGACCATGGTGGCCATTTTGAAGTCGGCCATTTTGAATCCAACTTTTGTTTTTTCAATAGGAAGAGGGTCATGTGACACAT
>BLSH010012513.1:106704-136818 GCA_018402905.1 Glandirana rugosa
TTTGCACCTTTCTTTTACTTTTGAGAAAATAAAAATGTGTTTCACCAGTTAAATATTCTATAAAGATCGTGTATCGTACATGTATCGTTTTTAATGGGGGGTTTTATATAAGACGATGAGTAGGGCTCATACCACTATGGTGTACACACTCTGAAAATGTGTCGGACCGGTGTATCTCTCCAGGTTGCACGTCCCTCGTGGCAGTCTGCAAGATCTTCGTATTTAATGTGTATTTTAAAGTAAGTATGGATAGTGTGAAAACTTCCGGGACCTCGTTGTCCTGTCACCTTATACCTTTTACCAGTCCATCAGATTACCCGAGTACCTGTCTCCAGCCCATCAGAGTACCCGAGTACCTATCTGCAGCCCATCAGAATACCTGAGTACCTATCTGCAGCCCATGCCTCATAGAATATACCTCGGGTGTTTGCTTTCCAAAATGGGGTAATTTTGGGTGTAATTCCACTGTCCTGTTGCTCCAGGGCCTTCAAAAGTGTGATAGGTATGAATGAAATTTTATGTGTAATTTATGCTTCTAGAACGTCTGACGGTGCTCCCTGCACGTTGGACCTCTCTATGTGGCCAGGCTGTGTAAAAGTCTCACACATGTGGTATCACCATACTCGGGATGAGTAGCAGAATATATTTTGGGGGGTAATTTTTGCTATGTACATGCTATGTGCTAGAAATATCTTATAAATTGACCACTTTGTGTAAAAATAAAAGAGTTTTCATTTTCTTTCCACGTTTTTCGAAGACTTGTGGAAAAAACTCATAATGCCTCATAGAATATACATTGGGGTGTTTGCTTTCCAAAATGGGGTCATTTTGTGCTTAATTCCATTGTTCTGGTGCTCCAGGGCCTTCAAAAGTGTAATAGGTCGATATGAAATTTCTGATCCTAGAATGCATGACGGTGCTCCCTGCATGTTGGACCTCTCTATGTGGCCAGGCTGTGAAAAAGTCTCACACATGTGGTATCGTCATAGTCTGGGCGAGTAGCAGAATGTATTTTGGGGGGTAATTGGAAGTATGCATATGCTGTGTGTGAGAAATAACTTGTTGTTATGACAATTTTGTGCAAAAAAAAAAAATAATAATAATTTCTTAATTTTCCCAAGAATTGTGGGAAAAAAGTACAACTTCAAAAATTTGCTATGCCTCATACTAAATATCTTGGAATGTCTACTTTTCAAAAAGGGGTCATTTGGGGGTATTTGTACTTTCCTGACATTTCAGGGCCTCAAGAAATGAGATAGGCCATCAGTGCATCAGGTGTGATCAATTTTCAATGACTGGCACCATAGTTTGTAGACTCTATAACTTTCACACAGACCAAATAATATACACTTATTTGGGTTATTTTTACCAAAGATAGGTAGCAGTATAGGTTTTGGCCCAAATTTATAAACAAAAATGACTTATTTGCAAAATTTTATCATAGAAACTTAAAAAAAGTGTTTTTTTTTTTCAAAATTTTCCAGAGGTTATTAAATACCACCAAAAGAAAGCTCTATTTGTGTTAAAAAATGATAAAAATTTTGTTTGGGTACAGTGTAGCATGACTGAGTAATTGGCATTCAAAGTGTGAGACCACTGAATGCTGAAAATTTGTCTGGGCAGGAAGGGGGTATAAATGTATAAAAATGTAATTTTTTTTTCACAATGCTTTTTGGCGGTGTGGGTGTTGGGACTGTGGACAGTGTCGGTAAGGCAGGGGGTGTCAGTAGTTTTTTATTTTATATAATTTTTTATCCAATTTTATTTTTTATCATTTTTTTACAATTTCATTTTGTAGTATTTATAGCATTTTTTATCAGCCCTGTTGGTGGGCTTTCTTGAGATATCAAGGGTCTAAGCAGACCCCTGGCATTTCCTCTTTGAGACAGAGAAAGGGGTTGAGGGCATAGATTTCCCAGTCCCTTTCTCAGCAGCTTCAGCACTGAAGATAAATGGACAGGACACAGCAGCTCCCGTCCATTCATAAACTGAAGCAGAGTAACACAGTTTATTCTGCTTATTTATCACAGGACAAAGGAGCGATCGCTCTCTGTGTCCAATTCAAAAAAGGGAAGGGGCCGGTAAATCACACATGGGCTGGAGGAGGAGGAGGACATGGCAGACATTGGGGGGATGATCGGTGCGGAACTGCAGCGGGGGGGGGGCGGGGCAGTTGAAAGCATCGATCTCCCTGTATGGCATTTCAGCTGACAGCCGCGGGAGGGAAAGGAGATGAAACGGCTGACAGCTGAAATGCCATACAGGGAGATAGGCCCGAACTGGGACAAAAAATAGGCCTGAGCAGCCAATTTTTTTAAAAACCAAATTACAAATAATGACAACTACAGGTGTCTTGATGTATTTTATTTATATTTAGCCTGTTTCAGTCACTGTCAGCTAAGCAAGGGGATGACCATTTAAAAATCCTGGAGGGGATCTTCCATCAGTTGGGCACTGCATTGTCCTTCATTGGATGAAATGGGCAGAAACCTCTGCAATGCATAGGGACCTATCAGTGTCTAACCAGCACCCATATATATGGCACTGATTGACAATCATCTACATTACTTCCACTTCCAGCTCAGATTGCCACGGTGATACCGGTCACTGAGATAACTAGTCCCAGGAAGTGAATGCTAGCTTGCTCAAAGGCCCATTTCTTGGCCTTGGCATAGAGCCCATGCTGCCGGAGGCGGCTCAGGACCTTGATGACATGTTCACGATGTTCCTCGAGGGAGGCAGAGAAAATCAGGATATCGTCCAAGTAGATGATGATGAACAGATCCAGAAAATCCCGGAATACATCATTCAAGTGCTGGAACATTGCGGGGGCATTGCACAGACCGAAGGGCATGACCAAGTACTTGTAGTGCCCAAAACGAGTACGGAAGGCAGTCTTCCATTCAACGCCTTCTCGGATATGGACCAGGTTGTATGCTCCCCGTAGATTAAGCTTGGTAAAAATGGTGGCAGACCCCAGCCTTTGGAAAAGTTCTGGAACCAGGGGTAAGGGGTAACGGTTCTTAACTGTAATCCGGTTTAGCTCCTGGTAATCAATGCAAGGACATAAAGAGTGGTCCTTTTTCTCCACAAAGAATATACCCGCCCCGGCAGGGGACATGGAGGGTCGGATGAACCCCCTTTCTAGATTGTTGTCTAGATAGGCCTTGAGGGCCACCAACTTAAGTTCCGACAAGGGGTAGATCCTTCCAAAAGGCACTTCAGCTCCCAGTAGGAGCTCAGTTGGGCAGTCATATGGACGGTGAGGCGGGAGTTTCTCAGCCCCTTTTTTGCTGAACACGTCCAAATAGTCGTGGTAGATTGTAGGGACAGACAGATGGGTTTCAGGATCCGAGTCTATGTCCAGACATCCCAGGATGGGCACAACTTCCTCGACCCGTTTTAAGCAATGCTAACGGCAATATGGGGATAGGAAATTGATGGTCCCGGCGGTCCAATCTATATTGGGTATGTGTGCCCGGAGCCAGGGCAGGCCCAGGATGATGGGGAACCCAGGGGATGCTATGGCATCCAGCAGAAGAAGTTCCTGGTGGCCGTCAGCTGTGGTGGCAGGTAATGGGGCAGTCTCATGGGTCACCACACCAGACTTTATGGGGGATCCGTCTGCCAGGTGGATGACAATTTTATGGGTCTTCGGCCGAAGAGGGATTTGGTGGGAAGCTGCGAAATTCTCGTCCATGAAGCAGCTACAAGCTCCGGAATCAATTATAGCTTGCACTTGGATAATCCTTCCTGGAAGCTGCAGGGAGAGAGAAAGTACAAGATGTGAGACTTGGTGGAGAGAACTGGACAAGTCACTGAAGGAGGCTGGTGAACACTTGCCGTGCTTGGCGGGTCAGGCTCTCACCATGTGTCCGGGTTCCCCGCAGTATAAACACAGGTTTAGTGAGAACCTCCGCTGTCTCTCCTCAGGGGTGAGAGAGAGGCGTAGGAGCCCTATTTGCATGGGTTCGGAAGTATCTGGAGGAGAGGAGGGAGTCGGTCTTGGGTAGCTAGGAACTCGGGGTAGCATCCAGGTGGGGCAAAAGGATCCCGGAGCCCTTTCGACGCGGAGCTCACGGAGGCGCCGGTCAATCTGGATTGCCAGGTTGATAAGTGCATCCAGGGTTGAAGGTACCCCCACATGGGCCAGTTCATCCTTGAGGGATTCCGATAGACCCAGGTGGAACTGATAGCAGAGTGCGGCGTCGTTCCATGCCGTATCAGCGCTCCATCACCCAAACTCCGCTAAATAGTCCTCCGCGGAGCGGCGGCCTTGCTGGAGGGTGTGTAATGCAGCCTCCGCAGTGGCCGCCTGGTGGGGATCTTCATACAGCTGGGCCATGGCTTGAAAGAAAAGAGCCAAGGTAGAGACTTCTGGGGCTCTCTGGTCCCATAATCGGTGTGCTCATGCTTGGGGCTCTTCCTGTAGCAGGGAGATGACCAGTTCTACTTTCGTAGCTTCCAACGAGAAGGTGCGGGGCTGGAGGCAAAAATAAAGTTTGCAGGAGTTACGGAAAGCCCGGAACTTGTGACAGTCCCCTGAAAACTTTTTCGGCAGGGGGACCTTGGGTTCAAATGGTAGGGCCATAATGGTGCACCCAGTGGCCTGGCTGCCTCCAGGAGCTGCGGGTGCATAGAGCTCCTGAACCCGTTCTTTCAGCCGGGTGTAACCTTCCTGAAGGTTCATAACTGATTGCGTAAGGCCGGCTAAGTTGACACATCGTTCATCCATAGCAGAGGGTGCTCCCTGCGCAGACTCAGACATGGGTTCCGGAGCACAGGGGGGCATGAGGGCTGGACAGGAGCACTGGTGGTGGTGAGATGGGTCCATCAGTGGCTCGTGCAATCCGTAGAGTAGTGAGGCAGGCTGGGGTCAGCAACTGGCTGGCAAGCGGTACAGAGGGTGCAGGCTGAAGAGTCATTGGGTATAGGCAGGGTTGTTAACAGGTGGGCAGCGAGGTACAAAAGGGTCAGGCAGAAGAGTCGTCGTGGGCAAGCAGGGGGTCGGTGCAGGCGGGTCACAGGAACAGAGATCAGGATACAGGTTGCTCTCAGAAACACACACTAACGCTGTAGAACGGACAGCACTGGCTGCTGGGCATTGTTAGTTTAAATAGAGCCGTTTGCCGCTGTTTCCGGTGCGTGCGTGCGCGCACACACAGGTGCGCCCACGAGCACGCACAAGCACGCGCGAACGTGCACAGGCGCATGCATAAGCACACTAGTCCATTTTAAAGCACAGATCTTTCCTAACAACCAACCTCCTAACACGTCCTAACATTCCCAAGATTGTGATCACTGAACACACATTTTGTAGTCCCTGCTACGACCGCCCACTACAGTCACATACCTCCCAGTAGCAGCACATTGCTCCATGAGAGGTCCTGCCCCCTGTGTGTAGATGTGTGGCTGGTCCCAATTCAGGGTGCGTCAGTGCTTTTATCATAGATGGTGGTGAGGTTGGCCTGGTGGTGGGGGAACTGCCCACTTTCCTCCTCAGGTATCCAGGTTCTACACATGCTGGCAGTTCATGCCTGGGGCAGAGCCGGCTTCTCAGTCCTGCTGGGGGCATTGGTGGTGGCCAGATTGGCAGTGGGATTTCCGTGGATAAGCGGGCAGAGATGGTGGCCTCGGTGTCATAGGAGGTCCAGGTGACCCGGTGGTATCAGGTGTTCATGGCGGCTCCGGTGACCCCAGTCAGGATCTGAAAGAGAAGAGCCGGGACACCAAGACTAGCATGGAGCCCCTCATCATGGAGACTCTGGGCGAGGTGTGCCGGGAACTGGAGTGGGCAGACGGGGGTGCCACCTTCACTGTGAACTGCTGGGAGAGGAAGGAGGGTGGGTGCCACAGAGCCTGGTAATCACTGTCGAGGGGTGGACGATCCCTGTCCTCTGCCTGCCTTATACTGTCTGTGAGGGTGCTGATCACTGACAACTCCACTCATATTTAAGGCGGAACTTCTCCCAAAGGGGGAAGTTCCACTTGTTCGCATCCTCCCCCTCCACTGCCACATTCTGGCACTTTTTGGTGGGAGCAGTTACCTGGTTTTGACAGGTTCCCACTTCCGGGTTAGATCGCTATGGCGATCTACAAGGATGTTTGGCATCCCTCCTTCCTCCTCTGCCTTCTGGGACACACAGAGATCCCAGAAGACGACTGGACCATTCAAAAAGTTCAGCGAGACTCGCGCATGAACAGTAGGAAACCGGGTGTGAAGCCACAAGACTTCACTTCCTGTTTCCTGTACTTGCTATACTGGCCCTTGTACCTGAAGCCGAAGGGTGCCGACATCGCTGGTTCCATGGATAGGTAGGTGTCCTTATATTAGAAGTCAGTGGCTACAGTATTTGCAACTGCTGACTTTTAATTTTTTGGGGGGAGCCTGGAGCTCCTCTTTAAAGCTGCTCTTTGCGAATGGACCCATAGTTTTCTGGGACCTGTGATGTGCCCCAGAAGACTGCAGGGCAAGGGGGGCGAACTTCCTTCAGTGACTTGTCCAGTTCTCTCCACCAAGTCTCACATCTTGTACTTTCTCCCTGCAGCTTCCAGGAAGGATTATCCAAGTGCAAGCTATAATTGATTCCGGAGCTTGTAGCTGCTTCATGGACGAGAATTCCGCAGCTTCCCACCAAATCCCTCTTTGGCCGAAGACCCATAAAATTGTCATCCGCCTGGCAGACGGATCCCCCATAAAGTCTGGTGTGGTGACCCATGAGACTGCCCCATTACCTGCCACCACAGCTGACGGCCACCAGGAACTTCTTCTGCTGGATGCCATAGCATCCCCTGGGTTCCCCATCATCCTGGGCCTGCCCTGGCTCCGGGCACACATACCCAATATAGATTGGACCGCTGGGACCATCAAGTTCCTATCCCCATATTGCCGTTAGCATTGCTTAAAATGGGTCGAGGAAGTTGTGCCCATCCTGGGATGTCTGGACAAAGACTCGGATCCTGAAACCCGTCTGTCTGTCCCTACAATCTACCACGACTATTTGGATGTGTTCAGCAAAAAAGGGACTGAGAAACTCCTGCCTCACCGTCCATATGACTGCCCAACTGAGCTCCTACTGGGAGCTGAAGTGCCTTTTGGAAGGAACTACCCCTTGTTGGAACTTGAGTTGGTGGGCCTCAAGGCCTATCTAGACGACAATCTAGAAAGGGGGTTCATCCGACCCTCCATGTCCCCTGCGGGTATATTCTTTGTGGAGAAAAAGGACCACTCTTTATGTCCCTGCATTGATTACCAGGAGCTAAACCGGATTACCCCTTACCCCTGGTTCCAGAACTTTTCCAAAGGCTGGGGTCTGCCACCATTTTTACCAAGCTTGATCTACGGGGAGCATACAACCTGGTCCGTATCTGAGAAGGCGTTGAATGGAAGACTGCCTTCCGTACTCGTTTTGGGCACTATAAGTACTTGGTCATGCCCTTTGGTCTGTGCAATGCCCCCGCAATGTTCCAGCACTTGAATGATGTATTCCAGGATTTTCTAGAACTGTTCATCATCATCTACTTGGACGATATCCTGATTTTCTCCGCCTCCCTCGAGGAACATCGTGAACATGTCATAAAGGTCCTGAGCCGCCTCCGGCAGCATGGACTCTATGCCAAGGCCAAGAAATGGGCCTTTGAGCAAACTAGCATTCACTTCCTGGGACTAGTCATCTCAGTGACCGGTATCACAATGGACCCTCAGAAGGTCTCCACTATCCTCGACTGGCCAGCACCTACAGACAGGAAAGGGCCCCAACGTTTCGTGGGCTTCGCAAACTTTTATAGGAAATTTATGAAGGGATTTTCCGCCATCATCGCCCCAATCACGCAACTCAAAAAACACCCGCTTCCAGTGGACCACCGAGGCCGAAACGGCCTTCCAGACTCTGAAGGGGACTATTCACGGTAGCGCCCATCTTGAAGCACCCTGACCCAGCCTTGCCTTACGTCCTGGAGGTGGACGCTTCGGAGACTGCTGTGGGGGCAGTTCTCTCCCAGAGACAGGGCTCCAAGGCTCTGCTCCATCCCATTGCATTCTTCTCCCGAAAATTATCAGCTCCGGAGAAGAACTACGACGCGGGGGATAAAGAACTCCTAGCCATCAAATCTGCACTGGAAGAATGGCGATACTTGCTCGAAGGGGCCACACACCCTATCCTGATATATACAGACCACAAGAACCTGGAATATCTGAGAACGGCCAAAAGACTGAAACAACGTCAGGCTCGTTGGGCACTTTTCTTTTCAAGGTTCCTGGTTCACTTGACTTACAGGCCAGGGTCAAAAAACGTAAAACCAGATGCCCTCTGCAGAATGTTCAGTGATCCCGGCAACTGAGCTCCTCCGGATTCCTCTGGAATTTCCTACTCTCCCAGGAGGATCTGCTGGCACAAATCAGATGATCCCTTGCTGGCTCAACCGGCCCTCTAGGTCCCAGGTTGTTGGCTAAGGATGTGCTATGTTGGTACGGTCAGTGAATCTTCGTTTCGGTGGAACAATGCCCCGCTAGGACTGTGCCATGATCATAAATTAACAGGGCACTTTGGAGCCTGTAAAACAGCTGAATTGCTCTCACGCTCCTTTTGGTGGCCACTGGCGGAAGAAGACTGCAGGAAATATGTCAACACTGCACTACTTGTGCACAAAACAAGACGCAAAAAGCCATAGCTTGGGGTCTTCTGAATCCACTCCCTGTACCTGAACGCCCATGGACCCGGATAGCTATGGACTTTATTGTGGAACTACCCCATCTAATGGCTATACTACCATCTTTGTGGTCGTGGACCGCATGACTAAGATTGCCCATTTTCTGCCCATGAAGGGCACACCCACAGCCACAGAAACAGCAGAAATCTTTGTCCGGGAGATTGTCCGACTCCACGGGGTACCACTCAGCAATGTGTCAGACCGCGGGGTCCAGTTCACCTCCAGGTTCTGGAGGGCCCTGTGTTCGGCATTGGAGATTGAACTGTCCTTGTCCTCGGCCTATCTCCCCCAGACGAATGGCCAAACTGAGAGAACGAACCAGACCCTGGAGCAATATCTGCGTTGCATCTCCTCGTTCTCTCAGGATGACTGGGCCTCATTATTACCACTGCCTGAATTTGCTTTCAACAACACCATCTACTCGGCCAACAAGCAGTCCCCGTTCTCGGGGCGAATTACGGCTTCCACCCATCCTTTCTACCTGGCTTGGCTTTGGAAAGCACAGTACCGGCGGTAAAGGAAACCCTAGATTTCTTTAAGGAGAATACCCAACTCCTGCAGGACACACTTTCCAGAACTATGGAACTCACTAAGGAAGCCTTTGACAAGGAAAGGTGGGGTGAGCTGGAACTACAACCAGGTGACCTTGTCTGGTTGGCCACCAGGAACTTGAAGCTTGCTTGTCCCTCAAGGACGCTGGGCCCCAGATTTGTCGCTACCTTCCCGGTGAAGAGAAGAGTTAACAGGGTGGCATATGAACTGGTCCTACCTTCATCCTTACGTGTGCACCCAATCTTCAACGTATCTTTACTCAAGCCAGTCCCCCCAGACTCCTTCCCGGGAACAGAAAAAGGGCCCGCCAAAACCAGTTCTTGTAAATAGAGAGGAGGAATTCGAGGTTGAGGCCATCTTGGATTGCCAGAAGAGGGGCAGCGTAACCCAGTACTTAGTGAAATGGAAAGGGTACGGCCCTGAGGAAAACTCCTGGGAACCATAGTCTAACATCCATGCCGCAGAGTTAATCCAAGCCTGGATTAACCGCCTGGAAGTTGGTACCCGGTGAGGCATCCAGAGGCTGCGCCTTGGGGGGGGACAATGTTAGGAAAGATCTGTGCTTCAAAATGGACTTGTGCGCTTATGTGCGCGCTGTGCACGTTCGCGCGCTACTGTGCGCACCCACGCGCTCGCACGCGCTGGACACTGCGCCAAACGGCTCTATTTAACCACTTCCCTACCGACGCATAGTAAAATGACGTTGGCAGGGACTGGTCGTCGATCCGGGAGGACGTCATATGACGTCCTCCGCTTCTCGGGCCCGCACAGCGGCAATCGCTGATCGCTCGTCTGCCGGGGGGTTTTGTCCCCCCCAGATCGGGGTAAAGAGCCAGTAAAATTGGCTCTTTACCCCGTGACCGGCTGTGTCCAATCACAGCCGGTCACAAACGAGCCTCACGTGCACGCCGCTCGTGCGCGCCCCGGGGGCGCGCAGCGAGGCGATCGGAGCTGAGGCTTGTCCCTCGGACAAAGCCCAGCTCCGATCTGTGTAAAGAGCCAATAGATTTGGCTCTTTACCATGTGACCGGCTGTGTCGATCACAGCCGGTCATGTTATGTAAACAAACCGCGGTAACGAGCTGTTACCGCGGTTCTCCCTGTCACACACCGATCGTGTGTGACAGGGAGATTGCGGTAACAGCTTGTTACCGCTTACTGTAAACCAAGCACACTGATCACCCTCCCCCCAATAAAGAGGACCTGTCACCACCCCATCAGAGTACCTGTCACCTGTCCATGAAAGTACCCGAGTACCTGTCACCTGTCCATCAGAGTACCCGAATACCTGTCACCTTTCCATCAGAGTACCCGAGTACCTGTCACCTGCCCATCAGAGTACCCGAGTACCCGAGTACCTGTCACCTGCCCATCAGAGTACCTGTCACCTGTCCATCAAAGTACCCGAGTACCTGTCACCTGTCCATAAGAGTACCCGAGTACCTGTCACCTGTCCATCAGAGTACCTGAGTACTTGTCACCTGTCCATCAGAGAACCCGAGTACCTGTCACCTGTCCATCAGAGTACCCGAGTACCCCTCACCTGTCCATCAGAGTACCCGAATACCTGTCACCTGCCCATCAGAGTACCCGAGTACCTGTCACCTGCCCATCAGAGTATCTGAGTACCTGTCCATCAGAGTACCCGAGTACCTGTCACCAACCCATTTGAGTACCCGAGTACCTGTCACCTGCCCATCTGAGTACCCGAGTACCTGTCACCAGCCCATCAGAGTACTCGAGTACCTGTCACCAGCCCATAAGAGTACCCGAGTACCTGTCACCAGCCCATCAGAGTACCCGAGTACCTGTCACCAGACCATCAGAGTACCTGAGTACCTGTCACAAGACCATCAGCGTACCCGAGTACTTGTCACCAGACCATCAGAGTACCTGAGTACCTGTCACCTGCCTACCTGAGTACCCAAGTACCTGTCACCTGCCCATCAGAGTACCTGAGTACCTCTCACCAGCCCATCAGAGTACCCGAGTACCTGTCACCTGCCTTTCAGAGTACCCGAGTACCTGTCACCAACCCATCTAAGTAACCGAGTACCTATCTGCAGCCCATCAGAGTACCCAAGTACCTTTTACCAATCCATCAGATTACCCGAGTATCTGTCTCCAGCCCATCAAAGTACCCAAGTACCTATCTGTAGCCCATCCAAATGCCTGAGTACCTATCTGCAGCCCATTAGAGTACCCGAGTACCTATCTGCAGCCCATGCCTCATAGAATATACCTCGGGTGTTTGCTTTCCAAAATGGGGTCATTTTGGGGGTAATTCCACTGTCCTGGTGCCCCGGGGCCTTCAAAAGTGTGATAGGTATGAATTAAATTTTATGTGTAATTTATGCTCCTAGAACGCCTGACGGTGCTCCCTGCATGTTCGGCCTCTGTATGTGGCCAGGGTGTGAAAAAGTCTCACACATGTGGTATCGCCATACTCGGAACGAGTAGCAGAATATATTTTGGGGGGTAATTTTTGCTAAGTACATGCTATGTGTTAGAAATATCTTATAAATTGACCACTTTGTGTAAAAATAAAAGCGTTTTCATTTTCTTTCCACGTTTTTCCAAGACTTGTGAAAAAAAAATGAACCATTCAAAAGACTCATAATGCCTCATAGAATATACGTTTGGGTGTTTGCTTTCCAAAATGGGGTCATTTTGTGGGTAATTCCATTATCCTGGTGCTCCAGGGTCTTCAAAAGTGTAATAGGTCGTTAGAAAATTAGATGTGAAAATTCTGCTCCTAGAATGCATGACGGTGCTCCCTGCATGTTGGACCTCTCTATGTGGTCAGGCTGTGAAAAAGTCTCACACATGTGGTATCGCCATACTCGGGGACAGTAGCAGAATGTATCTTGGGGTGTAATTGGAAGTATGCATATGCTGTGTGTGAGAAATAACTTGTTGTTTTGACAATTTTGTGCAAAAAAAATAAAAATTATAATAATTTCGTAATTTTTCAAAGAATTGTGGGAAAAAAGTACAACTTCAAAAAACTCGCCATGCCTCTTACTAAATACCTTGGAATGTCTACTTTTCAAAAAGGGGTAATTTGGGGTGTATTTGTACTTTCCCGACATTTCAGGGCCTCAAGAAATGAGACAGGCCATCAGTGCATCAGGTGTGATCAATTTTCAATGATTTGCACCATAGCTTGTAGACTCTATAACTTTCACACAGACCAAATAATATACACTTATTTGGGTTATTTTTTACCAAAAATAGGTAGCAGTATAGGTTTTGGCCAAAATTTATGGACAAAAATGTCTTATTTGCAAAATTTTATCACAGAAACAAAAAAAAAGTGTTTTTTTTTTCAAAAATTTCGCACTTTTTTCAATTATTAATAAAAAACCCAGAGGTTCTTAAATACCACCAAAAGAAAGCTCTATTTGTGTGAAAAAAAATGATACAAATTTTGTTTGGATGCAGTGTAGCATGAGAGAGTAATTGAGATTCAAAGTGTGAGAGCGCTGAAAGCTGAAAATTGGTCTGGGCAGGAAGGGGGTATAAACGTCCTGTATTGAAGTGGTTAAACGAACAATGCCCAGCAGCCAGTGCTGTCCATTCTACAGCGTTAGTGTGTGTTTCTGAGAACAACCTGTATCCTGATCTCTGTTCCTGTGACCCGGCTTGTCTGACCTTGATTGACCTCAGCCTGCACCGACCCCCAGCTTGCCCAAGACGACTCTTCTGCCTGACCGTTTTGTACCTCGTTGCCCGCCTGTTAATGACCCTGCCTGTACCTGACGACTCTTCAGCCTGTACCCCTTGCCAGCCAGTTGCCGACCCCAGCCTGCTTCACTACTCTACGGATTGCACGAGGCACTGACGGACCCATCTCCCCACCACCAGTGCTCCTGTCCAGCCCTTGTGCCCCCCTATGCTCCAGAACCCTCTGTCTGCTCTACCAGGGGTTCCTGAACCAGGGCCGTAAGAGTGGTTGCTTCCTGCACAAGACAGACTACACCACCAGGTGCGTGACATTGGTGCTTCCAACTGTCCCCCCACTGCACCGATCATCCTTGACTGTCAAGGGACAATTTTCCATGTGTGCAGTGTGTGTCACAATGGTCCCCTCTCCCTCAGGGGCCAGTGTGCAGAGAACACCTTGCACACATGGATGATACGCCACTGGCTGAGGGCCTTTCATTGACCATGAGCCAGGAAAGCTTGTGCTTAAGCTGATCAAATGGAATGGCAACTGACCTCCAGTTTCTAGCTATGGTGATTCAAGCTGATACAAATATGAAAGTGAAGAGTCGTCTCTGGTTTTTCAAAGCAAAATACTTTTAGTTAACCCAAAATTGTCACATGAGACATGTTCCTTGCAGCCTAACTGAGCATTGTGGGAGTAAAAGAAAGGCAAGTATACTGTATGCTGCAGAGGAAAGCAAGGAGCTACAGTAAGCAAACCTTTAACGTTGCTTGTGTAGCCAGGAGTCCAGCATTACATCTGTCACATAGGGAAATTTGTGCCCATGGGATACTGTAGGGAGTTCTCCCTAGTGCTGAGTTCATTTAATAAAGAGTTGAGCTGTGTGAGAGTGTTGCCTTGTGGGACTCATAGTGTGACAGAGAAAAATGTAATCAAACTCTGCTGTGGAAGGACTCCAATTCCCATCGGGCCATGCTGCATTGGAAGGCTCCTGGGAAGAACAGTGCTTCATGGGAGAGCCCAAGGGAGGGGCTTGTTTCGGTCTCTTTGGACGGCATGATCGATCAGCAAGGGGCTCTGTGTGCTAATACAGCGAAGCTGCGGCCTACACCAAGTGTTCCAGCGGGCTGCCCTTTCAAAGCATTCCAGCAAGCTGCCTTGCTAACGTGTTCCAGCGGGGGACCGGCGGGACCAGCCTACCATCATCTGGGTCTGTTCCAGATCAAGCCGGCAACAGAATCGAGGGAGAAGTGCAGTGGAGGCCAAATCCAGGAGCATAAAGCAGGAGTACATCATCATCTCCAGGCTCATCAGTTCCATCATCTGAGCAGCAGGACCATTTATCTGCCGTCATCTGTCTGGTTGGATGAGCGGGCTCAGGCCCATCAATAAGAGTACTGATCTGTTTTTCTTCAATCTTTTTCTAAAAGGAAAGGTCCTAGGCATCTGAGTGTTGCTATCCAATTGCTGATACTAAATTACAATTAATTGAGTGTACTGGATTGCCGCTAGTTGTAAGCTTACTATAAAGTCAATGATCACTGTGAAGGTTTCTTTTCAATTCAGCGAAGTTGCTAGCCTACCTTTTGTGCCATATCCTGAGGATTAATGGACACAGTTATTTCTTAGGTACTCAACTTCAAAGTAACAAAGCCAGCAGAAGACGCACTGAACTTTAACCACAGAATTGTTACAACTATAGCTACTTTCCCCCCACTTAGCAGGACTCAGGGCTGTTATCTGTTATTGATTCATTCTATCTATTATCCGTTATTGATTCATTCTAAGTAATATATGTTTAAAGCATTTATAGGTGAACACTTTGGTATTTTGACTAAACTCTATTGGAGGAATTCCAGTGTTACCATTCATTTTACTACTGGTGAATAGCAGGGAGCGGTGATTCACACTTGCTTTTGCTCTCTCCTGATTCATTAAGGTTTCTAGGGCAAGTTGATGCATTATGTCTTTATAAACGTGTGATTTAAAAGTGAACTGTTGGTCTTTAACCTTTGAAATACAATTTCTGTTTAATCTGAAGTTTTACTTCAACATAAAGAAAGAGTTATAACCTTTTTGTTTAATTCGACACACTTTCACTTTTCAGTTTTTGTAAGTGAGGCACAGCGAGTTTATTGAAGTTGTAATTTTTTTGTCACTTTTTTTGGAAATACTATCACCAGTGCATACTATCACCAGTGCAGTACAGTGTCATCATATGGTGTGTAACAGCTATGTTTTGAAATGTCATGAATGGTTTTACTATGTGTTTACCATTATGTGCTGTGATTGTCCCACAGCTTTCACATGGTACAGGGTGCTGTGATTGGCCTAGGTACCATGTGATAGCTGTAGGACAATCACAGCATCACTAATGGAATCACAGCTGTTATGAATGAAACTTATTTATAACAGCTTTGTTGACATGTGATAGCATGTGATCACATGATCACCCAGCCGCTCAAAGCGGCTGGGTACCGGGAGCTCTGTACACCCCTCAGCTAGATGACGCACATGTATGTGAACCAGCCTGCCTGTCAGGAAACAACTGTTGCCCCTGGAATTTGGGTCTGGAAGCCTGTGCGCAGGCACACGTAGCATGTGTGCGCCTGTGTGCGTTTGAGCACGCGTGTATGCACCGGCATTGGCGCCAAACGGCCCATTTAAGCTGACAGCACCCTACAGCCAGTGCTGTCCGTTCTACAGCATATCCTGTGTTTCCACTGATCTGAACCTGTGCATTTCCTGTTCCTGTGTCCCCAGCTTGATCTGACCATCTGTGCTTTCCGCCTGTACCGACCTCTTGTCCTGTACCGACCAGCTTGTCCACGACCACTCTTCTGCCTGATTCCTTCTGTACCTCACTGCCTGCCTGTTGATGAACCCTGCCTGTGCTTGACCATCCATTCGCATGCTCCTTTGGTGACGCATTGCCAGAATGTTGCCGACCCGGACTGCACCACTACTCTTCCATCTCTGCACGAGCCTCGCTGAAGCCTACTCTGCTAGTAACTGCTACCAGCCAAGCCCTCGTGCCATCCCGCACTCCCGAGCCTCCTGTTCCCACCTTCAGGGGCTCCCGAATCGGGATAGTAAGAGAGGTTGCTCCCCGCACAAACCAGACTCCACCGCCAGGATTGTGACACTGGCCATGCTGCCCTGTAGCTGGATGGCAACCGGTTAATCCTTCAGTTTCTTCCTAATTTCTGGCCTAGGTCAAAATTATGTCATACATCCCATGATTCTTCATGGGCATTTTTTTTTCTTTCATCTGGAGGAGGGGAGAAGGGTCTTTCTTATCTGTGCACACCCTCCTGCTTGCATGACTAAGCAAAGGACCGATGGATTCCAGAAAATAAATGCTACATGAATCATCTGCCCTTACTCAAGATGGCTGCAGCTAGAAATGCTGGGGGTTGTTTTTCAAGGAAATTTCTCAACAAAGTAAAGCATTGAGACATGGATGGGTGAGTTTGCTTAGAATATTAAAAATTAATTTATCACTTACCGCCTGCCCACAATGTACTTCGGGTGAGTGGTGGCTGTAGGCAAAACGACTTACCCGTACATTGCTGCCTACTTCCAGGTTTTGGATGCGTGCATGCATGCCCCCTGCCCAACTCCAACTGTGATTGTACACAGCGGGAGCCTGTCAGCAAGTCTTGGCCAATGATTCATGGCCAGGACCTGCTGATCGGCTGTGTGCAAACACAGCCCAGAGCTCTTGTGTTGGTAAACAACACAGCAACACAGGGCTCTGAACGAAGAGAGTAATCTTTCAGAAACAAAGAGTTCCTTAGTGAAAAACCAGCACTGGCTAGGCCAGAAGAGGACAGTTTAGAGAACAAATTTCAGAGCAGTGGCGGCCCATCCATTAAGGGCACACGGCACCACCCCCTCTGTCCTCACCATCCCCCTCTATTCTATGGATAGATTCATGCACAACCACCCCCTAATTCATGTAGCCGGCCCCTTTGAGGCGCCGGCCGCATGAATTACCGATGCGGGGGATTTCTTTGAAGCATCTCATTAGAGCCTAATAGGCTTCAAAATAGTGGGGCTTGTGGCGCAGAGCATGCTGCCACGAGCCCTTAGAATGGCAAATGAACATTTGCCTTTCTAACACTGAACTGCTCTCCGCCAATCAGGAAGCACCAGTATGATACCAGTTTCCCGATTGGCGGAGAAGACAGGCGATCCTATTGGACGTCTTTCTCGGAGGAGGAGGAGGAGGGGGATGCACGGCCAAAGCCAAGCCGTTCACCGGACACCACTCACCAGACACTTCTCCCTGCTCACCAGACACTGCTCACCGGACACCGCTCCCCGCTCGCTGCCTGCTGCCCACTCCTAGATGGGGTAAGTGTGGGACTTTGATGTCTCGACTGCCCTGGGGGGGTGGGGGGGTACTGTCAGTGCTGCGAGCCCCGTGCCGGGGGGAGAGGGGTAGATGGATGCTGGTACCCCTCCGGTGATACTATATACCCCCTGGTGATGCCTGTATATACCCCTCTGGTGATGCCTATATATACCCCTCTGGTGAGTCCTGTATATACTCCCCTGGTGATGCCTGTATATACCATCTACTAATGCCTGTATATACTCCTCTGGTGATGCCTGTATATACCCATCTGGTGATACCTGTCTATACAACTCTGCTGATGCCTGTATATACTCTGGTGATGCCTGTATATACTCCTCTGGTGATGCCTGTATATACCCCTCTGCTGATGCCTGCATATACTCCTCTGGTGATGCCTGTATATACTCCTCTTCTGATGCCTGTATATACCCCTCTGGTGATGCCTGTGTATATACCCCTCTGGTGATGCCTGTGTATATACTCCTCTGGTGATGCCTGTATATACCCCTCTGGGGATTCCTGTATATACTCCTCTGGTGATGCCTGTATATACTCCTCTGGTGATGCCTATATATACCCCTCTGGTGATGCCTGTATATACTCCTCTGGTGATGCCTGTATATACCACTCTGGTGATGCCTGTATATACCCCTCTGGTGATGCCTGTATATACCCCTCTGCTGATGCATGTATGTACTCCTCTGGTGATGCCTGTATATACCCTTCTGGTAATGCCTGTATATACCGCTCTGGTAATGCCTGTATATACCGCTCTAGTGATGCCTGTATATACCCCTCTGCTGATGCCTGTATATACCCCTCTGCTTATGCCTGTATATATTCACCCCTCCGGTGATGTATATACCCCTCTGCTGATGCCTGTATATATGCCTCTGCTGATGCCTGTATATACTCCTCTGGCGATGGCTGTATATACCCCTCTAGTGATGCCTGTATATACCCCTCTGGTGATGCCTGTATATACCCCTCTGCAGATGCCTGTATATACCCCTCTGGTGATGTCTGTATATACTCCTCTGGTGATGCCTGTATATACCCCTCTGGTGATGCATGTATATACCCCTCTGGTGATGCCTGTATATGCCCCTCTGGTGATGCCCATATATACCCCTCTGGTGATGCCTGTATATGCCCCTCTGGTAATGCCTGTATATACCCCACTGGTGATGCCTATATATACCCCTCTGGTGATGCCTGTATATACCCGTCTGCTGATGCCTGTATATACCCCTCTGGTGATGCCTGTATATACCCCTCTGCTTATGCCTGTATATACTCACCCCTCCGGTGATGCTATGTATATACCCCTCTGCTTATGCCTGTTTATACTCACCCCTCTGGTGATGCTGTATATACTCCTCTGGTGACGCCTGTATATACTCTGCTGGTGATGCCTATATATACCCCTCTGGTGATGCCTGTATATACTCCTCTGGTGATGCTTGTATATACCCCTCTGGGGATGCCTGTATATACCCCTCTGCTTATGAGTGTATATACTCACCCCTCTGGTGATGCTGTATATACTCCTCTAGTGATGCCTGTATATACTCTGGTGATGCCTGTATATATCCCTCTGGTCATGCTGTATATACTCCTCTGGTGATGCTTTATACTCCTCTGGTGATGCTGTATATACCCCTCTGGTCATGCTGTATATACTCCTCTAGTGATACTGTATATACTCCTCTGGTGATGCTGTATATACCCCTATCTAGTGATGTTGGGCTGTATACTCCTGACACAATAGGTGGAATCTATAAGGGGTGGGGCTTATGAGAAGTGGGAGGGGCCAAAAAGGAAGGGTTCGGTCTGGCGCCCCCCATCCTAAAATTTCACCAACCACCACCGGTTCAGAGCATGTGAGGGTTGCATGTTTTTGCAGTCCAGGGCGGGATTTTAGGAAGAGCTGGTGAGAAGACCAGATATCCCCATTAGAAGTATGCTAAAAGCTTTAACTTGGGGATCCAAGAGGCTACTGTGTTGGGCCTCCAACTATTGGGATGTCAAAGTTGTCTTTTCAGGACATGCATGGTCCTTCAGAAGTCCTCCATTTTCTCTGAGTTATTTCCATTTATTTTTCCTCACGCTGAGGTAAAGAAAGCATATACTCATGCTTTACGTAAGTCACTGGTGTCGCAAAGTGCTGCTGTGCCAGTCTCTGAATGCGAGAGTTTTCAGGGCAGTTGCTCGTCTCTCTTATGGTCATGAAGAGGAACAGCTTGTAGAGGTTTCTTTTAGACCTTGAGACAATTTTCAGCAAAGTGCAAGGTGGAAACATTGCCCCTGATAGGGGGTCCAGTCAGGTAACTGGATTGTTTCCAATAGACTTAAGATGCTTACCTTCATATGCCGATTGTAGAAGACTTCCACAAGTTCCTTTGGTTCATTTTAGGTCAAGACCATCTCCAGCTCCACCTCCAGCCATTCGGGCTTTCAACATCACCCTGCATGTTTTCAGGGTCTTATTCATTGTTATAGTCTTATCAAAACAAGGAGCATATGCCTGTCTAGTTACGTGGAGGTCCTTGTCCTATCGTCCCAAGACAGAGGGCAGCTGCAGGAGCACAGAGCTCAGGTCTTTTCTATGCTCCTCAAATTCGAGTGGCTGCTGGGTCTGGCAAGGAGACACTTGGAGCCCATTCAGTCTCTTGTGGGCCTCAGGACAAGTTCAGTATAATCTTGGGAATCGTTGCCTTGGCTCTGGATCCTGATGTTCTGGATCTGAATACTCCTGGCCCTGTCTTCTTCCCACCTGCGTGCATTTTAGTGTCTAAAATGATTGACCTGACACGGCATGTGAAAGGAAGCAGTTCACAGAGCTCCCGCTGGTGATCCTGGCTTTGATCCTCTCCCTCGGCACCAGACCAACCCGAACCGGTACCTACCGCTAGCCTGAAACCCCTGGCACTCAGTGGACTCACCTCAGTTTCACATTGCCCGAGAGATGACCCGCAGAGGAGACAAAGAGTCTGCGCTTGCAGCTGTGATGAGTTCCCAAGATGGCACCGGCGGCTCTCAGCCACAGTGTGCTCCGAAGATGGCGGACAGACAGCAGCAAGTGGGGGGTAAGTTATCCAAAGCGCATAAACAGCATGCAAAAGACCCCCCCAAGGACATGATTTACTACACACAAAGCTATCTGCTCACAATGACATTGCCTCCCACACGCCGCCACACTCCTGCAGTGACCCAGAGGAACATGAGCAACCCACTTTGAGTGATATTTTGCACGCGTGCATAAATGCACAGATGCAGTAGTGGATCTGAAGGATCAGTTTGGGGGCCTTAAAGAGACAGTGTCTCTTCTCCTCCAGGATCTTCAGAAAATCCGAGAGAGGACCACTGCAGCGGAATCTCGGATAAGTGACTTGGAGGATCAACTCCCCCCACTAGTCAGGGAATCCAGGCACAACAACCAACAAATTGCACTGGCCAACAACAAGACAGGCGATCTCGAAAATCGCCTGCGAAGCTACAATGTCAGGATTGTGGGACTACCCGAAAGAATTTACCCGGGAACCCACAGAAATTATTGAACACTGGTTGCTGGACACTTTTGGTAAGGAATCTTTTACTCCCCTCTTTGCGGTGGAAAGGGCCCACTGTACACCAATGCGGCCACTCCCCCCTGGCCACCCCCCTCGCTCCATCCTGGCGCGTCTCCTTCACTACAGGGACCAGGAGATTGTCCTTCGCCTCGCCAGGGAGAGGGGCCCGATTCAATTCAATGGGGTCAGAATATCCTTCTTCCCCGACTTTTCTGCGGAGATCCAGAAAAGACTTGCCAAATTCTTTGATGTCAAAAAGCGATTGCAAAACCTTCAACTGAAATACGCCATGTTGTACCCTGCCAGACTGAGGGTCACAGCAGAGGGACAGACACAATTCTTTGAGATCGCCTCGGATGCAGCTGCCTGGCTCGACAGTCATGAGCAGGCTCTCTGCCACAGATGACCCAACCAAGAGGATTGAGTGCTGCACAGTTCGGTCCAAGTCTTGTCAACCACTTTACAGGTAATGCAATACACCTGCTTATTCCCTGTCAAGGGACACTCACCCTACAACGCACACAGTGAAAAGAAAGCCCTATAGGATGTTGTTTAACTCTAGACATTCCATGACATGGTACTGTATGTCTACACACCGAAAAGTTAAGTCTGTTGTTTTGTTTGGAACGCGAGCCCAAGGTTTCCTCTCTACCTGCCCTGTTGGCAGATTACCCCCACCACAGTTGGAGGGGGAACATTAAAGAGACCACCCCACAATATTGTTGCCTCTGGAGTTAATGGGGCCTTACAGAAACCCACCTACTTACCAACTACACCTGGGAATCCCCATCCTCAGGACGTACCGCTTCAATCCCCTCTCTTGCTTCTTCAGGGAAGGGACTGGACGCCATGCCACTTTTCTCTTTCGGCCTGTGTGCTGATGACAGTGATGTGCTCCCTCTGTGCTTTGCTCTGCCCTGGGCACTCTGCCGAGGCGCTCATGATAAAGTCTCTACACCATGGGTGACATGTCTTGCACACCTCTGATCTCCTGGAATGTTCGGGGAGTGAAGGACCCCCTGAAACGGTCAATGATCATGGCATGTATCCGCAAACACCAACCATAGGATTACAAGAAACCCACCTCACAAAGGATACAGTTGATTTTTTGAACTATGCATGGGTGGGAAGGGCATACCATTCAGTTCACTCTGCCTACTCACGAGGGGTGAGCGTACTTATACACAAGGCGGTGACATTCCTTGAACTAGACTCCTTGGTAGACCCTCAAGGTCGCTTTGTGCTTTTGCACTGTACTTTATACACTATGTCTTTTATTGCTGGCATTTATCTATATACCCCATCCCTTTTCTAGGGATGTGTTGCAAATGTTGATCTCTTTTCTCGCTGCTAAGCCAGACCTTCTGCTTATTATTATGGGAGACTTTAATTGCTGCCCAGACCTCCGGCTAGACAGACATCCCCCTGTGTGGGCCGGATGTGCGGTCAGGGGTACTGTGTTGAGCCGCTTGATGGTGGAGGTGGGATGGATTGACCTGTGGCAGTTTCGCAATCCGAGGGAGCGCCAGTTCTCCTGCTTTACGAAGTTGCACGGCTCGCTTTCTTGTATTGATCTGTGTCTGTGCTCCACACATGTCCCTCACTGTATTTCGGGTATAGAATACCTCCCTCGTGGGGTATCAGACCATTCCTCCCTGATCCTTAAATTAAATACAAGACCCGTATCCAAATTGGGCAGAGTCCCATGGAAACTTAACCCCTTTTGGCTCCAACTCTTTCCGTCTCACGACCACATCCTTAAGCAAATACAGGAATTCTTTGCAACCCACAGGGATGGCGAGATGGGATACGTTTAAGGCCCACCTAAGGGGTATTTTTATTATGGAAATGAATCAGATCACAGATCATCAGAACTGAGAGATGTGATGGAGAGACAGGTGATGCGGCTAGAGCTTGAGTGCATTACTAACCCTTCTGACTCGGCGAGAAAGGCGTGGACCTCAGCCCTGGACTCCCTGGACCATCTGAGGACCTCCGTTGCCGAGCGGAAACGCTTTTTTTCACCAAAGCAGCTTTTTTTGAAGAAGGGGAGAAGACAGGCTGCCTGCTGGCAAAAATATCCAGATTACAGCAATCTTCCCCTGCCATAGGAGCAATCCGCACATCAACAGGTCGTGTGGTCAATGACCATGATCTGATTGTGACTGAATTAGCACACTTTTACTCCAACTTATATGAACCCCCGAGAAGATTACTCCCCTGAATCGTTAGAGCATAACTTAAATGGTATAGAGTTACCCACTTTGTCTAGCGCAACTAGTGCTAAACTGGACGCTCCTATTACTCTAGAGGAGCTGCAGGAGGCGGCCTGTTCATTCCCAACATGTAAGGCTCCGGGGGGGACGGTATTCCCATGGAGGTATACACCACATTTGGGGAGGCCGTCCTATCCAAGCTCTTGGAGGTTTTAAATGCTTCATTGGAGATAGGACGACTTCCGGATTCAATGTCCATGGCAAATGTGGTCCTTTTGCTTAAACCAGGGAAGGAACCCCTTGACCCCAGCTCATATAGTTCAATTTTATTACTGCAGTGTGACATTAAAATTTTTGCCACGGTCTTAGCAATGAGGTTGAACAAACACATTCTTAGTATAATACATCAGGACCAGGCTGGCTTCATGTCTCAAAAGTCCACGGCCACCAATCTTAAACGCCTCTTCCTGAATATTCAAACACAAGCAGATAATGTCGGTCGGAGGGCTCTCTTGTCCCTGGATGCAAACAAAGCATTCAACAGTGTCAGCTGGCCGTATCATTGGGCTGTTCTTTCTAAATTTGCGTTTGGCTCCCTCCCAGGCAGCCATTAGGATGTCACATAGAATGTCCCCGGCCTTCGCATTGGGCAGGGGTATGAGGCAGGGATGTCTCCTGTCCCCCCTGCTCTTCGCGATGGCCATAGAGCCCCTGGCTGCTCTTATCCGGGATAGTGAACAGGTCTCAAGTTTCCAATACGGCCGCCTACATGAAAAAAATATGCTCTACGCGGATGATAGATAGGCTGTTATTTTTAGGGGACACATCGAAGTCCCTGGAGGCAGCCATGTCCCTGATTGTGGAATTCGGAAGGTTCTCCGGGCTTACAATTAACGGGACAAAATCGGCCCTGATGCTCCTAGATGACCCCCAGGGTCAGGTTGGACAGATTGTCGGCTCCATCCCCTTAGTAACCTCATTTAAGTATTTAGGTATTGTGATCTCCCCAAACCTCACAGAATACTGTTCCCTTAACATCCGTCCCTTGCTGGGGCATTTTAAAGATAAAATCAAAATATGGGATAGGTTAAAAATCTCGCTGACCGGGAAAACTAATCTCATAAAAATGATACTCATGCCCCAACTCCTCTGCCCCCTTCATAACTCCCCAGTAGTGATTCCCCTTAAAATATTTAGAATTGTGAATTCCATCTTCAGGCAATTGCTCTGGGGGGGTTGTCCCCCCAGGGTAAAGCTGGAACAGCTGCAGTATCCAAAAGATGGAGGAGGCCTCGCACTCCCCAATCCCTGGCTTTACTACGTGGCAGCCCAACTCCAACACCTGGTGTGATGTATGTCCCCTCGGGCGAACCACTCCTCAGCCCAGCTTCTTGGTGTGGGAGCTGGGGTGAAGTCTACCCCAGAGGGCTTGGAGGCGCAAGCCTTCCGCAAATATAATAAACAGCAACCCACTTATAACCTCCTTCAAAAACTGTGGCACAAAGCGAAACAGCTCCAACGGGTTACGGGATTTACAAGTTATAGTCCCATATGGGACAATCAGACCTACCCCGAGTTGGCGAAACTTCAGCAGGGTCCCCGCTGGCACGCCAGGGGAGTAAGTCTGCTCTCACAGGTATTCCAGCGGGGCAAACTTAAAACGTTCTCAGGACTTCAAACCACATTTAATATCCCTCCTCAGATGTTATTTTATTACCACCAGCTGGCGCACGCAATCAAATCACAAGGGGATGGTATGGACTGGTCCCTCTCGCCTACCCCCATCTTCCATCTTATCCAGACTGCCACTGAAACGAAAGGTTTCATATCACAATGTTACAGCACACTTCTATCAGAGTTCCTAAAAACCCACCCCATTAAGGCCATAGTTCAATGGGAGGCGGACATGGGAGACCTAATGGGGGACCAATGGGCAGAGGCCCTGCAGTCTGTTAATATATGCTCACTCAATGTATCTCAGAGGGTGTCACAACTCTATATATTACTTAGGGCACACTACACCCCCGCTAGGCTCCACAGGATGAGTGGTCAAATGAACCCGCATGCACTAGGTGTGGGCATGGGTCGGGGGATCTCATTCACCTCCTGTGGCGGTGCCCAAAGTTGCACAACTACTGGAAAGATGTGACTTCCACCATTAATGGAGTCTTCTAGGTGTCGATACCATTGAACCCCATACCGTGTCTGCTTGGAATCCTGGAAGCTGAGGTTCCAGAGGAACGAAATGGCAGGAGAAATCCAGGGTACTGTTTCAGGCCCAGAAGATCATCCTCCTCAACTGGAAGTCATCCAACCCCCCCCTCCGCCAAAACATGGATTACTCATGTGGGTAACAACCTGAGGATGGAGAGCTATATATATCAGCACAGGGGGAGCGCCCATAAATTCGACAAAATATGGTCAGCTTGGCTGGAGGTACCCGGCCTGGCCCCCAAGGAGCGAGTTATGAACAGAATATTGCAGGGTCTGTAGTGGGGGTTGAGCGCAGAGGTAACAGAGAGGGGAGCGTAGAGACTTGGAGTATGGTGTAATTATATACCTTTTGGATGATAATCACTGGTTCAGCTAAAATATGATTGTTGGTTGCTATGATATTATGTGGTGCGGTGGCTGTTACATTCTTTGTATCTGTACAAATGGTTTTGTGCATTGTCTATGTACAACCCATATTTTTTAAAAAAACCTTTCTGTGATTTAAAAAAAAAATGATTGCCACTATGGTGTCTACGGATCCAAGGATCAAGTGGAAGCTGGAGAAGGCAGTCTTCTGCAAGGGGTTTCTCCAGTAGTGGAAGCCAGGAAGCAGATTTCAGGCCTTTCACCATATAACGTTGGGAACGTCAGTGCTCTTAGGTTAGTCCACTACGGCGGTCTCCTACGTTGAAAGACAGCCTGAGGACCCACAGCCTGTTCTCTATTACAGGAAGCGGAGCCAATTTGGGCTCAGAGCAATTGAGCCTACAGTTCAGCAGCGTATGTTCCCAGAATCCAAAATGTTCTAACGGATTTTCTTTCCAGAGTCTACAACGAATGGTCTCTACATGTGGAAGTTTTCAGGTGCAGATGCCCTAATAGATCATTGGGAATGCAGTAGGACCTATGCATTTCTTCCAGTCCTGGTTAACCTTGGGTTTCCTATGAAGACTCCGGACAGAGGTTGTGGTGTTAGTGGCAGTGATGCCTTATCGGCCAATTAGGTCATGGTTCCCCTTGCTAGCACGGTTCAGCTTCTGGAACCCAGTGCACCTTCTCCTCAGGCCAGGCCTTCTATCACGGAGTACAATTCTACATTCATGTCCAGCACGGTTGTGTCTGATGGTGTGGTTCTCGAGATTGGAAGTCCTCAGCTGCTCTTCCCGAGTCATCTCCACTCTCTTGAATACTAGAAGAATGAACGCAAATAAAGTTGACAGGAGAATCTGGTCACAGTTGTTCAATACATGTCTGCTGCTGACAGATCATGTAGTGATCTAGCGTGTCAACCTTATCTACCTTCACTGTTTTTTTTTTTTTTGGTCTAGGCATCCTGTCCAACAATTCTTCAAGGAAGCAGTTAGGCTCAGACCTCAGAGTAAGTGGAGGTTTTCCAATAGAGTCTCCCTCTTGTTCTCAATTCCCCCTTGAGAATTGGAGCAGAGTATTCTAGGGCTGTCTCCGTTGGAGGCCTCTCAGTCGAGTTCACCTTTTCCTGGCTATCACGTTGGCATAAAAAGCCTCAGAGATTGGTTTACTGGTCATAGAGAACTTTCTTATGTTCTTCCAGTCGAGCGGTGCTGTTACCTATGCTTGACTCAATTCCCAAGGGTGCATCAGTCTTTGTGGGAGCCAAGAAATCGTTCTGCCAACCTTAGAGTTCTAACTTGCGTGGGAGAGGGTGCGATGTTGCTTAGTTGGTTAAAGCGCATGTCTAGTAAACAAGGAATCCTGATTGGACTTCCAGCAGTGCCTTCCTTCAATTTTAGGAATCCCACAGATATTGTAAAATCATATCAACAAGCTACAGCTTCCTTCAGACTTCAGAATGCCTGTTCATTCTCTTGTCAGAAAGAACCGAGGAATGTGCCTCATCTAGGGCGATTGTAGCACGGATTGTTATGGATGTTATGTTTCTTTAACCACTTGACCACTGGGCACTTAAACCCCCTTCCTAACCAGACCAATTTTCAGCTTTCAGTGCTCTCACATTCTGAATGACAATTACTCAGTCATACTACACTGTACCCATATGAAATTTTCGTCCTTTTTTTCACACAAATAGAGCTTTCTTTTGGTGGTATTTAATCACCATTGGGATGTTTATTTTTTTGAGCAATAAATAGAAAAATACCAAAAATTTTGTAAAAAAATGCATTTTTCTTTATTTCTGTTATAACATTTTGCAAATTAGTAATTTTTCTTCATAAATGTTGGCCAAAATTTATACTGCTATATATCTTTGGTAAAAATAACCCAAATTAGTGTATATTATTTGGTCTTTGTGAAAGTTATAGAGTCTACAATCTATGGTGCCAATCACTGAAAATCACACCTGATGCACTGACGGCCTATCTCATTTCTTGAGGCCCTAACAAGACAGAAAAGTACAACTTATTTAGTAAGAGGCATGGCGAGTTTTTTTGAAGTTGTCATTTTTTCCCACAATTCTTTGCAAAATTACGTTTTTTTTTTTCACAAAATTGTCATATTAACAGATTATTTCTCACACCTAGCATATGCATACCACCAATTACACCCCAAAACACATTCTGCTACTCCCCCCGAGTATGGTGATACGACATGTTTGAGACTTTTACACAGCCTGGCCACATACAGAGGCCTAACATGCAGTGAGCACCATCAAGCGTTCTAAGGACATAAATTACACATATAATTTCCTGACTACCTCTTGCACGTTTGAAGGTCCTGGAGCACCAGGGCAATGGAAACGCCCAAAAAATTACCCCATTTTGTAAAGTAAACACCCAATGTATATTCTATGAGGCATAATGAGTCCTTTGAACGGTTCATTTTTTCCACAAGTTTTTGGAAAATGTAGAAAGAAAATGAAAATGCATTTTTTTTTTACACAAGGTTGTCCATTTATACAATATTTCTAACACACAGCATGTACCCAGCAAAAATTTCACCCTAAAATATATTGTACTACTTGTCCCGAGTATGGCGATACCACATGTGTGACACTTTCACACAGCTTGGCCACATACAGAGGCCCAACATGCAGGGTGCACCATCAGGCGTTCTAGGGGCATACATTTCAAATCTAATTTGACTACCTATTACATTATTGTGAGGCACTGTGGTGGCACTGTGGTGGCACTGATGGGTGCTGTAGTGGCACTGATGGGTGCTGTAGTGGCATGGATGTGTCATGGATGAGAACTGATGTGGTATGGATGAGCATGAATGAGGCATAAATGAGCACGAATGGGGGTGAATAAGCCATAGATGAGGATGATTGAGCACGGATGGATGGGTGAGCACGGATGCATTGGTGAGCACGCATGCATGGGTGAGTACAGATGGATGGCTGAGCACGGATGGATAGGTGAGCACGGATGGATGGGTGAGCACGGATGGATGGTGGAGCATAGATGCATGGGTGAACATGGATGAGGCTGGATGGGTGAGCACGGCTGGATTGGATGAGGCTGCATGGGTGAGCAGAGCACGGATGCATGGGTGAGCATGCATGCATGGGTGAGCACAGATGGATGGCAGAGCACGGATGCATGGCTGAGCATGGATGCATGGGTGAGCACGAATGCATGGGTGAGCACGGATGGATGGGTGAGCACGGATGCAAGGGTGAGCACAGATGGATGGGTGAGCATGGATGCATGGGTGAACACGGATGCATGGGTGAACACTGATGAGGCTGGATGGGTGAGCATGGATGAGGCTGCATGTGTGAGCATGATTGGATTGGTGAGCACGGATGCATGGGTGAGCATGGCTGGATGGGTGAGCACGGATGCATGGGTGAGCACGGATGGATGGGTGAGCACGGATGGATGGTGGAGCATAGATGCATGGGTGAACATGGATGAGGCTGGATGGGTGAGCACGGCTGGATTGGATGAGGCTGCATGGGTGAGCAGAGCACGGATGCATGGGTGAGCATGCATGCATGGGTGAGCACAGATGGATGGCAGAGCACGGATGCATGGCTGAGCACGGACGCATGGGTGAGCACGAATGCATGGGTGAGCACGGATGGATGGGTGAGCACGGATGCAAGGGTGAGCACAGATGGATGGGTGAGCATGGATGCATGGGTGAACACGGATGCATGGGTGAACACTGATGAGGCTGGATGGGTGAGCATGGATGAGGCTGCATGTGTGAGCATGATTGGATTGGTGAGCACGGATGCATGGGTGAGCATGGCTGGATGGGTGAGCACGGATGCATGGGTGAAGGATGAGTGAGCATGGATGGGTGAGCACGGATGCATGGGTGACAGATGAGTGAGCACGGATGGGTGAGCACGGATGCATGGGTAACAGATGAGTGAGCACGGATGAGTGAGCTGGGTGACGGATGGGTGAGTATGGATGGGTGAGCATGGATGGGTGGGCATGGATGCATGGGTGACGGATGGGTGAGCATGGATGCATGGGTGACGAATGAGTGAGCACGGATGGGTGATCACGGACGCATGAGTGACGGATGGGTGAGCACAGATGCATGGGTGACGGATGGGTGGGCTCGGATGGGTGAGCACGGATGCATGGGTGACGGATGGGTGAGCACAGATGCATGGGTGACAGATGGGTGAGCATGGATGCATGGGTGACAGATGGGTAAGCACAGATGCATGGGTGACAGATGGGTGAGCATGGATGGGTGAGCACGGACACATGGGTGATGGATGGGTGAGCATGGATGCATGGGTGACGGATGAGTGAGCACGGATGGGTGAGCACGGACGCATGGGTGATGGATGGGTGAGCACAGATGCATGAGTGACGGATGGGTGGGCACGGATGGGTGAGCACGGATGCATGGGTGA
>BLSH010012513.1:158419-192751 GCA_018402905.1 Glandirana rugosa
TATACATTTTTTACCGTATTTTGATTGTAATTAAATTTTCTGTTTAATTTATGAACTTTGGGAGACCCAGACGGAAGGTTGGTCCCTCCCTAGAAGGGAATCTTAACCTTATCAGATGTCTGGGGGTCCTGTCTCACTTCTAATACTATTGAACAACTAACTACTCTATTGAGTTTACCGTTACTTTCCTCTCCAAAACTAATACCCACTGAAGTTGTACGGACTGCAATTGACCTTAAGAGTTTGACGATAATGTTCGTCCTCGTCCCTACATTACCTTCGTGACTTACCCCAAAGAGATTTTGTCAATCATTTTTCGGGTTGGGCTCCACTAGTAAATTAATGTTAGTTTTATGCCATTTTTTACATATATAACAACTCCACCTCCCCTCTTCCCTACTCTGGCATTCCTGTATAGTGTGTACCCTGGTATAAATATTTCTATATAACTAGAAGAAGTCTTAATGCTAATATTTTTGTGAACAGCTTTAAACCTATATTATGGACGGTGGACAAATTTGGGTACCATAGTCTTTTGTGATATCATGAGCATGTGCAATCTATTAACCTGACACAAACCCCCAAAAATTGGGCATAATATTATGTTTGTTTGCACTAAAATTTACAACTTGGTGCTGAGATGCTGCATATTTGCATGAATTGAGGTCAATACAGCTGTGCCCCGCTTCCCGGCTTCTTAACCTCTTAAAGGGTCAACATTGCAACTACCACCTTTTTAATCTCCAATGTCTCTTCTTTCAGAAAATATATAATTGAGGGGGAGGGGGGGGGGATTTATATGATTTTCAGAAACAAAAATGCAGATTTTAAAAAGTGTGCGAAATAGTGTCTCAGTAGACAAGTGATTAAAGCATACCAATGCTTAGATATGGTGGCTGATTTTTTTTTTTGCAAGCCTTATTCAAATTCTCTTTACCTGGTAACTCTGCAAAATAACATAATTCCTGTCACATGATAGCTACAATAATTTCCCCACCATGTCTATGGATGGAGCCATGGTTGTTGCACTGTCTGGATTTCAAACATGTCTGCCTTTGCTCATCTCCATGCTGAACTGATGGAAGTACTAGTTTGCAAAAACGCAGGAAGTGACAAGAACACAGAATCAACAGTTATTTTCTGTACTGTTGAGAATGTTCTTATCTTGAAAAAAGAAAATGAATGCAGCCACCAATTTAAAGGACCAATAAGATGGGGGTACCAAGGTTCATCCTCACTGCCCTATGGCAAGCAGCTCGGCCCACCCCGGCTCTGTCCACATTGGCTCACTGGCTTTGATTGACTGTAGCAGGAGTCAATGGCTCCCGCTGCTGCCTCAGCCAATGAGGAGCAAGAGACCTGGGAGAAACGCTGTTCTCGTGCATATCGCTGGATCGAGATGGGGAGTATTGGGGGGGGGGGGCTGGGGTGAATTTCAGTTTCCAGTATCAGAAAGATGGTGGGGCATTTTATGAAGGCAAAACCAAGCATAAATGTATTTTTTACTGCTCCTGCTGCATTTTATCTTAACATACATTATTTTCCTTAATTTAAAAGTGCATGTTTTTGGCTTATTCCTTGTTATTAATATATTGTTTTCTTTAAAATATAGAAGGCAATATCCAAAATTCTGCTTAGATTGTGGTCACCAATAGGTTTAGAAACACAAATTACATTTAACTAGTGAACATAATTCTTCACATATTCAGCATGAATTTAAATCACGCTATTTTGTGCTATGACAGGAATCTCCCTTTGGCTACTGATGATGATCTATGCACTCTGATTTGATGGATAGAAAGCTTTTGTGATTATCACAGTTCAGTCAGCTCAGCTGCAAGGCAGACGCTAAAAATTCCCTGTGTAGCAAAAAATGAAGACGCTGTCCTAAGGCAGAGTAGGTGTATCATGTGACAGGCAAACATATAAAAACCAAGTATGTGTTGGTTAAAAGTTTCAGCCTGCACAGAAGGAGTTTACATCCTGTTCAAGCCGCCAACTCCTCTACTTAGTTAGTGTTCCTTTTTCTGCCATTATGTCAGTCTCAGGTGCAAGCTCTCTTGGTTGGGTGGCTTCTTCCTCCCAGAAATCAGGGTATTCTCTTGCCCATGGGTCAGCTTCTGGGGCTGCTGCAGGTCTATCCCGTCTGAGTTTGGGTGGCGGAGGTTTCGGAGGAGGAGGATCTGCTTTTGGAGCTGGATTTGGAGGAGCAGGTGGTCTTGGCTTAGGTGGAGCAGGTGGCCTTGGCTTAGGTGGAGGAGGTGGTCTTGGCTTTGGTGGAGCAGGTGCTCTTGGCTTTGGTGCTGGTTCAGGATTTGGAGGTTTTGGGGGAGGTGCAGGTGGAGGTCTGGCATTAGGAGGAGGTTTGGGTGGAGGACTAGGGGGAAGTGCAGCATTTTCCTTGGGACGCTCTCTGACTGCTGGTGGCCTCAGTTCAACTTTAAATGTAGGAGCACCTCGTGTTGTGCCCCAGTTATTGTCCAGGGCTACAGAAAAGCAAACCTTAGCAGGCTTGAATGAGCGTTTTTATGCTTATGTGGAGAAAGTTAAACATTTGCAACTTGAAAACCAAACACTGCAGACTCAACTAAACCTGTTGACTGGTGGCACATCTGTCTCGTCCTCGGATCCCTCCTCCGCCCCAGTAAATTTTGAACTACAGCTTACAGATTTGAGAAACACAGTTGAAACACTCACTTTAGAAAATGTTCGATATGAAATTGAACTTGACAATGTGAGAGGAGCAGCAGAAGAGCTCAGGACAAAGTAAGTGTTACAGTTCATTATTAATAAAAGTACTAATCACTTGTATTAGGTTTACACTCTGTATTTGGGGTAATATGAATTTATTTTGTTGTTGTGTGTTCTTATAAAGGTTATGTAATATTACAGACATTTTTATGGCAAAAGCATCACATGCAAAGTGCTGTAATCCACAATAACTAAATACCTATTTGCTCTGCATGATATATACTAATGAAATACTGTGACTACTCAAAGTTGTAATTTGTACCTATACAATTCAGTCTAAGGAGATATAAATGTTATTAACTTTTCATATGTATATGCTGATTGCCTCTACACCATGCCTCCAAACTTTCTGAAATTATATGACCTCTTTTATCACACAGTATGTAGGCACCCAGGGATGTGCATTCAGGTGAGGCAGAGCCTTACCGGCCATGAACATAAAAAGAAAAAAAAAATTGACTTTGAGGGTCGTTGCTTGGCGACCTGGAGTCACAGAGACCCCAAATTTGGTAGGTAGGTAGCTGAAGTTCTACCCCACCACTGGGCTCCTATCGTCTATAGTTTTGGAGATAGGGGGTTCCTTGCATAACCTGTCAGAAGCTACATACAGAGCGGCCAGTTTAAATACAAGCTGACACACTCTGTTTGCAGCAGACTGAGTGGATGAGCTCACAGTGCCTCTCCTAAAGCACCATTGGCCCAAGCTGTCCAATAAAAATGCTGCAGTGGAGGCACACCTCACTGCAGTGTCATAGAAGGGGGGGATGTGTCTAAAAGACAAATTCTCCCTTCCAGCCAAGCCCTCTTAACTACAAGGAAAAAACAGGTTTATGTGTATAAGATTTACCCATAATCCCATGTTTTTCTCACACAGTTAAGAGGGAGAATGAGAATCTGCTGCTGCTGAAAAGGTATTTACTGTGAAATTACTGGTTTGAAGTTATAACTTCAAACTTCAGTAATTTGTCCATTAAGCCACCTGCTTGAATACAGTTTTTGAAAATATACTAAATTTTCTTAAACATAATATATAATAATTATTTTGTATATTACTTACTTATGGTAACTAACCCCTTGCCACCCAGGCCAATTCTGACACTTCTCTCCTACATGTAAAAATCTTTTTTTTTTTCTAGAAAATTACTCAGAACCCCAAAACATTGTATATATTGTTTAGCAGACACCCTAGGGAATAAAATGGCGGTCGTTGCAACTTTTTATGTTACACAGTATTTGCGCACCAATTTTTCCAACGCGTTTTTTTTTTGGAAAGAAACTGTTTCATGAATTTAAAAAAAAGAGTAAAGTTAGCCCTATTTTTTTGTATGTGAAAGATGACGTTATGTTGTGTAAATAATGTGTCATGCTTTAAACATGTCATGCTTTAAAATTGCGCACACTTGTGGAATGGCGCCAAACTTCAATACTTAAGAATCTCCATAGACAACTCTTTAAAAATTTTTAGAGGTTACCTGTTTAGAGTTACAGAGGAAGTCTGGTGCTAGAATTATTGCTCTCGCTCTAACGTTCGTGGTGTATGTAACCTGTGTGTATCTGGCTCTGATACTAGCCAGTGCCTCACAAGCCACTGACCTTGCCGCACGTCCCTGGTAGGCACGACCTGCGTTGACCCCACTTACAGGGACCACAAAAATCTAATATGCAGAAAATGATTGACTAAACCAAAAAAGTGCTTTTTGACCTCTATTTTAGCTTTACGTTGGCTTGTCAAAATAATAAACACAGTTATATAGAGAGGTTGGAAAAAACGTTTAACATTTTTAGTGAAAAAGAGTACATTTTGTATAGAGATGTAAACATCAGGCCAAAAAGGGGGACAACTGAGGCTGCACGAGGAACAGAAGGATTTGGTCTCAAAAGAGGGACACTCCTTCCAAATGAGGGACAGTTGGGAGCTATGTCTACCTTGTTCTGAGTATTTTTGCAATGTATTATCTTAGTTTTAATTGGAAATCTTCACTGTACAATGCCACATAGCCTCTCTTCAAAAATACTACCAATCATGCCAATGCCCCAATTGCATGCATGCCTCACACTATAGATTACAATGGAAAGCTTGTCAATAGATTGAAGGCCTATGGAACAGCTTTCCAATGAAGGTTACAAACTCTGGGCTGCAAATGCCTGATGGTGCATTGCAATATTGGGAAGGATTCCGGAAAGAGGGTGCGCTGCACTATGCAAATCACATAGAGAAGATCTGCAGAGATTTACATTACAGAAATACCCAACGCGGAGAAAGGAAGTGCACTTCTAGCAATAGCTATGCTGCTTATTAACTTTATGCAATAATTGTTGCTTATAAATACCATTTCATTTTGACTAATATTGTTTTTATTTGTTTTAGATATGAATTAGAATTAGGGGTAAAATATCAGCTGGAAACTGACATTGCAGCAATGAAACGGGTAAGCTTTACATTTTATATCTTACTATTGTCATTTTTTAGTGTTTCTTTTTTAGAAATCATAATCTTTTTTTAGCAACCCTAATTTGTTCACATTGTTTGGTCAACGTTAAGCCATAGGCTTGGTAATAAGCAAGCTGCGTGTTTACAATTTTAAGCCATTAATACTAATTCCAGTGATTCCAGTGAAATCAATTAGCACTTCTGCTGTCCAGAAAAACATTGTAACTGTGCTAAACACAGAAATTTCAATGAATTTACCTTAATTGGAGGTCTATGTACTATAGTGCAGCAAGATTTCTCAAAACTCATCATAAATGCAGAATCACAGTTCAGATTCAAACTTTATATCTGAATAGTGTACCTGATAAACTTCTCAGTCTTCAGACTGCTTTACTTCTACTGAGAGGCAAAAAGCTGATAGAATGTGTGTTTGGGAATTCCTTTCCTCTAATAACAAAAAAGCAGGCAAAGGCATATCCAGATCATCAAATTACTAAAAAAAAAAGGGAGTGGGGTGGAAGTGTGCACTCTAGAAACACCTAGATGAAAAACAGAAACTCTTTAGCTGACCATATGCTGTTCGAAGTTCAGCCTGTTCAGGAACAACCAGCCAAAATTCATTCACTGCATGAACCTCTCGGCTGCCTCCTACCCACGTCACTCGACTGAGAAAACAAAGAAGTCTGGCAGAAAGTTGTCAGCCAAACAGCAACTGCTTCCAATCAGATGCAGCTGCTGTTTTGGTATTTTCACAGCCAGCGGGAATGGCTGTCGAAATTCAAGAGCCACAGAGGAAGATTTGTCCATCAGCACTGAATTGGTAGATTTTTTTTTCATTCAGCCTGCAGATGGCCTGTTTTAACACATAGGATTTTACCTGTATGCATCTTAAGTTTGCATTTGAGTTTACCTTTAATGGGAATCTATGTTATTTTATTGTTTTTAAGCACATATACGTACATAGAGACAGCCTATGTGCAAGCTCTGCTTACTGCTTTACGGAGCTTTACCGCTTATTCTCATAAAGACAAAGGTCTGCAGACCCATTGAAAACAAGAGTGACTATATTATCTCAACAGCTGTGGAGCAGACAGGCTAAGTGACTGCAACAAAACAAAGATATCCTTCTAGTGGTTAATCTACAACATTTATATTTTTTAAAATAACAACCTTATGGAGCAAGCCTATAAAATTATTTTAGGCTAACATTGCATTCAATTAAAATACATATTTGCAAGCCAAAATCATACTGTAGTTTATCTTTAAATGTGTATGTGAGTGAAATATTACTTAAATGAAGAACATCTTTATATTCTATACATGAGTGTTGAAAACCCAGCAAAACTATTAAAAGTTGTGATGTGCCAGTAAGCCATATCTGATCTCTTTTCAGAATGTTGTGTGAGTGTTTTTTCTTAGGGTTGCTAGGCCTGATGCCTCTGAAACCATTAACATATTGTATTGTTTTAAAACTTATAGGATATTGAGTCTGCCAATGAACTGCGCACAATGCTTGAGCAAAGATTCTCCGCTGCACTTGATGACCTTGAATTCCTGAAGAAGACTCATGAAGAAGTAAGAAATGGCACACCACACAGAAAAACACACATCCAAAAACTTGTTTGCTTTAATATACTGTATACCAAGTGTACAGTATCTCTTTTAAATTGGATTGATTTAATTAGGAGTATCCGTAATTCTTCAGTCCCTTATGAAAAAATGTATGCAATGCAGCAATAGTGAGGAGATTGCATTTGGTCCAAATATGAATTTGTGGTGAATTTATGACATTCACATTCTCTCAAATGAAGAAGTTTAGCTGAATTTGACCTGTGCCACTTTTTATCCCAGTGAGCAGTCCTCTTATGTTATCAGATCTTTACTTAATTGCAAAACTACTTTTTATGTCATTCCTATTTTTTCTATAATTTTAATTTGTATTTAATTTGAGGGCAGCAGTCACTTTTTTTTTCCTGCTGACCCTTCCTTAAAAAAAAGCTGCTTTTTCTCAATGAGTCTTTCCTTGAAAAGAAAAACTGGAGCGGGTGAGCAGATAATAATGCTCATCCCTAACCATGCCCAGCTACTAAATGACAGGTTTTTTTCCGAAGCTCCTGGCACTACAACTTCTATTAAGCCAGCTAGTGGAAACACACCATTTCTGCTAGTTCATGTGCTGTGTAGTCGCACAGTGACAAAAATCCAACTGACACTATTTCTCTCAGAAAGCCATCTCTTCCCTCCAAGATTTTATGGAGCAAAATGTACCTCTTTCCTGAATCAAACAGTCAAATGACCACCTGCCAATGATCAATCAATCATAGACAGGGATGTATACTGGTTGAACTCTTTGGTGCCTGAAAAGGATGCAGCAGTGGGAGCCATAGGAGTTTGTGACACCTCCTCGTTTAGTGTTCATTTTGAGACCCCTCCCCTTTGTTGTCCTCAACCTGCAAGTCCTTCTCCAGGGACATCTTCTCTATATCATCATCACCAGATTCTTCCAAGTGTTCTAATGGTCTATGGCACCTTTCCTGTCACATGCTGACAGAGTTGATGGTACCTCTTCAGCTGCAGACTGAGAGGTGGCTGACCAGTTGCTACTTGCAGCCAGGCAAGATTGTGTGTGATAATGGAACAAACTTGGTGCCTGAGGTAGATTACACATGTGCCTTGCCTGGCCCATGCTTACATGGTAGTACAACATTATCCAAGAAACCATCTCCACATTTAGGCCTGTTCTCACTATTGCCAAACTGTGCTGCCACTTACCAGTTATTTACCCAACCCAGCCTGAGGGCGTTAGCTCATTTAAAAAAAAAAAAACTAGGGATATAGGGGAGTGCAGGGAATGTAAGGATCTTTTCACTTTTTAAACAATGTGGTAGTACAAAAAAAAAAAGGCAGCTCACAAACTGTGCCATCAAATTGTGGTGCCAATTTTTAACTACCAATGCCTGAAGTCTTTAACTCTAATTGTTTTTACAAAGACACCTTGCTATGGCTTCCCACTCTGCATTTAGGCCAGCTAGAGTTACAACTGCCTAATATGCACTGTAAAAATATATTGTCACTGAGGCTGTCCCTCAGAACTATGCTGTTCCATAACACAGCTTTAAAGCTGAACTTTAGGTATGGATTTTATTGCATAGTTAAATATGCATATCCCATACATGTGGGACTGGTGTGAAAGCAGAAAATCACTGTAGTAGTAGCCGCTACTGCAGTGATCGCTGCGGTCTCCTGGGAATTTGGGCTGCCCTGCTGCATAGTTTACATAGGGGGTTGCTTGCTTGGCATGGGTGCCATTCACAGAATGACTTGCAATTTTCTCAATGAATACAAGGCAATATCTGTCTGGATTAGGTGGAGAGGCGGAGCAGTAAGGCCATGATTGTGCATTCCCGTGCACAAACGTGTATAGGCATAGGTAAACCAGTTGTCTCAGTAAACTTTCTGTGGCCTTTATCCCATATGTGATAATTGTGGTAATAAATACAGGTCATCATTTGTATCATAGTTTTTTCTTTCTTCTATAAAAAATTAACTTCTGTGAGATACACTTTTTCCAATCTGCCTGATCGCTTTTATGTTATGTTGGTCCGCTTGTATTCTCCTCAGCAGCACTGAATATATATTTAGGTTGTTATTTGATTTGGCAAAATCATTTGTATTATGAGACCATAATTGGAAATGTGCAACCTGTACTGATATGGCTTGCAAATTATAAATACACTGTAAAAATAAGATTCCACATTACAGTAACAGCACAATAACTATATCACTGGATAACCTTCTGTAACTTGTATTCTCTACACAGGAACTAAGTACACTACAGAGTAAATTGGGAACCGCAGCAGATACTTCAGTTTCACTTATCGAAGTGGATGCACTAAAATCATTTGACCTCACTTCTGCCCTGAACAAACTCAGAGGTGAATACGAAAAATCTGTCCTACAACACAAAGAAGATGCAGAAACCTATTTCAGAGCTAAGGTAATTGTTTTTACAATTGACTGCTCATTTTTTTATCATTCTATCCCTGTTGGTAAAAATAAAAAATAAATAAATCCTAATAATATTAAATACATTTCATATATCAAATAAAATGAACATTATCTAAGCTGCATTTTCTTTTATTTTGAAGATTGAAGAAATTAACAGTGAAACGGCTAAAACAACAGAAGTGGTTGCAACAGTTAAATCAGAAATTTCCAGCACAAAGAAAGAACTCCAAACATTAAACACTGAACTACAGTCGGCTCTAACAGTGGTACGTGTCTGAAAGAATTCAGTCAGTATTTATATTTGTGCATTACTTCTCTTTTAGTCAATTTGCCCAAGTTATCAATTAAATAGTTTTTGAGTATTTTTTAAAGCCCAACTGCAGACAGATTTTTTTTTTCTAGTTTTAGATATGGAAGAGTCGACAATTCACTAAGGTTTTTTATCTTTGACTCTATTGTTGAAATTTTCTTTCACTTTTTATCCCAGTGAAAGTCATGCAGAAGAAAGGAGAGGTGCAGTTTAATGGGCACAGTTAAGCATGGACAGAAATTAAAACACTTTTAGAAGCTCTCACACTTCCCCTTTCTGCTAAAATGTGTCTTCTCTGTCGTCCATTAAGGGACACAGAAATTCAGTAACAGTTGGGTTATACTTCTACCTACAAGAGGTTAGAACACTAGCAAACAAACAAAGTTGTAAGCCAGCCCCATATTACGCCTCCTCTATCCAGCATGCCTTAGTATTTTTACTAGTGTCCTAGGAGGTTGGACAACTTTCCTTCAACTTTGCTGAAAAATGTCTAATAATTTTTGTCATGACATTTTTTTTCCTTGTTAACTTTATTCAAGATTCTTTTTACACTACTGTAATTTTTTTTCTTTGGTGACTTCATAGTCTCTACATAGCAGCTATCCGTATTGGTGGCTTCTAATTAGTTACTGCAAGTACCAAGCATAGAACTTAGTACTCGAGTAATTTGTTTTCTGTTTGTTCTATTTTATTGCTTTATTGTATGGTGTTTTGAGTCAGGGTATGCCCAAAAGGCTCTGTTTTTTACTTTAAATAATTTAAAAAAAGTCTAATAAAAAGACCTTCAATAATACTGCACATACAGCAAATACCTGTTGATCCTGTCAGAAATCCATCGAGCTCTTAACTTCCTGTTTGAACTAACATCTCGAGCAATGTAGTTGCTGCCTGTGTTCACCCTTCTGGACCATAGAACACCTCCAGCTCACATTATGGAGATAAGAAGTAGAGGAGGTGTTCTGTAGTTCAAACAAATGAGATGGGCAGGGCTAACAACAGGTTTCAATATAATAGAATCACTGTTTTGTCAGCTCAAATGGGAAGTTTGAAGAACAATGGATTTCTGACAGATCAATAGATATTTTTCTGTACTTGCAGCACTTTTAAAGGGATAAAACATGGGGACCCATGAATGTACACAAATATATATATATATATATATATATATATATATATATATATATATATTATTTTTTTTGCCCAGACATACACTTTTTATGTAGGAACATACTGGTGAACGTGCATACATTTAGTAATATTCTAGAGCTAGGTTGCACAATCCATGGACCAGTTTTTATGTAGGAACATACTGGTGAACGTGGTGAACTGGTGAACATACTGGTGAAGGAACATACTGGTGAACGTGGTGAACTGGTGAACGTGGTGAACTGGTGAACGTGCATACATTTAGTAATATTCTAGAGCTAGGTTGCACAATCCATGGACCAGTTCTAGTGTTTCATTATTACATCATAGGCATGTGCGGTGTGGTAAACAAGAAGAGCCACACATGTCTTTGATGTAATAAAGACACACTGTGGGAGAACAGCTTATTGTTATTAGATGATGAGTCCAAAATAGTAATGAAGTGGCATTTCCGCACCCCTGTACTCTAAGCATCAGTTTCCCAATGTCTTCATTGTGGTTGTACAAAGGACTTTTGGACTCCATGGGCTGCTTCTGCTCCTTTTAAATGCTGCCTTTGCTGGCTTCTTTCAATGTATTTTGTTGAATTGTTTTTCTGCAGCTGAAACTATTCACTTTTATGTTTTTTTGGCTTACGTATGTTAACATTTATTCAAGAATATTTACAATGCAACACATATGTAATAAACATGTCATCATAGATTCTTCATAACAGCATTGTACAGTACTTGACAAATGTTAATAATGTGGCTCTGAAGCAAAGTGTTTCTGGATATTACTTATTTTAACTTGTTTATATTGGCACACGATACAGAATACATTGTAGTAGTGTGGTTTTGCATTAATCCTTTTTTTTTGTTTAAAAAAATGTTGTTCTCTTTGCTAGAATTATACGCTCGAAAGCAACCTGGCAGAAGTTGTTGCCAGATCTAGTGTGGGGGTGGCTGAATTTCAAGCACAGGTAACCAGCTATGAAGCCGCAATTGAGTCAGCTAAGGTAGAGCTTCACAAGATCATTGTGAATTATCAGGAACTGCTGGACATAAAACAAGCCTTAGATGTAGAAATCTCCACCTACAAGAAGCTCCTGGAGGGTGAAGATATCAAGTGAGTAGACAATATATATACTGTATATCCGTATAATGTACATAGAATTAACACCCTAAACATGGAGAACTAATGGACACAGTGGTATTAGCATTTATTGTTCTGAACTCAATAAGGATTTGCAAACACAAATCAAAGTCTCTGGGTTACAAGTATCAAGATTAAGTCTGCAGATCCTTATTGAATACAAGCTTGCTCAACACTGTTCTTTGCAGGATGTTGTTAATGGCATTAAAATGGCTAATGGGTCTTTCTATTGCACAGTAAAAACAGCTAAGCAAAACATATTCATAACACACACCTTTCATGCATCTGTATATTGTTATTCAGCTGTCTGTTAAATCCATAAATTAAACAGGTTAAAGGTTATGAGTTTAGAATAAGCTGCATATTTAGTTTTATAATGATGGTGAGTATATATATTGCAAAGATAAGACTATAATAATGATCATGCATGCTTGTAGTCCAAAGTGCATGATCCATATAAATTGGGAGGAGGTATGGAGAATTAATAGTGCTGACCTATTTATGCCCACACAAGCACAAAGAGAACATGCAAACTCCAGGCAGGTAGACTAGTGGCTGGCACTTAAACAGCTGACCATAGAGCCTTAAAAAAATTAATCTATTGTCATATGCAAAATTATGAATATTTTATTTCACGTTAGATTCCCTGACCTGGAAGTTTTATCTGGAGGAACGTACACCTACTCATGTAAGTACTGTATTTGAATAACTTTATATTTAGTTTTCGTGTGCAATATTAGTAAACTTGGGAGCATATATTTAAAGAGTAAACAAAACTATAGGAAAATATTTTTTCAGCAACATTTCCAATAAAAAAGTGCATGCTTTGAAATGTTCTATTATTAAATATTATTAAAATATTGACCAAAAATGTCATACATAACATACAGTATATTTGTGCATTGAACTGCTTTCCTTTTTCCTTTTAGCTGATGCTGGCTTTCAGAAGAAAGAATCAAGTGGTGGAGGTGAGTGCTAACTATGAAGTAACCAAAATATAATTTAACAACACCTGTAATGTTTTTACAACTTTTGCAATTTACTTCCACCACGAAAAGCAGTTCCCCATACTGGTTTAGTATGAGAAATATATAGGAACATCTATTTCCATTCTGCAGCAGTATTTAGCATAATTGTTAAATATACCTATACACATAAAAGGATCCTTGGGTGATAACCCTGATATCTATATAGCAGGGCCAGCAGACAACCCTGGGTGACTGTACAAACTAAAAGAAGATCAGCCATTTTATATTATTCCGTTAATATTGTTTTTGTTTGAAATTATGTCAAAACCAGTATCCTAAATATCTAATCTAAAAATACAAAAAGTAAGAGAATACTAATAGGAGAAAGTCATAGCAGCATTAATTACTTACAGTCAGCATTCTAAAGCATAAATAGTTTTAAGCTTAGAGTTAGTTATAGGCCTAGAGTTTAAGAGTAAGGGACAGTTTGCAATCTCTCCCTTGTTTACACAACATCCTCATAAAGTCACATTTTAATTGCTGTTGACTTGCAATGAGTGATCGGATTTACACCCATGGCTTTTAATTTGTAGTGACAACAACATATTCCTTGCAGTTGTGGCCAGGTAGAGAGCCTAAAGTATAACTCCAACCAAGACTTTTTATGTGAAGCTCAATAGTAGGGAAGGGTTAGCACAAGGTTCCTCACACTTGTTTTTACAAAAGGAAAAGGTCATTGCCCTCCCAGAAGGGAGACAGATTTTGGCCAGTCAAAGCAAAATAGAATACAAATCAGTGGTTTCTATATCTTGGAGGTCTGCAATTAATTTGTTCCCCAAATCAGAAAACAGAATAATGTGTTGTCTGTCCTGTTTTAGGATCATTGGGAGCCAGTAGCAGTTATGTTATGTCCATATCCAATATTTCATCATGATTGACACGCCAAGCACAAAAGGATTAGGCACGTGAAGTTTCAGTACCAATTTGTATATGAGTACAATTTGTCCAGGTTTTGGCACTGATGCTGATAACATATAGCGCAACATTAATCATACCCATCGACTAATTAAGTAATTTACGCTAACCTAAACCCCTATTCATGAAACTAATCCATAATCCTGAGCCTAATCTCTACTAAATGTCCGTATACAGTATACTTTGGAGCAACACAAAATACACAAAGAATCTGGCACTGAAAATCCTGAGCCAATATGTATGCACTAATTATAACCCATTGGTTTATTGAAGCAAACTGAATTAGAGATCCAAATCTGTTGCACACTGACATGTTGAAGATGAGGAGTGGCAACAAATAGATTCTAATTTTCTTTTTACTTTGTCCATGTGCCAGACTTTAGAGGGATATGGAACCCATAACCAGTTGATATTAATAGTGGTTTTCACAGAAAGGGTACTAAACTGTATTATAGTTGTGTTGTCAGTTTATATGCAAATAGTGCATAAATGCACAGAGAATTGAAATTCTTCCTAAATCACAATTTTGGCTAGCAATTTTGCTTACTACTATATGTTTAAGTTGTAGTTGGGCTTGAGGGATAACAACCTATAACTTCTAACATATCAATTTTAATCCTTTTTATTGTACTGTAATTTCCATATTCATTTCAGTGTTTTGTTTCTGTGTTCTGTGATGTGATGTATATGCTATTTATGGTGTCGCACACACATATAGGAAAATGTATAGAAAACTCAATAACACACAGGTGTACATTTCTTACCCATTATTCTGTTTCTTTTTGTAGATTTTTCGTTGGAGAGTATCCTCTGAGGAACTTCACTCTTTAAGAAAAATGCCTCCCTGAAACCTGAACCTGCTATATTTTGCTTAATTAATGTCAATACAGTCTACAGTGTAATGTCTACAGTTATAGTAATACTCACACATTGCTATTAACTGCTTTCATAGCATTTATTTTCTTCTATCTTTAAAAATAAATGTTTTTCTTCATGCCTTCTGTGGCCTTATTTATAAAAATATGGCAGTATGTATCATGCTATCTACATTGTGTTGGAGATACAGAATGCATAAAAGTTCTGTGGATCCTAGAGGCTAATGTATCTTGCTTGGGACCCTTGATACTTATACCAGCTATATTACTACAAGCTCAATATATCACAAAATGTGATGTTAAGGGGGAAAAAAATAGCAGCATTTGTGACTTGTTTGACATCATGGAAAAACAACAAATTGCTATTACATGCAGATCAAATGTGAGAACCATATATGGCATTAAATACAATATATATCAGTCTGAAAACAAGACAATTCAGTAAACTTAAGGCAAAATTTTTATAGTATTGAATAGAGTACAGAGGGATTAGAATGCTTGTCAGTTTTTAATGTTGTTTGTGCCCCCCCGTTAAGTAGATCCCCCCTCTCTTTTTGTCCTGTTGACCATTATTGAAAGTAAAAGAAAACTCCAAATTAGTTGTTTCCAGAAAAGTAACATTTTGAAAATCTTCCATTGGGTACACTAGTTCTGGTGACCTGGGGATCCCCAAGGAATTCCCTTAATTTGCAGAGATTTCCTCTCATTTCCTGTTTGATTATGGGACAGGAAGTGAAGGGTCATCTACGCAATGGGACACAGGGGTTTAACCCTCCCTTGCTCTATCCAAACTGAAAAAAAAAGTTTTGCCTATAGTTCTAGTTTAATCTGTATTGCAACTTTGGAACTTAGACATTGCTTTGTAGATGGATTACTGTAAGACTGGTAACCAAAATAGATTATAAATGTTTAATTAGCCGAACCATTGGTGGATTTGTACATTTTACAACCCCCTGTAAATAACTCCTTTGAGGGTTTTGATGTGTAAAATGCAACTTATCTGCCAGCTGTGTTAGGCCTAGTACACCCCTATGTGCACATTAAAAACTGTGTGTGTGTGTGTGTGTGTGTGTGTGTGTGTGTGTGTGTGTATGTATATATATATATATATATATATATATATATATATATATATATATACACACACACAGTATCTCACAAAAGTGAGTATACCCCTCACATTTTTGTAAATATTTTATTATATCTTTTCATGTGAAAACACTGAAGAAATGACACGTTGCTACAATGTAAAGTAATGAGCGTACAGCTTGTATAACAGTGTAAATTTGCTGTCCCCTCAACATACAGCCATTAATGTCTAAACTGCTGGCAACAAAAGTGAGTACACCCCTAAGTAAAAATGTCCAAATTGGGCCCAAAGTGTCAACATTTTGTGTGGCCACCAATATTTTACAGCACTGCCTTAACCCTCTTGGGCATGGAGTTCACCAGAGCTTCACAGGTTGTCACTGGAGTCCTCTTCCACTCATCAAGGAGTTGGTGGATGTTAGAGACCTTGTGTTCCTCCACCTTCCGTTTGAGGATGCCCCACAGATGCTCAATAGGGTTTAGGTCTGGGGAAATGCTTGGCCAGTCCATCACCTTTATCCTCAGCTTCTTTAGCAAGGCAGTGGTTGTCTTGGAGGTGTGTTTGGGGCCCAATGTGTTGGAATACTGCCCTGCGGCCCAGTCCCCAAAGGGAGAGGATCATGCTCTGCTTCAGTATGTCACAGTACATGTTGGCATTCATGGTTCCCTCAATGAACTGTAACTCCCCAGTGCTGGCAGCACTCATGCAGCCCCAGACCATGACACTCCCACCACCATGCTTGACTGTAGGCAAGACACACTTGTCTTTATACTCCTCACCTGGTTGCCGCCACACACGCTTGACACCATCTGAACCAAATATGTTTATCTTGGTCTCATCAGACCACAGGACATGGTTCCAGTAATCCATGTCCTTAGACTGCTTGTCTTAAGCAAACTGTTTTCGGCCTTTCTTGTGCATCATATGTGGAGAGCTAAAGTTCATTGAGGGAACCATGAATGCCAACATGTACTGTGACATACTGAAGCAGAGCATGATCCCCTCCTTTCAACCCCAAACACACCTCCAAGATGGCCACTGCCATGCTAAAGAAGCTGAGGGTAAAGTTGATGGACTGACCAAGCATGTCTCCAGACCTAAACCCTATTGAGCATCTGTATATATGAGCTCAGCAAACGATTGTCCCATGCTGAATGAATAGTGTTGATTTTCATTCTGCATGGGGCAAACGTATGCTGGCCCTATATGAGCTCAGCATACAATTGTCCCATGCTGAATGAAAAGTGTTGATTTTCATTCTGCATGGAGCAAACGTATGCTGACCTTATATGAGCTCAACATATGTTTTCCCCATGCAGAATGAAAAGTCCGGTTTTATATTCTGCATGGGGCAAACGTATGCTGAGCTCATATGGGGCCAGCATACGTTTGTCCCATGCAGAATGAAAAGTGCGGATTTTCATTCTACATATGACAAATGTATGCTAGCCGTATATGAACTCAGCATACATTCGTCCCATGCAGAATGAAAAGTCCCGTTTTCTATTCTGCATGGGGCAAACGGATGCTGAGCTCATATATGAACTCAGCATACATTTGTCCCATGCAGAATGAAAATGGATGCTAATATACATCCTATTTAAATAAAAATAACTGAAATACATTTATGTTGAAAAAAAATATTTTTTTATTAATTTTATAACTGTGTTATGTGGGCTGATAGTCATGGTTATGGTGATTGTGGAGGGAGGGGGAAGGCGTGAGGCTGGCGCTCATGATATATAAAGGAGCTGGGAGTGGAGGTGGATAGTCCACATAACCCTGTGGACCATATGGGTTCTGGGGCATGGTGGGTGGTGGCTGCTGCTGAGGAGGGGGCTGATAGAGAGAGGGGGGTCGTAGCACTGCTGAGTTACTAGAGGATATTGGGGGTTTCGGAAATGAAGGGTATAGATCGGATGGAGGAGTATTTCTCCTCCTATACTCTGTACATACTTCATTCAACCGATCCATACACTCCACCCGATGTTGTTCCCCAACATCCTCTATCTTATGATATAGGCAGGGGAGGGCTGGCCCAGGGGGTAGGGTGGCAATTGCCCCCCAGGCCACCCTAACTTACATTTAAAATGGCTGATGGCTGCTGCCCACTCACACTTTTTTTCTTGTGGAGGAAGGAAATAGGGCCCAGGGGCGCAGCCACCAACTAACTGCAGGCAAAGGGGGGCGCCCAGGGCCGGCCCTACCATGGATCCCGCTAGGCCCATTAGGTGGGCATGGATGGTGAGCTGATTTGGTGGTTCAATGGGCCACTTGACTGGACTTGGTCCCCAGGCCTACGGCTGCCAGCCCTCCCCTGGATATAGGTAGCGGCAGAAAGAGGCGGTTCTGTTCCTTGGCTCCAAAAAAAGAATCCAGAAAACTACTTTGTTCTGGGGAGGGGAGAGAAGACTGACCAAGATGGCCGCATGATGAGGTAGCTCCTCACACCAAAGCCTAACTCTGCACCTACCTGGCTGGTCTCCGCTGAGAGAGCCTGGCGGCAGCCGTGGAGGCAGGGGCAGGACTGGAGGGCCCCAGGGTATCTCTGGCCTCATTCTCTGGCCCCACACAGGGTGAGTCCTGTTGCCTAGTGTGCAGATAGCTGAGCGGGCAACGACCAGAGCGGACGGATGCTGTGGCCCGACCCGCGCGTGGAGGAGTAAGGCCCGGGGCTCCCTAGGGCCGCTGGTGGAGGGACGTTGCAGCCGGCTCTGAGCCCCACTACAAAGGGAAGGCTCGTGCCCTGAATCCGGGCGACCAGTGAGCGGAGAAGGTGACGGCAGGCGTAAGCCGGGACAAGCGGATGCAATGGTCGGATCCACCTGCAGAGAAGCAAGGCGCAAATCTCCATGAAGCAGTTGGGGGGAGACATCGCAGATTGCTTCAGTGCTCCGGTGCAAGGGCTCTGGGTCCAGGGACCCCTTGAGCAGAGAAGGAGACGGCAGGTGCGAGCCAGGACGTATGTGTGCTCGAGGCAGAGTGAACACAGCTGCCGGACCCATCCATGGAGAAACAGGGCTAGCAGGGAGATGCCACAGCTGGCTTCAAGGTGAGGGGAAGGAGTGAAGAAGGTAAATACAAATAACACAGGTGACCCCCATAATAAAGAGAACCCCTACACCAGGCCCCCTGGAGGCAGAAGTGGTGAGAGGCAAAGATGGTCAGCCCTGGTAACCGGCATTGATACTACCCCGATTCTGCTGTGGGGACATAAACAAAGGGACGCCATTGCTGGACCGCTTGCCTGCCTGCTTTAGGGGGCTGAAGAGCTGAGAAGCTAGAGCCTGGAATTCAGAGCACAGAATCAGAAGCTTAAAAGGGAAAAGAGACTAACCCTGCCAGCTGGAGATCCCTGGTGAGAAAATAGCTACAACAGGTACTTTAAAAACTTTTTTATTTACATATAAACTGTGAACAACTTTTTAGACATATTGGCCTGCAAGGCGGGGAAAATAAAATAAAATAGAAACAAGGGATAGAACAAAGGATAAAAGTCCAGAAACTATCAGCTTAAAAGTGATCCTGAAAAAAGATAAATAGGATACACTACTGTATAGTGAAAGAGAGACACCTAGAGGATTACAAGGGAAGAGTGAGATGCCTCCAAAAGGATCCCAAGCACAAAAAGCAAAAAACTATCAATAGGGACAAGGGCTGGTACAAGGATTTTTGAGACCCTAGACGAAACCTCATTTTGCCCCCCCTTGGCTCCACCCATGACTCCACTCCCTTTTCTCTGCCCAGTCTGATCAGCGCCAATCAAATGTAGCCTCACCAGCGCCCCTCAAATACAGCTTCACCAGCGCCAATCAATACAGCCTCACCTGTGCCCATCAAATACAGCCTCACCTGTGCCCATCAAATACAGCTTCATCAGCGCCAATCAATACAGCCTCATCTGTGCCCATCAAATACAGCCTCATCTGTGCCCATCAAATACAGCCTCATCAGCGTCAATCAATACAGCCTCCCCTGTGTCCATCAAATACAGTTTCACCAGCACCAATCAAACCAGCGTCACCAACGCCAATCAATACAGCCTCACCTGTGTCTCACAATGTGCCATCCAGGCTCTGATCTCCATGTCCCATGACATGCCAGGATGCATCCTGCACAGCGCCCTCCACGTGGGGGGTGGGGCAGCTATGGTGCTGGCCAGTGACTGTAGTGACATGCATAACATGCCAGGATGCACAGCGGCCTCTGGGGTGGGGGGAATGGGGGAGTGGTCCTGCCAGCCGCGGTTCTCCTCTCCACTTCACTTACACAATTGAGGCAGAGGGGCCTCCGGAGGAGGCTGCTCCTCTCCAATTCTCGACTGCACTGATGGCATGATTGAGGCAGCTGCCAGCCGTGGCTCTCCTCACTGATGACATGAATCAATGCAGAGCAACCAGTGGCAGATCAACATTGGCCAGGCGCCCTAGGCGGCCGCCTACTCCGCCTAGTGGTAGAGCCGGCCCTGATAGGGACCAAAGAGGAGAACACCCATAAGACCCAAAATACACAAAATTCAGACATAAAGGGCTATTTTCAGCAAATGTAACAGCAACCCAAAGTAGGCAATACAGGAGACCCGGATATAACAACAGAAAGAGAATTTGAAAACAGTTTTCCAATAAGTACACAAATGGATACAGTTGAAAAGGAAAGAGGAGAAAAAGAACCATTGAATATGGAAGCTTATATAAAATCCCTACCTACTAGGGGGGATATGGATAAATATGTATCTAATTTGGAAACATGCTTTAAGTCAGAAATACAAGAAATGAAAAACTCTATAGAGGGTACCCAAAAAAGAATGGACACAAGAGTACACAAAAAAGAATGGCAAGAGTATTAGACCTAGAACAAAGAATGATGCAAGCTGAAAAAGAAAACCTAGAACTGGGGAGCTGTCTAAAACAAGCTATTAATGATGCAGATGAACAAGAAAATAGGAGTAGGCAGAATAATATTAGAGTCAGGGAACTGCCAGAGGCAACTGGACCAGAGGAGTTAATGCCAACCCTTAAAGGTATTTTTAATACACTGCTAGAGCAACCTCCAACCGCAGAACTGAGGCTAGATCGGGCACATAGATCACTGGGCCCCAGAAATGCGGATCCTGGGAAACCGGGCGATGTCATCTGTAGAGTCCACTTTTATGACATCAAAGAAAAAATCATGGCTGCAACCCACCAACAGAGAACATTAGATTTTGATGGAGCAAAAATAATGTTACTGCAAGATCTTTCTAAGGATAATTTGTATTCTGAGAGAAAGGAAAATTCTGTATAAATGAAAATTTCCGTTCCAAATCCTAGTATACTACAAAGGGAAAAAGGCTACATTTCAAGACATTGAGGATCTCCCGGACTTTGTGAAAATCCTTCAGCTTCCTGAAGTGGAATTGCCTCAATGGCCCCAAACATATACGGATTACCCTACGAGGCATGATAAGAGAAAATGAACTTTTTTTAGAGACTTTTTTTCTTCTCTTTGGGTGACATGTGACATGTGGGGGGAGAGGGGATGGGAGAAGGGACGGGGGATTGAGGTCGTGGGAGAATAAATTCCACTTTTTTTTTCTCTCTCTCTCTTTTCCTCTCCTTTCCACAAAATTTAAATAGCACATTTTGGCTCAACGCACTAGATTAGGATAAAAGGAAATATGCCTGAATGGAGGGAATCAGGTATATAACACATAAGGGCTACACAGATTTCCCTCCTTCCTTCCCTTTACATTTTTTTTCCTTTTCTTTTCTTTTTTTTTCACAAAATTTAAGAGTAAGTTTTGATATAATGCACTAAGACTTAGACAATTTTTTTTTTCTCACAAAATTTAAAAGAGCAGGTTTTGGCACAATGCACTAGACTAAGATGAAAGAAAACGTGCCTGAAAGAAGGGAATCAGGTATATAACACATAAGGGCTACACAGGTTTCCCTCCCTCCTCCCCTTTAAGAGAGGAAAAAGGAGGGGTAGGGAAAAGGGGAGAGAAGAGGGAAGGAGGGATGAAAAAAGAAAAAAAATATATAATTTTTTGCAGAGATGCAAGAAAACATATTTGATGAGAAGAAAGTAAATAGGCACTGGTGTGACACACAATTCCTCCCCCCTCTTTTTTCTCACTCTTGTGTCCCCTCCATGTTTTCTCCTGTGGGTATACCCAGGGTTCCTGGTCTTTTATTTACACACAAGGAGGGAAAATGAGATAGAGACAAGAGGTAAAGAACAGGGCCGGCTCTACCACTAGGCAGAGTAGGCGGCTGCCTAGGGTGCCACTGCCACCCAGGGCGCCCGGCCACTGTTGATCTGTCACTGGTCTGCATCGATCACTCCTGTCACTGGAGAGCCGCGGCTGGCAGCACACCAGGCTGCTAAAACGAGGCGGGTCCAGGGGCAAAGGTGCAGGCCTGTGTACCACGGCTAAAGAAATGGGTAGAGAGGTGCTGCAAAAATCTCCACCTCCACCACCTCCATTGTATACATGGACAGGGCAAAGGGGGTGGATTCAGGAGTGGAGGCAAAGGGGGCGGCAAAATGAGGTTTCGCCTAGGGTGTCAAAAATCCTTGCACCAGCCCTGGTAAAGAAAAGAGTAAAACAAAACATAGGCTTGGGGAAAATTATGCGGCCAATCTAGTGGAGGTTACCCTATACCCCCCAGTTAGGGAACTTACAGTAGTAAGGGTGGACAAGTAGTCAATTAAAAATAGGGATAGACGCTTGAATGTGTGGCTGTGGTGTGTGTGAGTGTGAAAACAATTAGGATATTGTAATATCCCCATAAAGGGGAAGTAAGCATCAGAGGGGGGTTTTTTTTGCCTCTAACCCTATGGGCCCGGTGAAGTTCTGCTCCTTCAACATGAGAGGATTGAACTCTCCAGCTAAGAGATTACAAATTCTACATTTCCCTCATAAACAAAAGGTGGACATTGTCTCCTTCCAGGAGAGGCATTTTCGCTCAGGTCACATACCCAATATACGGAATGAACATTATGCAACATGGTATTATGATACGTTTGCCTATTCAAAATCTAGAGGTGTCTCTATAGCAATCCATAAATCCCTTCCCTGTCAGGTTTTGGATAGCTGGGGGAGCAGGGATGGAAGATCGTTGCTCCTAAAGATATCCATTTACGGAGAAAAATATACCCTTATTAATCTTTATTTACCAAATCAAGAACAGATCACGGCAGGGATAAAAATAGTGACAAGTCTTTTGGAAAAGGCAGAGGGGGCCATATTAATAGGAGGAGATTTTAATTTTGTCCTTGACACAAAATTAGATACTACAGCAGCTCGAGTATTTCAAACTAATAGTCAAACGAACACATTTAAGAATATTATGGATAAATATAAGCTGCTAGACATCTGGAGAATTCTCCATCCAAAAGAAAATGATTACTCTTTTTTTCTCAAAAATTCCACGTACCACAGATTAGACTTTTTTCTCATAAATCAAAAAGTAATCCCATTGGTATCCTCCTCCAAGATGGGAAATTTTGTCTGGTCAGATCATGCCCCGGTATTCGTAATACTAGACCTCCCAAATCATACAAAGAAAAGATGGTCATGCAGACTAAATGAAAATTTGTTGATGGATGAGGCCTGTATTGCAGAAATACGTCAAGCTATTGAGAACTTTAAGACAGATCACCTATATGATGAGACTTCTCCCCCGATACAGTGGGAAGCATTAAAATGCGTACTAAGTGGCTTACTCATAAAGTATGGGTCTAGATTAAAAGGAAAATAATCTGGAAACATTTCGTAAAAAGTACAACAATATATCAAAGAAACAGCAATATCAAATTTGTCTATAGAAACAAGATTTTTCAGTAGAGGAAATCCAAAAGGTTATTAGATCTTTGAAAAGAAAGGAAGGGAGGCGCCTCTAAGTGCAGTATTAAAAGCAGGTTTATTACAAAGAGGGATTAAAAACACTCACTAGATGTCAAGGAATGATCAGCAAGGGAACTAGTCCATAGGGGCGTCACTGTATGTTCTGTGCACCAGGGAATGTGTCTCCTGACACTGCGGTGGATCTCCGGTCATCTGTGGAAAAGATGGTGAAGCCGGCTGTGTATCCAGGACGAGGCTCGGACCGCAGGAGACAGGGCGCAGGCGAGTGACGTCACTGCTATGCGATGCGTTTCATTGGGTGAACGGCCCAGGTGACTGTAAGACCGCGCCTCTTCCTCAGGCAAGGACTGTTCAGTACGGAAACATGCTGGTTATATATTGGCTCTTCCAACTTTGTGGTGTATGGCCTCACATGTCCGTGCGGCTTACTATATGTGGGCCGCACCATTCGACCTTTAAGGTGTCGCTTTGGCGAACACCGGAGGCTTATTCAAGAAGGAGAGGACTACCATAGCGTACGCAGACACTTCTTGGAGAGACACAGGAAGTCCACACAGGGCCTGAGGGTCTGAGTTATCGAGCAGCTAGCCTCCGCATTACCCGAAGCAGAACGTTTTAAAAAACTCTGCGCTCGGGAAACTTTTTGGATATTTACGTTAGATGTTCTCTCACTTGGTGGCCTAAATGAAAGCATTGAGACGTCATCAATCTTGTAGTATGTTATCTCCACCTGCCTGTAACTTTGCACCTTTACCATCATTAGTCTGGTTTTTGCCATCTTTAAAAACTAACAGCCCTATAGCAGTTTCTATATAGGGTGCCCTTTTCACGAATATGTGCCTCTCAGATCGGGCGTGCGATCCGTGCGTGCAATGCACGGCCCAATCTCCTTTGTCTTGAGGGCATACTATTCGTGTGTACGGCTCTGCTGGATATACCGTGTACATGCACCTACTTTTCATATAAATTTCTATATACTTTTATGTGATGGCTATTATGTACAGTTTACATATGCGACGCTATGCTCCATTCTCATAATTTTGTGTGGTGGAGTGTTGATCGCATGTAGACCACTAATAATATTTGCCAGATGCTTCCATGAATATGTTGTCCCCATGCGATCCATGAACATGCTGTTTTTATGCGATTCGTTTGTCCCAACCCTTTCTGCGATCGCGCGTATGAATCGCTTATGCAGCACACGGCTCTGTTTTGACATACCGTGCCTATGCACCATTCCCTAATTCCCCATACCTTCCAGTCATGTCCATTATACATAGTGTTTCCCCACGATACTAGCGATCTCACCCCCACTCGCATGTCTTTGTGTGAGGGAGTGCTGACTGCAGATAGTTTTTCTCACATTGAATTATATTTGGGTAACTTATGTATATATATTTTTAATGCATATCTCTCCCCTTCTTTTTGACTTTGTGCTAATGTATATATATGATATCATACATTAGGTTCTATTATGCAGTGCCCCTAAGATATATACACTTTCTTGTCTCCCCAGTTTATATTCACATGTCCTTACGATTGTATCTTGGTATCTATTAACAGTACATCCATTACTCATTTGTACCCGTGCTGCTGTTCCTATATTGCATTATATTGCTGTGTGTTGTAATGCTGCTTCTCCGCATATACTTCCTTTGCATACACTGCTTCTCAACTCCGGATATTGCCTCAGTGAGGTCATTCACATTTGTTCCGCCCCCCGCCTTCTCAGCCAATATATGTCCAGCATGTTCCCATACTGAACAGTCCTTGCCTGAGGAAGAGGCGTGGTCTTACAGTCACCTGGGCCGTACGCCCAATGAAACACGTCGCATAGCAGTGACGTCACTCGCCTGCGCCCTGTCTCCTGTGGTCCGAGCCTCGTCCTGGATACACAGCCGGCTTCACCATCTTTTCCACAGACGACCGGAGATCCACCGCAGTGTCAGGAGACACATTCCCTGGTGCACAGAACATACAGTGACGCCACTATGGACTAGTTCCCTTGCTGATCATTCCTTGACATCTAGTGAGTGTTTTTAATCCCTCTTTGTAATAAACCTGCTTTTAATACTGCACTTAGAGGCGCCTCCCTTCCTTTCTTTTCTTTCAGTTTTGTGAAGCCTGGTTCAGCTTCTTGGGACTGGCTGCCTCCCCTTGGAACATTTATGGACTTCCACCTCCACCTCACAAATTGTGTGATGTGGTAGGGACTTTAATTTTAACTTTATTTTATTTTTCTTATATATGTCATCTTCTTACTTATTTTTATTACATATCGCTTGTGGTATACTATAATATATATATATATATATATATATATATATATATACACACTTACTGGGCTGATAGCGGTTGTGCGCACATACCTGTTTTTTATTAGATCTTTGGCACTGGGAAAAAGCCCAGGTCCAGACGGATTTACCTCACGGTTTTACAAGATATTGGAGGAAGACTTGAAACCAATATTAAGTAAGACATTTAATTCAATCTCTACCTCCCGGCCCTTTGTTACCCAAGGGATGGAAGCACATATTACAGTTATCCCTAAACCCGAAAAAGATCATACAGTGTGTGGCAATTATCAGCCTATTTCCCTGACAAATATGGATCTGCAAATCTATTCTAAAATTGTAACAAATAGGCTTACTCCAATATTGCCTTCATATATTCATTTGGACCAAGTCGGGTTCACGAAGGGTCGGGAGGCTAGGGATAATACACTGAAGACAATTACACTGATGGAACATGGCCAGAGGGACACCATCCCATCCTGTCTTCTTTCTATAGATGCTGAAAAGGCGTTTGACAGGGTGGGATGGTGTTTCCTGGAGGAAACCTTGAGACAGTGGGGGGTGGGTCCCTTACTGTTTCAGAGAATTATGGCCCTATACTGTAACACAAAAGCAAGAATTCGGATAAATGGCTTGCTCTCAGACCCGATACAGATTACAAATGATACTGGACAGGGGTGTCCCCTGTCCCCCGTATTATATGTGTTGATGATGGAGCATTTGACTACAGCTATCCGTAATAACCCAGATATACAAGGGATTAAGGTTAAAGGTAAAGAATATAAAACATCAGTATACACAGATGATTTACTATCATATATTACCAATCCAATTGTTACAATGCCAAGCCTTATTCATGAATTTGAAAGATTTGGGAAAGTGAGCAACTTTAAAGTGAACTATGAAAAATCAAAAGCACTGAATGTCTCATTAACAGATAGCACACAATTACAGATCCAGGAGAATTTTCCCTTTAAATGGCAAAAAGTGGCCCTTAAATACTTAGGAATTCATATACCTAAAGATCTAAAAAAAAAAAAACTACAAGAGCTGAACTATAATCCATTAATTAAAAAGATTGTAAAGACACTTCAAAAATATGATGAGAAGACGCTGTCATGGATGGGTAGAACAAATATAATTAAAATGGATATATTACCAAAAATGTTATACGTATTTCAAACAATCCCAGTAATGCCCATCACGACCCTATTAAGCCAATTACAAAATGCAATAAGAGAATTTATATGAGAACCCAAAGTTCCTTGAATTAAAAGAGAAATATTAATTAGGACAAAATTGAACGGAGGAGTAGCCCTCCCAGACTTTATGAGGTACCTGCACGCTGCGCATATAACGAGAATCGTGGACTGGTTTCACAACTCAAACAGCAAACAATGGGTAGGACTAGATGAAGATATTATGGATGGGGGGCTGAGGGCCCTGTCGTGGGTGATACCTAAAAATCGACCCGGGATGGAAGCGGCGCCATCTCTGGTCCATTGAACTCTAAGGGTCTGGGATATTGGGACAATGGGATGAAACCCGAAATACGGTCATTATAAATAAATATATAATATAAGGGGTGGGACTCGACGAGGGCCCTTAGGGAGAGATAAGGGGTTTCCCCCCCCTTTTTTTTTTTCTCTTTCGTGTGCCTGAGGATTAATGGAGTATGGGTGATGGAGAGTAAGGGAGGTTAGGGATGGTGGGGGTGCGTAATGGCAACAATATAAAATTACTTACTTTTGAAAACAGAGGTAATGTGGTAGTTACAAGTATAGAGAAACAACAATAACATCAAGACAGTAACCTATATACTTGAAATTAAGAATACTGTAAAAAAATAAATATATAAGAAGAGAATGTTGATATGGAATATTATATATAGCACCCTGCCGTTGATTGATTCTTATTCTACTCTTGGGTAATTATCTTGGGGTGGGAGGGGTGGAGGATGGGAGATAATAGGGAGGAGGGGATAGAGGGAAAGTATATTTAAAGGTGGTTACTTTATAAATGACTGTAAGATGCAGTATTTTAATGTCTGGAATACCTTCTGTTGTGAACGTTATTAATATTTAAAATCAATAAAAAGGAAATTGTAACCAAAAAAGGATCCAGACTATGCCTCTCCTATCGCACTTCGCTCAGCAGTGCTAGGACCCTATCCTCTCCCTCAGGGTCCAATACAGCACTGCCCCCCCCTCTGTTGCTGGGTATGGCCATGCCCACGTCCACGTCCACACCCAGGGCCACGGACACCGACACGACTGGGCACCTCCCCATGATCCTGGCTGCCGATTGGTGCCTGCAAAATCAAGAAAATATATAGATTGGTATGCAGGTAGATAAACAAACAGACATTGCGGTGGACATGCACACGGTTGGACACTTACCTCAGGTCTTGGCTCCTTTGCAGGGCAGCCAACATCACTGCGTTGTCCATGGCGCAGGTGGAGGGTCTGTCCACCTCCTGCTCCGGCTTCATCTCTAGCTTCGGCTCCGGCTCCGGCTCCTTCCCTGTTTTTTATTAGATCTTTGGCACTGGGAAAAAGCCCAGGTCCAGACGGATTTACCTCACGGTTTTACAAGATATTGGAGGAGGACTTGAAACCAATATTAAGTAAGACATTTAATTCAATCTCTACCTCCCGGCCCTTTGTTACCCAAGGGATGGAAGCACATATTACAGTTATCCCTAAACCCGAAAAAGATCATACAGTGTGTGGCAATTATCAGCCTATTTCCCTGACAAATATGGATCTGCAAATCTATTCTAAAATTGTAACAAATAGGCTTACTCCAATATTGCCTTCATATATTCATTTGGACCAAGTCGGGTTCACGAAGGGTCGGGAGGCTAGGGATAATACACTGAAGACAATTACACTGATGGAACATGGCCAGAGGGACACCATCCCATCCTGTCTTCTTTCTATAGATGCTGAAAAGGCGTTTGACAGGGTGGGATGGTGTTTCCTGGAGGAAACCTTGAGACAGTGGGGGGTGGGTCCCTTACTGTTTCAGAGAATTATGGCCCTATACTGTAACACAAAAGCAAGAATTCGGATAAATGGCTTGCTCTCAGACCCGATACAGATTACAAATGATACTGGACAGGGGTGTCCCCTGTCCCCCGTATTATATGTGTTGATGATGGAGCATTTGACTACAGCTATCCGTAATAACCCAGATATACAAGGGATTAAGGTTAAAGGTAAAGAATATAAAACATCAGTATACACAGATGATTTACTATCATATATTACCAATCCAATTGTTACAATGCCAAGCCTTATTCATGAATTTGAAAGATTTGGGAAAGTGAGCAACTTTAAAGTGAACTATGAAAAATCAGAAGCACTGAATGTCTCATTAACAGATAGCACACAATTACAGATCCAGGAGAATTTTCCCTTTAAATGGCAAAAAGTGGCCCTTAAATACTTAGGAATTCATATACCTAAAGATCTAAAAAAAAAAAAAAAACTACAAGAGCTGAACTATAATCCATTAATTAAAAAGATTGTAAAGACACTTCAAAAATATGATGAGAAGACGCTGTCATGGATGGGTAGAACAAATATAATTAAAATGGATATATTACCAAAAATGTTATACGTATTTCAAACAATCCCAGTAATGCCCATCTCGACCCTATTAAGCCAATTACAAAATGCAATAAGAGAATTTATATGAGAACCCAAAGTTCCTTGAATTAAAAGAGAAATATTAATTAGGACAAAATTAAACGGAGGAGTAGCCCTCCCAGACTTTATGAGGTACCTGCGCGCTCCGCATATAACGAGAATCGTGGACTGGTTTCACAACTCAAACAGCAAACAATGGGTAGGACTAGATGAAGATATTATGGATGGGGGGCTGAGGGCCCTGTCGTGGGTGATACCTAAAAATCGACCCGGGATGGAAGCGGCGCCATCTCTGGTCCATTGAACTCTAAGGGTCTGGGATATTTTAATGAAGAAAAAACTTCAATCTACTCAAATTGGACCCATGACACCATTATTTTTTAACCTAGAGTTTCGGCCCACGGCGGGGTCCCCAGTCTTTCTAAAATGGAACAGAAAGGAAAATACTAGATTGGTTCAAACATTAGTGAATGGGAAACTTCCTCCATTAAAAATGCTCGGGAGGAAAATAAAAACAACTGGATACAACATAAACAATTACAAACATATATCCATCAGGTAAACCAAAGATCAGTATTAGAGAGACCATATACAGAGTTTGAAAAGATATTGATACAGGTAAAAAAACCTACCCATGTAATATCAACAATATATAATTGTTTACTACCTACAAAGCTCGAAGAAGGGGTAACATATTTAAATAAATGGGAAATAAAATTAGGAATAAGAATAAAGACAGCAGATTGGGAACGTTCTATGGTACTGACACAAATTATCTCCATCAACTAGATATGAGGAAGGAAATTATAAAATTATAGCAAGGTGGTATAGGACACCGGTCGATCTTCATAGAATTAATATTGAGGACTCCTAAAATTGCTGGAAATGTAAAAGCGCTAAAGGGACAATGTCTCATATGTGGTATTTTTGCCCAAAGATATGGCAATTTTGGTCAGAGATATTTAAGATATATAGAGAAATCACTAAATCCACCTTGCAGCTAGATATATATTCCTCTGTCTTGTCAATTATACCAGGATCACTAAAACTTATTAAAGAAGGTATCTTGAGATATATGTTGATGGCTTCAAGAACAATGATAGCACGCAATTGGAAAAAAGTAAATGCTCCATCAGTTCTGGGTTAGGTGTGTGAGATGGGCGAACTGTGATCCATGGAGGGGGCAATTAAAACAGAAGAGGGCCTAAAATCACGATTCTCTAAAACATGGAGACAATGGGATGAAACCCGAAATACGGTCATTATAAATAAATATATAATATAAGGGGTGGGACTCGACGAGGGCCCTTAGGGAGAGATAAGGGGTTCCCCCCCCCCTTTTTTTTTTTCTCTTTCGTGTGCCTGAGGATTAATGGAGTATGGGTGATGGAGAGTAAGGGAGGTTAGGGATGGTGGGGGTGCGTAATGGCAACAATATAAAATTACTTACTTTTGAAAACAGAGGTAATGTGGTAGTTACAAGTATAGAGAAACAACAATAACATCAAGACAGTAACCTATATACTTGAAATTAAGAATACTGTAAAAAAATAAATATATAAGAAGAGAATGTTGATATGGAATATTATATATAGCACCCTGCCGTTGATTGATTCTTATTCTACTCTTGGGTAATTATCTTGGGGTGGGAGGGGTGGAGGATGGGAGATAATAGGGAGGAGGGGATAGAGGGAAAGTATATTTAAAGGTGGTTACTTTATAAATGACTGTAAGATGCAGTATTTTAATGTCTGGAATACCTTCTGTTGTGAACGTTATTAATATTTAAAATCAATAAAAAGGAAATTGTAACCAAAAAAGGATCCAGACTATGCCTCTCCTATCGCACTTCGCTCAGCAGTGCTAGGACCCTATCCTCTCCCTCAGGGTCCAATACAGCACTGCCCCCCCCTCTGTTGCTGGGTATGGCCATGCCCACGTCCACGTCCACACCCAGGGCCACGGACACCGACACGACTGGGCACCTCCCCATGATCCTGGCTGCCGATTGGTGCCTGCAAAATCAAGAAAATATATAGATTGGTATGCAGGTAGATAAACAAACAGACATTGCGATGGACATGCACACGGTTGGACACTTACCTCAGGTCTTGGCTCCTTTGCAGGGCAGCCAACATCACTGCGTTGTCCATGGCGCAGGTGGAGGGTCTGTCCACCTCCTGCTCCGGCTTCATCTCTAGCTTCGGCTCCGGCTCCTTCCTTTTCCCCGAAATATTGGATGTTGTTCTAAAAAAAATATATATTTTTAAAATTAATTTAAAAAAATGGTCTAATGAAAATTAATATACAAAAGAAATAAAAATGAATAATTTGACTAAACTCACTCTCTGCTGCTGTTCAGCATCGATTGACACATGAACAGGAGGTTTTGCGCATGCACATGCGTTTTTTTTGGGGGGAGCAGGTGCTCCGGATGTGGACACCCTCTCTTCATCAGTAATGTCCCTCTGGACACGGTCCCGGAGCGACTTCCACTGCTTTTGCAACTTCTTCCCTAAGGTATAGGAGAAAAGAAACTAATACGTAAGTGTTCTGCATTACACTATAGACAAAACTATACAGAACAGGCATTACATGTACTTACTGGTCTCCTGCTGGACATGCGGTGTCATCTCTTCCCACCCGGGGGTGATCGAGGAGCTAATATCATTCCACAGCTTGACCCTAAGTACATGATCCCCATGGTTTGGGTGATCCCACAGAGCAGGGTGAGCCTCCACCGCACTAATTAGGTCTGTCTGGGACACAGCAGTGGCCATCTTAGAATCTTCAGCTTCCCCTATACGGCCCACAATTCCACAGGGGTGCAAAGGAGCTTTGGGTAATTTTTGACAGGAATTCCTGTTTTTTCTTGAATAAATTGACCAATGACATTTTTTAAAGAAAACGCCGGTGCCAAAAACGCCGGTTAACGCCGGTACGGCGTTAGTGAGCGTTAGTGAGCATTAGTGAGCGTTTTGCCAGTGTAGCGTCAAAACCGCCAAAAAGCTACAGCCTCAGAACGCGCTGGTCCCACATTCTAGTTACAGCTCACTAACACCAATGCCCTCTACAGCTAAAAAACGTCAGCGTTTTTATGGGGCCATTGAATAACATGGAGAGCTGCAAAGAACGCCCAAAAACGTGGCATCAAAAAACGCCCGTGTGTATGGGGCCTAATAGTGATTTAGGATGACAAATCCCTCCTGGATGGATGGATGGCTCCAGCTCTCACAGCTGGATATGTCTCACGCCAGTCACACTTCCAAAAAGATATGTCCCACACATCCACTGGATCGTCTCACATGAACTTGCCTCAGAGATGTTAACACATTGCAAGAAAGAAGCAAGAAACTCCATAGTTAAGCACAGTTAAAAAGGAATTAAAAGGAACTCATTGGTACTGCTCATGCAGGGATCGCATGCATGTGATCAGCCCTAGATGCACACTGCCTACTAGTTGCAGGTACCCCTGCTGGGGTTCTCACTCCTAGTTCAAAGTAGGGTGCATTCGCAGGCATGAATGCACCCTAAATTGTATTGAGGTGGGGGAGAGCTAAATTCTGCTGGTGCTAAATAACACTGGGAGTGACAAGGCAAACATGTCTAGCAAACTTCACAACTGTAACCATAATTTTAAACAAATTTAACAAACCTCAGTTTCTTTTTTAAATTACATTTCAAATATTTTTTCTCTAGTTTACAACAAACTACACAATTTTTCATGTACAGTTAGGTCCAGGCCTTTACTGGCCATCGGGACTACCGGAAGTTTCTTGGTGGGCCGATGGCTCAGTGGGCCGGTTTTTATGCGGAGTTTGGCCACAAACATTGGCGGGGATTTGGGGGAAGTTGGACAGCGAGGAGGGCAGTTAGATGTGAGAGCCCGGGAGAGAGACGAGCTCCACCCCCTCCCTGACCACCAAAGAGGCGAAAAGGAGCGGATGCGGCCACCCCGACACTCACAGAGCTTCAATTCCTCCACATCCTCTCTGCTCCAAGAACAGTGTGGCCTGGGCCAGAGGACAGGCTGACTGGGGGCCCGAAGGAAGAGGACAGGCAGAAAGCGGAGGCTGCCAAGGAGCCGCTGGAAGGAGCAGAGCAGTGAGAGCACCTCCGGATCAAAAGGGAGACTCGGCGCTTCAGGTTAGGTACCATCAGGTACCCGGCATCCACACAGAGCCCGTGGGAGGGGGGGGGAAGCAGAGGACTGCAGATAGAGACAGTGCTATGTGGTCTGTCTCATCCCTTCTGTGTCTCAGTCCCCCTCCCTCTGTTTTTCTGTCCCACTCTCTGTCTTTCAGCCCCCCGTCTCTCAGCCTCCTGTCTCTCAGACCCCCTCTGTCTCTTAGACCCCTGTCTCTAGGACCCCTCTCTATCTCTCAGACCCCTCTCTGTCTCTCAGACCCCCCTCTGTCTCTCAGCCTCCCTGTCTCTCAGCCCACCCTGTCTCTCAGCCCACCCTGTCTCTCAGCTCCCCTCTATTTCTTAGCTCCCCCTCCGTCTCTCAGCCCCTTCTCTCTCTTATACTCACCCCCTCTCTTACACTCACCCCCCCCTCTCTTATACACACCCCGCCTAAACTCACCCCCTCTCTCTTATACTCACCCCCCTCTCTTACACTCACCCCCTCTCTCTTACACTCACCCCCTCTCTCTTACACTTAACCCCTCTCTCTTACACTCACCTCCTCTCTCTTATACTCAACCCCTCTCTTCTATACTCTCCCCCTCTCCCTTACACTCACCCCTTTCTCTTATACTCACCCCCTCTCTCTTGCACTCACCCGCTCTCTTATACTCACCCATCTCTTGTACACTCACCCCCTCTCTCTTACACTCACCC
>BLSH010012513.1:208482-221872 GCA_018402905.1 Glandirana rugosa
ATTCTCTCTCCCCCACTCACATTCTCTCTCCCCACTCACATTCTCTCTCTCCCACTCATATTCTCTCTCTCCACTCACATTCTCTCTCCCCACTCACATTCTCTCTCCCCCCCCTCTCTCTTACACTCACCCTCTCTCTCTTAGGCCCCTTTCACACGATCGGACTGCTCAGATTCGCCTGTTGGTTTTTCAGACGGATACGAGTGGGCCACCCATACACCTTTATGGGCAGGTGGATGTCAGCGGAGATGTGTCCGCTGACACCAGTCTGCCATCTGATCCGTCAAGATCCGCTACAATAGACGTATGGGTGATGCATTCACCATCCGTCTAGCGGATCGGATTGGATGAGATCGGATGAAAACGGACAGGTGGATCCATTTTCATCCGATCTGCCCATAAAAGACAGCAGGGAGCTGACAGGTCCATCCCTGCACATTGTGCAGAGACGGAGCGGTCATCCTTCGACTCAGTGGAGATCATCGGAGAGATCTCTCGCTGAGCTGGCGGACCCCGCTGAGCGGATCCGCTCAGTGTGAAAGGGGCCTAATACTCACCCCCTCTCTCTCACTTCCACCTATCTCACCATCTCATAATATACAATAATGGATGTGGGGGCCTTTTGGTGGGCGTGATTTTTTTTGGGGGGGGTGGGGGACAGCATTTTATTCAATTAAAGTGGGCCGGTCTGGATGAAGTCCAGGGCCAAATTTTAGTCCCAGTCCAGCCCTGCTTGGTCCCCAGACCAGCACTTCAACCAGAGTACCCGTCTGATCACCACTGCGAAGGCGGACAATTTCGACAGTATGAGAGCTATGTCCAGGGCCGCATCACATAGATACCTGAGCCCCTGGGCGAACTGATCAGCGAGCTCCACGGTTTCAGGCGGAACCTGAACACAACTACCCACACGCGAGGGGGAGAGGGGCGCGAGCAGCGGCGGACAGTCCTGGGGAGGTGAGGGAGGGGGGAAGAGGGGTTACCAGGGAGAGCCTGTCCCCCCACAACCCAGCAGGAGCGGGGGGGCGCACTTACCCATCCTGATGGGCGGAGCGGGTATCCCACCCGAGACAGACCAGCCTCCCTGTCTATCACTTACAGGGGGAGCTGTCGGCCGCAGGGACACCCGTAACACAGACCCGACACCCAGTCCTAAGTGTGCAGGCGGGACGTTCAACCCGCAGGCCGCCCCGCACGGAACGGGGCCTGACACGGCCAACCCAGCGCGTAGCTATGGTCGGCTTGGTCCGGTGGCCGAACTGGGGAGACTCCCTGGATCCAGCCTGTCACCCAGCCGGCTACTTGATTGCAGTCTTCATCAGAAGAAAAGAAAAACATTTCTTAAGAAAAAAATTGGGGAACCACAGGTCCCAGCAGGGAGCCTGGTCCTATCTCCTTGCACTAGGCAGAAAAGACTGAATGGCTGAGCTAGCTGGAGGGGGGTTATACCAAGGAGGACCGCCCCCTGGGAGGGGCTGTGTCTGCTTTTAGCTGAACTGATGTTCTGCCTAGTCCACTCCTAGTGAAAGGTGGCATAACCCAGGCGTAATGAAGAGCTGCTGCATCCGTCAATGAACGAAAGAGAAAAAACACTTTTAAAATGGATATAGGAATAAATGTGGAAATAAAAATAAAATTAAAAGTCAAAGACTCGACTTACTGTGGATAAAAAAGATCAGCTGCCTGAGTCGGGAACAGTGGATCTTGGGGAAGATGGTACAAGGAGAAGTCCAAATAGCCGCGTGGAAGGAGCAGTGACAGCGGGTCGGATCAGATGCGATGTCAGCTGGACTGCAGCTGGTGAATGGTGGAGAAGAGGCTGTGGGTGGTGGATGAGACAGCAGACAGCAAAGAATATCAGCGGCACGGAGAACGATGGGATGTAATGCTAATGCGGTGGGAGACTGCAGGAGCCGGCTCGATAATGTCCAGGGTGGTTATCCAGAGGAAGCGGTGCTGTGCTGGACAGGGGAGCGGTGTGGAGCTTGACTATGGATAAGTCCGAGCCTGTAGGCTGATGTGGCAGAGCTGACTGATCGGGACCAGGTGAGGAGTAGCTAAAGGGGGGGAAGAAATGGCTAGGTGCCCTGCAAGTGCACCAGCGCTCCCGGCTTGCCTCTAGACTCTGGTATAGTCAGCAGTGCAACTGCTGGCAAGTACTGCTGGCTGGTACTGGTGGGTACTGCTGGAAAGTACTGCTGGTGAGTACTGGTGGGGACTGCTGGCTGGTACTAGTGGCTTATACTTCTGGGTACTGCTGGCTGGCACTTCTAGGTACTGGTGGGTACTGCTGACTGGTACTTCTGGGTACTGGTGGGTACTGCTGGATGGTACTGATGGGTATTGCTGGCTGGTACTTCTGGGAAGTAGTGATTGTTGCTGGCTGGTACTGCTGGGTACTGGTGGTTGGTATTGCTGGGCACTGCTAGCTGGCACTGGTGGGTACTGCTGGCTGGTAGTGGTGGCCAGTGCTTCTGGGTACTGATGGGTACTGCTGGCTGGTACTGCTGAGTACTGGTGGCTGGTACTTGTGGGTACTGCTGGCTGGTACTACTGGGTACTGGTGGCTGGTATTTCTGGGTACTGGTGGGTACTGCTGGCTGGTACTGCTGACTGGTACTTCTGGGAAATGGTGGCAGTTGCTGGCTGGTACTGGTGGGTACTGCTGGGTACTACTGGCTGGTAGTGGTGGCCTGTAATTCTGGGTACTGGTGAGTACTGCTGGCTGGTACTACTGGGTACTGGTGGCTGGTACTGCTGGGTACTAGTGGCTGGTCCTTCTGAGTACTGGTGGGTACTGCTGGCTGGTACTGCTGACTGGCACTTCTGGGAACTGGTGGTAGTAGCTGGTTGGTACTGCTGGCTGGTACTGCTAGGTACTGCTGGCTCATACTGCTGGGTACCGCTGGCTGGTACTGCTGGGTACTACTGGCTGGTAGTGGTGGCCGGTACTTCTGGGTACTGATGAGTACTGCTGGCTGGTACTGATGAGTACTGCTGGCTGGTACTGTTGGGTACTGCTGGCTGGTACTGGTGGGTACTGCTGGCTGGTACCACTGGGTACTGGTGGCTGGTACTGCTGGGTACTAGTGGCTGGTCCTTCTGAGTACTGGTGGGTACTGCTGGCTGGTACTGCTGGGTACTGCTGGCTTTGTAATGGTGGCTGGTACTTCTGGTTACTGGTGGGTACTGGTGGCTGGTACTTCTGGGTACTGGTGGGTACTGCTGGCTGGTAGTGGTGGCCGGTACTTCTGGGTACTGCTGGCTGGTACCTGGTACTTGTGGGTACTGGTGGCTGGCACTTCTAGGTACTGGTGGCTGGTACTGGTGGCTGGTACTTCTGGGTACTGGTGGGTACTGGTGGGTACTGGTACTTCTGGGTACTGGCGGGTACTGCTGGCTGGTGGTGGTGGCCGGTACTTATGGGTACTGCTGGCTGGTACCTGGTACTTGTGGGTAGTGGTGGCTGGCACTTCTGGGTACTGGTGGGTACTGCTGGCTGGTACTGTTGGGAACTGGTGGCTGGTACTTCTGGGTACTGGTGGGTACTGTTGGCTGGCACTTCTGGGTAGTGGCTGGTACTGCTGACTGGTACTGATGGGTATTGCTGGCTGGTACTTCTGGGAACTGGTGGTTGTTGTTGGCTGGTACTGCTGGGTACTGGTGGCTGGTACTGTTGGGTACTGGTGGCTCATACTGCTGGGTACTGGTGGCTGGTACTTCTGGGTACTAGTGGCTGGTGCTGTTGGGTACTGGTGGGTACTGTTGGCTGGCACTTCTGGGTAGTGGCTGGTACTGCTGACTGGTACTGATGGGTATTGCTGGCTGGTACTTCTGGGTACTGGTGGGTACTGTTGGCTGGCACTTCTGGGTAGTGGCTGGTACTGCTGACTGGTACTGATGGGTATTGCTGGCTGGTACTTCTGGGAACTGGTGGTTGTTGTTGGCTGGTACTGCTGGGTACTGGTGGCTGGTACTGTTGGGTACTGGTGGCTCATACTGCTGGGTACTGGTGGCTGGTACGTCTGGGTACTAGTGGCTGGTGCTGTTTGGAACTGGTGGCTGGTACTTCTGAGAACTGGTGGGTACTGCTGGCTGGTACTGCTGGGTACTGCTGGCTGGTAGTGGTGGCCTGTACTTCTGGGTACTGGTGAGTACTGATGGCTGGTACTACTGGGTACTGGCGGCTGGTACTAGTGGCTGGTACTGCTGGGTACTAGTGGCTGGTCCTTCTGAGTACTGGTGGGTACTGCTGGCTGGTACTGCTGACTGGCACTTCTGGGAACTGGTGGTAGTAGCTTGTTGGTACTGCTGGCTGGTACTGCTGGGTACTGCTGGCTCATACTGCTGGGTACTGCTGGCTGGTACTGCTGGCTGGTAGTGGGGGCCGGTACTTCTGGGTACTGATGAGTACTGCTGGCTGGTACTGCTGAGTACTGCTGGTTGGTACTGGTGGGTACTGCTGGCTGGTACCACTGGGTACTGGTGGCTGGTACTTCTGGGTACTAGTGGCTGGTACTGCTGGGTACTAGTGGCTGGTCCTTCTGAGTACTGGTGGGTACTGCTGGCTGGTACTGCTGGGTACTGCTGGCTTTGTAATGGTGGCTGGTACTTCTGGTTACTGGTGGGTACTACTGGCTGGTACTTCTGGGTACTGGTGGGTACTGCTGGGTACTGGCGGGTACTGCTGGCTGGTAGTGGTGGCCGGTACTTCTGGGTACTGCTGGCTGGTACCTGGTACTTGTGGGTACTGGTGGCTGGCACTTCTGGGTACTGGTGGGTACTGCTGGCTGGTACTGTTGGGTACTGGTGGCTGGTACTTCTGGGTACTGGTGGGTACTGTTGGGTACTGGTACTTCTGGGTAGTGGCTGGTACTGCTGACTGGTACTGATGGGTATTGCTGGCTGGTACTGCTGGCTGGTACTTCTGGGTACTGGTTGGTACTACTGGCTGGTACTGGTGGCTGGTACTTCTGGGTACTGCTGGGTACTGCTGGGTACTGGTACTTCTGGATACTGGCGGGTACTGCTGGCTGGTAGTGGTGGCCGGTACTTCTGGGTACTGCTGGCTGGTACCTGGTACTTGTGGGTAGTGGTGGCTGGCACTTCTGGGTACTGGTGGGTACTGCTGGCTGGTACTGTTGGGTACTGGTGGCTGGTACTTCTGGGTACTGGTGGGTACTGTTGGCTGGCACTTCTGGGTAGTGGCTGGTACTGCTGACTGGTACTGATGGGTATTGCTGGCTGGTACTTATGGGAACTGGTGGTTGTTGTTGGCTGGTACTGCTGGGTACTGGTGGCTGGTACTGCTGGCTCATACTGCTGGGTACTGGTGGCTGGTACTTCTGGGTACTAGTGGCTGGTGCTGTTTGGAACTGGTGGCTGGTACTTCTGAGAACTGGTGGGTACTGCTGGCTGGTACTGCTGGCTGGTAGTGGTGGCTGGTACTCCTGGTTACTGGTGGGTACTACTGGCTGGTACTGGTGGGTGGTACTTCTCGGTACTGTTAGCTGGAACAGCTGGGTACTGGTGGGTACTTCTGGCTGCTTGTGGTGGCCAGTACTTCTAGGTACTAATAGGTACTGCTGGCTGGTACTGCTGGCTGGTACTGGTGGGTACTGCTGGCTGGTACTGCTGGGTACTAGTGGCTGGTACTTCTGAGTACTGGTGGGTATTACTGGCTGGTACTGCTGGGTAATGGTATTTCTGGGTACTGCTGGGTGCTGGCGGGTACTGCTGGCTTTTAATGGTGGCCGGTACTTCTGGGTACTGATGGGTACTGCTGGCTGGTACTGCTGAGTAGTGGTGGCTGGTACTTGTGGGTACTGGCGGCTGGCACTTCTAGGTACTTGTGGGTACTGCTGACTGGTACTTCTGGGTACTGCTGGGTGGTACTTCTCGGTACTAGTGGGTACTGCTGGCTGGTACTGGTGAGTACTGCTGGCTGGTACTTCTGGGTACTGGTGGGTATTGCTGGCTGTTACTGCTGAGTAGTGGTGGCTGGCGCTTCTGGGTACTGGTGGATACTGCTGGCTGGTACTGGGGGCTGGTACTTCTGGGTACTGTTGGCTGGCACTTCTGGGTAGTGGCTGGTACTGGTGGGTACTGATGGCTGGTACTGGTGGGTACTGCTGGCTGGTACTGGTGAGTACTGCTGGCTGGCACTGGTGGGTACTGCTGGCTGGTACTGGTGGGTACTCCTGGATGGTACTTCTGGGAACTGGTGGTTGTTGCTGGCTGGTACTGCTGGGTACTGGTGGCTCATACTGCTGGGTACTGGTGGCTGGTACTTCTGGTTAGTGATGGGTACTACTGGATGGTACTGGTGGCTGGTACTTCAGGGTACTGGTGGCTACTGCTGGCTGGTACTGCTGGATACTGGTACTTCTGGTTACTGCTAGCTGGTACTGCTGGGTACTGGGGGGTACTGCTGGCTGGTAGTGGTGGCCAGTACTTCTGGGTACTGATGGGTACTACTGGCTGGTACTGCTGAGTACTGGTAGCTGTTACTTGTGGGTACTGGTGGCTGGTACTTCTGGGTAATGCTGGGTACTGCTGACTGGTACTTCTGGGAACTGGTGGTTATTGCTGGCTGGTACTGCTGGGTACTGGTGGCTGGTACTGCTGGGTACTGGTGGGTACTGCTGGCTCATACTGCTGGCTGGTACTACTGGCTGGTAGTGGTGGCTGGTACTTCTGGGTACTGATGATTACTGCTGGCTGGTACTGCTGAGTACTGCTGGCTTTGTAATGGTGGCTGGTACTTCTGGTTACTGGTGGGTACTACTGGCTGCTACAGGTGGCTGGTACTTCTGGGTACTGGTGGGTACTGCTGGGTACTGGCGGGTACTGCTGGCTGGTAGTGGTGGCCGGTACTTCTGGGTACAGCTGGCTGGTACCTGGTACTTGTGGGTACTGGTGGCTGGCACTTCTAGGTACTGGTGGGTACTGCTGGCTGGTACTTCTGGCTGGTACTTCTGGGTACTGGTTGGTACTACTGGCTGATACTGGTGGCTGGTACTTCTGGGTACTGGTGGGTACTGCTGGGTACTGGTACTTCTGGGTACTGGCGGGTACTTCTGGCTGGTAGTGGTGGCCGGTACTTCTGGGTACTGCTGGCTGGTACCTGGTACTTGTGGGTAGTGGTGGCTGGCACTTCGGGGTACTGGTGGGTACTGCTGGCTGGTACTGTTGGGTACTGCTGGCTGGTACTTCTGGGTACTGGTGGGTATTGCTGGCTGTTACTGCTGAGTAGTGGTTGCTGGTGGTTCTGGGTACTGGTGGATACTGCTGGCTGGTACTGGGGGCTGGTACTTCTGGGTACTGTTGGCTGGAACTTCTGGGTAGTGGCTGGTACTGGTGGGTACTGATGGCTGGTACTGGTAGGTACTGCTGGCTGGTACTGGTGAGTACTGTTGGCTGGCACTGGTGGGTACTGCTGGCTGGTACTGGTGGGTACTCCTGGATGGTACTTCTGGGAACTGGTGGTTGTTGATGGCTGGTACTGCTGGGTACTGGTGGCTCATACTGCTGGGTACTGGTGGCTGGTACTTCTGAGAACTGGTGGGCACTGCTGGCTGGTACTGCTGGGTACTGCTGGCTGGTACTTCTGGTTAGTGATGGGTACTACTGGATGGTACTGGTGGCTGGTACTTCAGGGTACTGGTGGCTACTGCTGGCTGGTACTGCTGGATACTGGTACTTCTGGTTACTGCTAGCTGGTACTGCTGGGTACTGGGGGGTACTGCTGGCTGGTAGTGGTGGCCAGTACTTCTGGGTACTGATGGGTACTACTGGCTGGTACTGCTGAGTACTGGTAGCTGTTACTTGTGGGTACTGGTGGCTGGTACTTCTGGGTAATGCTGGGTACTGCTGACTGGTACTTCTGGGAACTGGTGGTTATTGCTGGCTGGTACTGCTGGGTACTGGTGGCTGGTACTGCTGGGTACTGGTGGGTACTGCTGGCTCATACTGCTGGCTGGTACTACTGGCTGGTAGTGGTGGCTGGTACTTCTGGGTACTGATGATTACTGCTGGCTGGTACTGCTGAGTACTGCTGGCTTTGTAATGGTGGCTGGTACTTCTGGTTACTGGTGGGTACTACTGGCTGCTACAGGTGGCTGGTACTTCTGGGTACTGGTGGGTACTGCTGGGTACTGGCGGGTACTGCTGGCTGGTAGTGGTGGCCGGTACTTCTGGGTACAGCTGGCTGGTACCTGGTACTTGTGGGTACTGGTGGCTGGCACTTCTAGGTACTGGTGGGTACTGCTGGCTGGTACTTCTGGCTGGTACTTCTGGGTACTGGTTGGTACTACTGGCTGATACTGGTGGCTGGTACTTCTGGGTACTGGTGGGTACTGCTGGGTACTGGTACTTCTGGGTACTGGCGGGTACTTCTGGCTGGTAGTGGTGGCCGGTACTTCTGGGTACTGCTGGCTGGTACCTGGTACTTGTGGGTAGTGGTGGCTGGCACTTCGGGGTACTGGTGGGTACTGCTGGCTGGTACTGTTGGGTACTGCTGGCTGGTACTTCTGGGTACTGGTGGGTATTGCTGGCTGTTACTGCTGAGTAGTGGTTGCTGGTGGTTCTGGGTACTGGTGGATACTGCTGGCTGGTACTGGGGGCTGGTACTTCTGGGTACTGTTGGCTGGAACTTCTGGGTAGTGGCTGGTACTGGTGGGTACTGATGGCTGGTACTGGTAGGTACTGCTGGCTGGTACTGGTGAGTACTGTTGGCTGGCACTGGTGGGTACTGCTGGCTGGTACTGGTGGGTACTCCTGGATGGTACTTCTGGGAACTGGTGGTTGTTGATGGCTGGTACTGCTGGGTACTGGTGGCTCATACTGCTGGGTACTGGTGGCTGGTACTTCTGAGAACTGGTGGGCACTGCTGGCTGGTACTGCTGGGTACTGCTGGCTGGTACTTCTGGTTAGTGATGGGTACTACTGGATGGTACTGGTGGCTGGTACTTCAGGGTACTGGTGGCTACTGCTGGCTGGTACTGCTGGATACTGGTACTTCTGGTTACTGCTAGCTGGTACTGCTGGGTACTGGTGGGTACTGCTGGCTGGTAGTGGTGGCCAGTACTTCTGGGTACTGATGGGTACTACTGGTTGGTACTGCTGAGTACTGGTAGCTGTTACTTATGGGTACTGGTGGCTGGTACTTCTGGGTAATGGTGGGTACTGCTGGCTGGTACTGCTGGGTACTGCTGACTAGTACTTCTGGGAATTGGTGGTTATTGCTGGCTGGTACTGTTGGGTACTGGTGGCTGGTACTGCTGGGTACTGGTGGGTACTGCTGGTTCATACTGCTGGCTGGTACTGCTGGGTACTACTGGCTGGTAGTGGTGGCTGGCACTTCTGGGTACTGCTGGCTGGTACTGGTGGGTACTGCTGGGTGGTACTGGTGGGTACTGTTGGCTGGAACTGGGTACTGGTGGCTAGTACTTCTGGGTATTAGTGGCTGGTACTTCTGAGCACTGGTGGGTACTGTTGGCTGGCACTGCTAAGTACAGCTGGCTGGTAATGGTGGCTGCTACTTCTTGTTACTGGTGGGTACTACTGGCTGGCACTGGTGGCTGGTACTTCTGGGTACTGGTGGGTACTGCTGGCTGGTACTGCTGGGTACTGGTACTTCTGGGTACTGCTGGCTGGTAGTGGTGGCTGGTACTTCTGGGTACTGCTGAGTACTGGTGGCTGGTACTGCTTGGTACTGCTGACTGGTACTTCTGAGAACTGGTGGTTGCTGCTGGCTGGTACCGCTGGGTACTGGTGGGTACTGCTGGCTCATACTGCTGGGTACTGGTGACTGGTACTGCTGGGTACTACTGGCTGGTAGTGTTGGCAGGTACTTCTGGGTACTGATGAGTACTTCTGGCTGGTACTGCTGGCTGGTACTGGTGGGTACTGCTGGCTGGTACTACTGGGTACTGGTGGCTGGTACTTCTTTGTACTTGTATCTGGTACTTTTGAGTACTGGTGGGTACTGCCGGCTGGTACGCTGGGTACTTCTGACTGGTAGTTCTGGGAACTGGTGGTTGTTTCTGGCTGGTACTGCTGAGTACTGGTGGCTCATACTGCTGGGTACTGGTGGCTGGTACTTCTGGGTACAGGTGGCTGGTACTGCTGGCTGGAAGTGGTGGCCGGTACTACTGGGTACTGATGGGTACTGCTGGCTGGTACTGCTGAGCATTGCTGGCTGGTACTTGTGGGTACATCTTGCTGGTACTTCTGGGTACTGGTGGGTACTGCTGACTGGTAATTCTGGGAACTGGTGGTAGTTGCTGGTACTGTTGGGTACTGGTGGCTCATACTGCTGGGTACTGGTGGCTGGTAATTCTGGGTACTGGTGGCTGGTACTTCTGGTTACTGGTGGCTGGAACTTCTGAGTACTGGTGGGTACTGCTGGCCAGTAGTAGTGGCCGGTACTTCTGGGTACTGGTGGCTGGTACTTGTGGGTACTGCTGGCTGGTACTGCTGGGTACTGATGGCTGCTACTTCTGGGTACTGCTACTTCTGGGTACTGGTGGCTGGTACTTTGGGGTACGGGTGGGTATTGCTGGCTGGTTCTTGATTCCCCCATACCCGCCATTAGTAGGACAGGAGCGGCACTGGAGGAAGCATGTGGCTGCAGTGGAGAGCAGAGCCAATGCTTCCTCTATCGCTCCTGTCAAAGTTGGAGTACATTTGGTATCACTCCACCTGTGAAGGAGCCAGCACTAGGAAGTATTGGCTCTGCTTCCACTAGCGCCGACTCCGTTCTTCACACTGACACTCAGGGATGGCGAGTCGGGAACCCACAATCTGGGTTTGCTGACCCGCCATCCCAGAGCAGGAGGCGTGGGCCACCTCAGAGGACGCCGCGGGCCAGCGGTTCGGCACCCATGCCCTAGTGAGTAGTATGCCTTCATATTTTTGGAACCCAAATGCATTATTGTACATTTTTCTACATTAAACCTAATTTGCTACGTATATGCCCACCCCCATTAATTTGTTCAGATCTTCTTGTAAGGTTTCCACAACCTGCAGAGAAATTATTGCCCTGCTTAGCTTGGTATCATCCACAAATAGAGATTGAGCCGTTTGTCCCATCCTCCAGATCGTTTATGAATAAATTGAATAGGATTGGTCCCAGGACAGATCCCTGGGGAACCTCATTTTCCACACTAAACCATACCGAGTATTCCCCATTCATCCCCACCCTCTGGACTCTCCCCTGTAACCAGTTTTCAATCCATGTACTCACCCTTTTGTCCATGCTGACAGACCTAAGTTTGTACAGTAAAGGTTTATGAGGAACTGTGGCGAAATCCAGGAACACCACATTTACGGGCCTTCCTTTGTCTAGATCTTCCTATTCATTAATCTATGCAGCTGATGCTGTAGCGAAAGGGACGGGTGAATCTCTGTCCTCATTCCCTGTCTCTGTCTCAAATTTGAGACATCGGGGGTCTGCTTAGACCCCTGATATTTCACCAAAGCCCCCAACAGAACACTTCAAATATGTTACAAATAAATTGAATACAATTTTAAAAAATACTAAAACTCTAAAATATCATTTGAAAAAATGAAGAACTTATTCACATGTGCTTTGCACTCTGAGGAGGAGTATGGATGGGTTTTGTTCAATGGGGTATAATTTCTGCCATTGCTACGAAGCCTAGCATCGTGGCCATGACATTTTAGCAAAAATATAATATGATATTTTTGGAGGGGGCCCTGTCAAGTAGGCTGTATGGGGCCCAGTGATTTCTAACAGCAGCCCTGCCTGTGTCATCCAGGCACACAGGGACCAGCCCCACACTGTAAGCTGAGCTTTGCATGCGCCGCTCAGTTCACAGTGCGGAGAAAACAGCTAGCAGGCAGGGGCATTTTATTGCAGAAGAGACATTGCTAGCTGTTTGTTACAGGTAGACTTCAGTTCCATTTTAAAATCATAGTGGTTCATAGAATGTCTGTCCTTGTTCAGACCACAATCTGGGGTTTTTCAACTTATTTATAGATTGTCTTTCCACCAGCCTTCCTTTGTGTGACTTGAAGTTCTGCTCTGCTACAGAAATGAGCCGCTACAGGAACATCCAGTGGCATTGTTATGACCTGTACCCATCTGTACTCTGCACCCTGCACCCATCTGTACTCTGCATCCTGCACCCACCTGAACTCTGCACCCACCTGAACTCTGCAACCATCTGCACTCTGCACCCATCTGAACTCTGCACCCTGCACCCACCTGAACTCTTCACCCTGCACCCACCTGAAATCAGCACCCAGCACCCATCTGCACCCATCTGTACCTTGCACCCACGTGAACTCTGCACCCTGCACCCACCTGACCTCTGCACCCTGCACCCAAGTGCACTCTGCACCCATCTGAACTCTGCACTCTGCACCCTGCACCCATCTGAGCTCTGCACCCTGCACCCACCTGAACTCTGCACCCTGCACCCATCTGCACACCCATCTGTACCCTGCACCCACCATAACTCTGCACCCTGCACACTGAACCCATCTGTACCCTGCACCCATCTACACTCTGCACCCTGCACCCACCTGAACTCTGCACCCTGCACCCACCTGAACGCTGCACCCTGCACCCATCTGCACTCTGCACCCTGCACCCATCTTCAATCTGCACCCATCTGCACTCTGAACCCATCTGTTATCTGCACCCATCTGCACCCTGCAACCATTTGTACCCTGCACTCATCTGACCCTGCACCCATCTTCAGCCTGCACCCACCAGAACTCTGCACCCTGCACCCATCTGCACTTTGCACCCATCTGTACCCTGGATCTATCTGCACTCTGCACCCCGCACCCATCTGTACCCTGCAACCACCAGGACTCTGCACCCTGCACCCATCTGAACTCTGCACCCTGCACCCATCTGAACTCTGCACCCATCTGCACTCTGCATCCTGCACCCATCTGCACCCTGCACCCATCTGTACCCTGCACCCAACAAAACTCTGCACTCAGCACCCACCTGAACTCTGCATCCTGCACCCACCTGCACTCTGCACGCACCTGAACTTTGCACCCACTTGCACTCTGCACCCATCTGCACCCATCTGCACTCTGCACCCTGTACCCATCTGAACTCTTCACCCTGCACCCACCTGAACTCTGCACCCTGCACCCATCTGCACTCTGCACCCATCTGCACTCTGCACCCTGCACCCATCTGCGCCCACCTGAACTCTGCACCCTGCACCCACCTGAACTCTGCACCCTGCACCCATCTGAACTCTGCACCCATCTGCACTCTGCATCCTGCACCCATCTGCACCCTGCACCCATCTGTACCCTGCACCCAACAAAACTCTGCACTCAGCACCCACCTGAACTCTGCATCCTGCACCCACCTGCACTCTGCACGCACCTGAAC
>BLSH010012527.1:17994-27824 GCA_018402905.1 Glandirana rugosa
AGGACACATATATGAGATAGTATTAATAATGGTAATAATAATAATAATCCTCATTAATTATCAGCTCAGACTCCTATAGGGAGGTCGAAAACATATATGAGATAATATTAATATTAATAATAATAATTAATAATCAGCTCAGCCTCCTATGGGGAGGTCAGACATATATATAAGATAATATTAATATTATTATTAATAATAATAATAATAATAATAATAATCATTAATAATTAGCTCAGTCTCCTATGGGGAGGTCGGACACATATATGAGATAATATTACTGTTAATAATAATAATCATTAATAATCAGCTCAGTCTCCTATGGGGAGGTCAGACACATATATGAGATAATATTACTACTATTATTAATAATAATAATAATAATCATTAATAATCAGCCCAGCCTCCTATGGGAAGGTCAGACACATATCTGAGATAATATTACTATTATTAATAATAATAATAATAATCATTAATAATTAGCCCAGCCTCCTATGGGGAGGTCAGACACATATATGAGATAATATTACTATTAATAATAATAATAATAATAATAATAATAATAATGATCATTAATAATCAGCCCAGCCTCCTATGGGAAGGTCACACATATATGAGATAATATTATTAATAATAATAATAATGATCATTAATAATCAGCTCAGCCTCCTATGGGGAGGTCAGACACATATATTAGATAATAATAATCATTAATAATCAGCTCAGTCTCCTATGGGGAGGTCAGACACATATATTAGATAATAATAATAATAATCATTAATGATCAGCTCAGCCTCCTATGGGGAGGTCAGACACATATATTAGATAATAATAATAATAATCATTAATGATCAGCTCAGTCTCCTATGGGAAGGTCAGACACATATCTGAGATAATAATAATAATAATCATTAATGATCAGCTCAGCCTCCTATGGGGAGGTCAGACACATATATGAGATAATATTAATAATAATATTAATAATAATAATAATAATATATATATAAGTTGTATATTTCATGCATTTCCCTTCCTCCATCCTCTGCTCTTCTCTCAGGACTTCTCCTCTTGGGGAATGAATATTTCTCACCCCCATCTATTCCCCTCCTGTGTGCAGAGAATTAGAGGAGACTGTTGAAGTCAATGTCATGTTTATTGATCATTTGTGATTATTGATCATGGAAGAGCTGATTGTGCTATCAGCCTGCTGGGTGGTGTTGGGGCTCCATGACACCTGGCAGAGTCTCTAACACTCCTTTGTCATGCAGAGGTAACAATAAAGACAATAATGAGCTCCAACACTTACTAATTGTTTAACTTGGCTGCTGCTGCTGCTGGCTGGGAAAAGCTCCCCTGCTGTGAAGGGTTAATAGAGGCCTGAGCCTTGGAGGATCTTTCCTCTGCTCCCAGCACCCTTTCCAGGGAACACAGCCTGTGGGCGGGGCTCCCATCACCCGCAGACCCCCCCCCTCCCCTTCTTTATGATAAAGGGAAGGGTGGTTGACAAGCTGCACGGTGACGTCACCCGGGAGGGGGCGTGGCCTGTGCCTTCCCCAAGCCTTCAGCCTTTGCCTGCTCTGCCTGTAACAAAACCCAGAGCCCCAGATCCAGGCTAATGGAGGCTGAGTAGACAGCAGAGCCCCTTCCATCGTTTATCATCGGCCTCTCCTCTGCCCCCCTCCCTCCCTCACCTCCATTTATTGATCCTTTTCTGATGATGTTACCAAGTCCAGTCACTTCCACACCTTTCTCTGTCAAAGACATCCTCAACCGGGGGCCCCAGTGCCAGCAGCAGCCCAGGGGGCCCCACCAGGAGCTGGAGGATGGGGACTTCCACCAGGCTTCGTGCATGCTGGACAAACTCTCCTACCTGAACTCTATAGGGGCCCCTGAGGGCCACGGAGAGGTGACCATCACCCCCGACACCTATGTGCAGAAGGAAGAAGAGGAGGACGAGGATGACGAGCCCATGGGAGACCCGAGCAACAGTGAGTACCCCTCATCCCCATTAGAAGAAATACATACCGAGCATCACAGGAACAGCAATAATAATAATAATAGTAAAAAACAGCAATAATAATAATAATAGTAAAAAAAAAAACAGCAATAATAATATTAGTAAAAAACAGCAATAATAATAATAATAACAGCAATAATAATAATAATAATAGCAAAAAAACAGCAATAATAATAATAATAGTAAAAAAACAGCAATAATAATACAGGAGTAGCAATGCTAGAAGAATACAGCATGCCAAATATATATCACCAAGGAGTAAAACAGCCGAGATATTCTAATAATCATTCTCATCACACAAAACAACAACAACACATTATAATAATCGTTACAATAATACAAAACTGCCGAAATAAAATACAAAACAACAACATAATTTAGTAATAATAATTATCCTAGAGGAAGACAGCATGAGAGAGATATACCGAGGAGAAAAACAGAGGAAATAGTCTAGGAGTAAAGAAGAATAATAACACAAAATAGCGGCAATATAATGTAATAATCATCATCATAATAATATAAAACAACAGCAACATAACAATTATCATCATAATAATAGAAAACAACAGCAACATATTATAAAAATCATCATAATAATATAAAACAACAACAGCATAGTATAATAATCATCATAATAATATAAAACAACAACAACATAGTATAATAATCATCATAATAATATAAAACAACAACAGCAGCATAGTATAATAATCATCATAATAATATAAAACAACAACAGCATAGTATAATAATCATCATAATAATATAAAACAACAGCAGTATAGTATAATAATCATCATAATAATAATATAAAACAACAGCAAGATAGTATAATAATCATCATAATAATACAAAACAACAGCAACATAGTATAATAATCATCATAATAATACAAAACAACAACAAGATAGTATAATAATCATCATAATAATATAAAACAACAACAACAGCATAGTATAATAATCATCATAATAATATAAAACAACAACAGCATAGTATAATAATCATCATAATAATATAAAACAACAGCAGTATAGTATAATAATCATCATAATAATAATATAAAACAACAGCAAGATAGTATAATAATCATCATAATAATACAAAACAACAGCAACATAGTATAATAATCATCATAATAATACAAAACAACAACAAGATAGTATAATAATCATCATAATAATATAAAACAACAACAACAGCATAGTATAATAATCATCATAATAATATAAAACAACAACAGCATAGTATAATAATCATCATAATAATATAAAACAACAGCAGTATAGTATAATAATCATCATAATAATAATATAAAACAACAGCAAGATAGTATAATAATCATCATAATAATACAAAACAACAGCAACATAGTATAATAATCATCATAATAATACAAAACAACAACAAGATAGTATAATAATCATCATAATAATATAAAACAACAACAACATAGTATAATAATCATCATAATAATATAAAACAACAACAGCATAGTATAATAATCATCATAATAATACAAAACAACAGCAACATTGTAATAATCATCATATTAATATAAAACAACAGCAGCATAGTATAATAATGATAATAATACAAAACTACAGCAACATAACAATCATCATCATAATAATACAAAACAACAGCAAAACAGTATAATAATGATAATAATAATATGAAACAACAGCAACATAGTATGATAATACTAGAAGAATACAGCATGACACATATATACCGAGAAGGAATAAAACATAATACTAAACATACTCAATGTAGCAGAAGAGGAATAATAATAATAATATAAAACAACCACAATTATAACAACTGCAACATAGTAACAAATCAAAAGCAACACATCATAGTGATAACAGAAAACAAGAATAAAGTATAATACATCCATGAATGGGGTGAATCAGGTTCAGCAAGGCAGAATTTTCAGTATGAAGCCAAGATGAAGAAGAAGAACACAGAGTTCAATACTAAACACCAGAAAGTATCATTTTACTAAAAGAGTAGTTGGTGGTTGGAGCAGACTTCCAGCAGAGGTAGGGAGTCAGTCAATAGTGGATTCAAACATGCCTTGGACAAACATTGATCCATACAGAAAAGCTAAAGAAAAAAAAATGTATAGATTAAAAAATAATAATAATAAAAAAACGGCAACTCCATAAAGCACTTCTTTATCCTGCTGTCACTTTTCTATGTTAATGCTCCGAGTAGCAGTGATAATAATAACAACGTTGCTGCTGATGATTTTATGATAATGATGATTATTTTTATTATTATCACTTCTACTAGAAGCATTAACATAGAAAAGTGACAGCAGGATAAAGAAGTGGTTTATCGAGTTGTATTATTATAATTGCTGTTGTTGCATATTATTATTATTATTATTATTATTATTATTATTATAAGACAGAAGTCACTGTTCCCTTCTGTACATTCTGACCAATATAGCAGCAAAAATAACAATAATAATAATAATATAGGAATCACAATAATATCATCAACAGCAACGTTATTAATATTGTTGTTGTTATTTTTGCTGTTATTTTGGCCAGAATGTACAGAAGGGAACAGTGACTTCTGTCTTATAACAATAATAATAATAATAATATGCAACAACAGCAATTATAATAATATAAAACAATCACAACATAGAATACTAATAATACAGAACAACCTCATATTCATAGGTTTTATTGCACCCTTCAGCAAAAGCATACAATTTACCACAAGGATAATCTGCAGACCCCTATCCATGGAGTATTATAGCAATAAGAGTAATCATCATAATACAGAACTTCAACAATCAGAACAATACAAAACAGCCCTTGGAATACTGTATTCTTATAGTAGTAATATATACACACATATATATATGTACACACACACATGTATATATGTGTGTGTGTGTATATATATATATATATATATATTAATTCCTGAAAATAGTAATCATAAGATTACAAAGGAAAAAAACAGCAACGATATAGTAGCAATAATAAACACAAGTATAAAAAAATAAAAATTAAAAAATTAAATTTTATATATGTGTGTGTGTGTGTATATATATATAAATTCCTGAAAATAGTAATCATAAGATTACAAAGGAAAAAAAACAGCAACGATACAGTAGCAATAATAAACACAAGTATAAAAAAATAAAAATTAAAAAATTAAATTTTATATATGTGTGTGTGTGTATATATATATATATTTTTTTTTTTTTTAATTCCTGAAAATAGTAATCATAAAGTATAAAAAAATAAAATAAATAAATACATTTTCTATATATGTGTGTGTGTGTATATATATAATATATTTAATTCCTGAAAATAGTAATCATAAGATTACAAAGGAAAAAAACAGCAACGATATAGTAGCAATAATAAACACAAGTATAAAAAAATAAAACATAAAAAATAAATGATATATATAAACACAAACCAGCAGTAGTAATACTGCTATAATAATACTAATAATATAGAATATAAGAAGAATCTCCCGAGCTCCTCCAATACACATTATTAATTATTATTGATCATTGTTAGGATATGATAAGATCTGAGTTTTCAGGAATATAAATTAATCAATACAGAACGATCTGTGGATGAATGAAGGGGGAGGATTTATATTATCCGATCAGATAATACAAAGAAATAATATTCTTCCATAATCAATCAATCAATCAATCAATCAGTTTTGAAGAACAAATAGAAATAAAACAAATTTATAGAAGAAAAGTGAAAGGAAATCAATTTCCTGATCCTCAGGCAGACGAGGATAAAATAAAGGAGGTCCCCCCAGATCTGAAGTTAGGAGAATTTTCTGTATGGAGTTTTCTATGCGATATTTCGCTTTCTATTTATGAAGTTTTCTATGCGATATTTCGCTTTCTATCGCTCTATTTATCAAGTTTTCTAATCCCAAACCCGGCCGGAATCTCCGAGTTTTCCTGGTTTATAAAATGTAGCAATTCAGGCAATTATAGAAAAGAAGATCTTTTCTCCGGAAATGAATCTTTTCCCCCATCAGCTACATTAGGGCTCCATTATAATTATAAAAATAATTGCTATAAAATCGGACTTTCTATTTCTATAATTGGAGGTCATTAACCCTCCCCTCCCCCAGGGTGAAATGCCATGCTGGTAACCTGGTTCTCCTCTCTACACAGAGGCCTGCTACCTGGGCAAGTCGCCACTTCCGGAGGAAAAGTCGGAGGAGTCGGAGAGACCCAAGCAGAGGAGTCGGAGGAAGCCCCGGGTGCTCTTCTCCCAGGCTCAGGTCTTTGAGTTGGAGAGAAGGTTCAAGCAGCAGAGGTACCTTTCCGCCCCAGAGAGGGAACACCTGGCCAACAGTCTGAAGCTCACCTCCACCCAGGTGAAGATTTGGTTCCAGAACAGGAGATACAAATGTAAGAGGCAGAGGCAGGACAAGTCCCTGGAGATGGGCCCCCACCACCCACCCCCACCCCCGAGGAGGGTGGCAGTGCCAGTGCTGGTCCGGGATGGGAAGCCTTGCATTGCTGGCAGTCAGGGCTATAACAATGCCTACAATGTAAGTGCCAGTCCTTACACCTACAACAGCTACCCGGCCTACAGCTACAACAACAGCCCTTCCTACAACACCAACTACAGCTGCAGCTACTCCGGCATCCCCCCCATCCAGCATAACCCAGGGACCAACCACTTTGTCGGCATGGGCAACCTCAGCCAGCTGGGCAATGCCACACAAGGCCAGAACCACACGGGGCCCTCAGTGCCCACCTGCCAAGGGACTTTACAAGGGATCCGAGCCTGGTAGGACTGGCCAAGGGACTACTGGACAGGAGGCAGCAACATGGAGCCACAGACCTTCAGGATCTGGTGGGGCTTCATGACCCAGGGGAGCTTTATGACCCAGGGGGGCGTCATGGCCTAAGGGGGCTCCATGACTCAGGGGGCTTCATTGGCTAAGCGGGGCTCCATGATCCAGCAGGGCACCCTGACCTGGGGGCTCCATGGCCCAGGGGGGCTCCCTGACGCAGTGAGACTCCATGACCCAGAGGGGCTGCTTGGCCCATGGGGGCTCCATGACCTAAGAGGATTTCATGCCCAGGGGGGTTTCATGGCCCAGGGGGCTTCAATGCCTAGGCGGGGCTCCATGATCCAGCAGGGCACCCTGACCTGGGGGCTCCATGGCCCAGGGGGGCTCCCTGACCCAGTGAGACTCCATGACCCAGAGGGGCTCCTTGGCCCATGGGGGCTCCCTGACCTGGAGGCTCCATGACCTAAGAGGATTTCATGCCCAGGGGGGGTTTCATGGCCCAGGGGGGCTTCATGTCCCAGGGGGTTCCATAACCCAAGTGGGCTCCATGGACCAGTTATCAGATACTGTGACACGAGGTATTATTATTATCATTATTATAAACTGGCTGATGGCATGTGCCCCAAACTACACCAACCACATGATCACCAGCCCTTTAAAAGGATGCCTTAACCCCTTAACTCCCACGGATGGGGCAGATGACAGCAAGCCTGATCTATGGGATTCATTGTGTGACACAGACAATGGACAGTGCTGGCTGTCAGTGTATGGCAGCTCTGTGTCTATCTATAGCACTCTACAGCTGGACTACAAATCCCAGCAAGCCTGTACCCCAACACAACCGGACAGGCAATGGACATGAGATAAGTATTGGAAACATATCGATCTATGATCAGCACATTTCACAGTCAAAGTTTATGATGTCATAAATAGTACAAGATTGAGATCTAGATGGATCCACCCTCATCCATATTACCCTGGGGCCCCCAAGTTATAGATAGATCCACCTCTTTAATTTTACCCTGGGGCCCCTGAGTTATAGATAGATCCAACCTCTTCCATGTTACCCTGGAGCACCTGAGTTCTAGATGGATCCATCCTCTTCCATATCACCCTGGGGCCCCTGAATTCTAGATGGATTCACTCCCTTCCATATTACCCTGGGGCCCCTGGGTTCTAGGTGAGTTCATCCTCTTCCATATTACCTTGGGGCCCCTGAGTTCTGGATGTATCCACCCTCTTCCATTGTACCCTGAGGCTCCTAAGTTCTAAATAGATCCACCCTCTTCCATTGTACTCTGGGGCCCCTGAGTTCTAAATGGATCCACCCTCTTCCATATTGCCCTGGGGCCCCTGAGTTCTAAGTAGATCCACCATCTTCTATATTATCCTGGGTCCCCTGAGTTCTAGATGGATCCACCCTCTACCATATTACCCTGGGGCCCCTGAGTTATAGATAGATCCACCTCTTTAATTTTACCCTGGGGCCCCTGAGTATAGATGGATCCACCCTCTTCCATATTACCCTGGGGCCCCAGAATTCTAGATAGATCCACCCTTTTCCATATTACTCTTGGGCCCCTGAGTTCTAGATGGATCCAACCTCTTCCATGTTACCCTAGAGCCCCTGCGTTCTAGATGGATCCACCCTCTTCCATATTACCCTGGGGCCCCTGAATTCTAGATAGATCCACCCTTTTCCATATTACTCTTGGGCCCCTGAGTTCTAGATGGGTCCATCCTCTTCCATATTACCTTGGGGCCCCTGACGTCTAGATAGATCCACCCTCTTCCATTGTACCCTAGGGTCCCTGAGTTATAGATGGATCCATCCTCTTTCATATGACCATGGGGCCCCTGAGTTCTGGATGGATCCACCCTCTTCCATTGTACCCTGAGGCCCCTGAGTTCTAAATGGATCCACCCTCTTCCAGTGTACTCTGGGGGCCCCTGAGTTTTAAATGGATCCACCCTCTTCCATATTACCCTGGGGCCTCTGAGTTCTAAATAGATCCACCCTCTTCTTTATTATCCGGGGGCCCCTGAGTTCTAGACAGATCCACCCTCTTCCATATTACCCTGCGGCCCCTGAGTTCTGGACAGATCCATCCTCTTCCATTTTACCCTGGGGCCCCTGAGTTCTAAATAGATCCAGTCTCTTCCATGTTATCATGGGGTCCCTGAGTTCTAGACAGATCCACCTTCTTCCATATTACCCTGGGGCCCCTGAGTTCTAAATAGATCCAGTCTCTTCCATGTTATCATGGGGTCCCTGAGTTCTAGACAGATCCACCTTCTTCCATTTTACCCTGGGGCCCCTGAGTTCTAAATAGATCCAGTCTCTTCCATGTTATCATGGGGTCCCTGAGTTCTAGACAGATCCACCTTCTTCCATATTACCGCAGGGCGCTTGAGTTATAGATGGATCTAGTCTATTCCATATTCCCCTGGGGCCCCTGAGTTCTAGATGGATCTACCCTCTCCCATATCACCCTGGGGCCCCTGAGTTCTAGATGGATCTACTCTCTTCCATATTACCCTGGGGCCCCTGAATTCTAAATGGAACCACCCTCTTTCATATAACCCTGGCCCCCCTGGGTTCTAGATGGATCTACCCTCTTCCATATTACCCTTGGGTCCCTGAGTTCTAGATGGATCCACCCTCTTCCATATTACCCTGGGGCCCCTGAATTCTAGATGGATCTACCCTCTTCCATATTATCCTGTGGCCCCGAGTTCTAGATGGATCTACCCTCTTCCATATTACCCTTGGGCCCCTGAGTTCTAGATGGATTCACCCTCTTCCATATTACCCTGGCGCCCCTGAGTTCTAGATGGATCCAGCCTCTTCCATTGTACCCTGGGGCCCCTGAGTTCTAGATAGATCCACCCTCTTCCATATTACCCTGGGGCCCCCAGAGGCAGGATTAAGCTGGTCACACACAGTCAGATATCAATTAGTGAAATCAACATCTATGCAGTGTGTTTGTTGGGGGGGGGGGGG
>BLSH010012527.1:68976-85281 GCA_018402905.1 Glandirana rugosa
CACTAGGGAGAGACTGGTGAGGGTAGTACTATGATGGGAGTGGTCAGAGAGGGATCACTATGATGGGAGTGGTCAGAGAGGGATCACTATGATGGGAGTGGTCAGAGAGGGATATTATGATGGGAGTGGTCAGAGAGGGATCACTACGATGGGAATGTCTAGAGAGGGATCACTATGATGGGACTGGCTAGAGAGGGATCAATATGATGGGAGTGATCAGAGAAGGATCACTATGATGGGAGTGGTTAGAGAGGGATCACTATGATGGGAGTGGTCAGAGAGGGATCACTATGATGGGAGTGGTCAGAGAGGGATCACTATGATGGGAGTGGTCAGAGAGGGATCACTATGATGGGAGTGGTCAGAGAGGGATCATTATAATGGGAGTGGTCAGAGAGGGATCACTATGATGTGAGTGGTCAGAGAGGGATCACTATAATGGGAGTTGTCAGAGAGGGATCACTATGATGGGACTGTCTAGAGAGGGATCACTATGATGGGAATGGTCAGAGAAGGATCGCTATGATGGGAGTGGTCAGAGAGGGATCACTATAATGGGAGTGGTCAGAGAGGGATCACTATGATAAGACTGGATAGAGAGGGATCACTATGATGGGACTGGCTAGAGAGGGATCGCTATGATGGGAGTGGTCAGAGAGGGATCACTATGATGGGACTGGATAGAGAGGGATCACTATGATGGGACTGGCTAGAGAGGGATCGCTATGATGGGAGTGGTCAGAGAGGGATCACTATGATGGGACTGGATAGAGAGGGATCACTATGATGGGACTGGCTAGGGAGGGATCAATATGGTGGGAGTGGTCAGAGAAGGATCACTATGATGGGATTGCATAGAGAGGGATCACTATGATGGGACTGGATAGAGAGGGATCACTATGATGGGAGTGGTCAGAGAGGGATCCCTATGATGGGATTGGTCAGAGAAGGATCCCTATGATGGGACTGGATAGAGAGGGATCACTATGATGGGATTGCATAGAGAGGGATCACTATGATGGGAGTGGTCAGAGAGGGATCACTATGATGGGAGTGGTCAGAGAGGGATCACTATGATGGGAGTGGTCAGAGAGGGATCACTATGATGGGACTGGATAGAGAGGGATCACTATGATAGGATTGCATAGAGAGGGAGGGATCTTTCCATATAATAAGTGTGGTTAGCTGACCCGTGGTGACCACCGACGTCACATAAATCAAAAAGCAAAATTAAAGCCAAAATGCCCCCCGATAACAACAATACCAAAGAAGGCAGAAATTGGGTTGATTGCCCAAAGAGCTAGCAATCAGTTTTCCCAACTGACCCTTATCCCTCCCTATGCAGTTTGTCGGCTTTCCCTATAATACAATAGAATCCCTGTGGATTCTCTGTGTCGTTCCCTCCCTCCTCTTGCCATAATGAATTGGCTGCCTTAACCAAAATCCCCCTTACTGGTCCTTTAAATCCTCTGGCCATTATTCACAAGGCATGCAATGCATTATGGTATAAATAATTCTCCTGGGTGAACCTGCACATTGCTTTGCTGGAACCGTAACTCTGGAACTCATGGTGGTGGTGGTGAATCTCTGACACCCAAATCCCTCACCTCTCCCCCGTCTCCCCTGTGATGTACTAATATCTCCATTGCCGCTCCACACAGCAGCATCGCTTTAATTGCCTCTCCACCAGACAGGCAGCAAAGGTTTACAATTCAATGTCTGCTACAAAGTTGCCCAATTAGTTTGCCGTTTGGATGAATGTGACTCGGCCCTGAAAAGAATCGCCCATTGCAGTCCCTGTTGTTAGTCCTGGTGCTTTATTACAAGTGATAATCTTGTTAAGTGATGTTGCCTGCAATAGAGTCGGCAGATGTGAGGTGAGAGGAGCAGAAGGCCCCACACCCGGCCTCTGATTCATCCCATTATATGAGGAGCACAGGGGAAGTATTTAGCATCGCTCTCTGACGTTCCTCAGATTGCTGGGTGGCTCAGAGCCATGCCAGAGCTAAATAAACCCAATAATGGGATCGGAGACTCCTACAACCCAGCTCAGATCTTTACTCTTCCATAGCTCCCAACTGTCCCTGATTTCAAGGGTCTGTCCTTGATCTTGAGGGACTGTCCCTGATTTTGAGGGACTGTCCCTGATCTTGAGGGACTGTCCTTGATCTTGAGGGACTGTCCCTGATCTTGAGGGACTGTCCCTGATTTCGAGGGACTGTCCCTGATCTTGAGGGACTGTCCTTGATCTTGAGGGACTGTCCCTGATCTTGAGGGACTGTCCCTGATTTCAAGGGACTGTGCCTGATTTCGAGGGACTGTCCCTGATTTCGAGGGATTGTCCCTGATCTTGAGGGACTGTCCCTGATTTCGAGGGACTGTCCCTGATTTGGAACAAAGTCCCTCTGTCCCTCATTGCTCTTCATTTGTCCCTCATTTTGGTCTGATGCATATTCCTATATATAAAATGCACTATTTATTTATCAAAAAGTGTTTTATAATGCTAAACCTTTCATCCAATGTCTAAATTGCTGCATTTGTAAATTTAAAAAGCCAATATAAAGACAACAGAAGTGGTAAAAAAAAGCACTTGTGGGTTTAACCAATATATTTTTTGTATAATTCTCCTTTAACGGGGCGTGGCAGGGGGTGTGTCCTATGCCTACATACCTTTGCTAATAGGTGTCCCTCATTCCCGCCTCAGAAAGTTGGGAGGTATGCTATGCTCTTCATGCTTGGACCTTACCTCCAAACTAGAGCGAAGAGGGTCACCCCAGTCCACATGGTCCTTCCATGGGCCTTCCATTATGCCTATTTGCCTTTATTGGAAAGTACAGAACAGAAATCCATGACCATGTATCCAAAACAATTGATCCTTTACTGGAAAACTAGGACTGCTTTGAGTTGTACGTTTATAAACGGATATTTTATATACAGTATCTCACAAAAGTGAGTACACCCCATTTTTGTAAATACGTTATTCTATCTTTTCATGTGACAACACTGAAGAAATGACACTTTGCTACAATGTAAAGTAGTGAGTGTACAGCTTGTATAACAGTGTAAATTTGCTGTCCCCTCAAAATAACTCAACACACAGCCATTAATGTCTAAACCGCTGGCAATAAAAGTGAGTACACCCCTAAGAGAAAATGTCCAAATTGGGCCCAAAGTGTCAATATTTTGCGTGGCCACCATTATTTTCCAGCACTGCCTTAACCCTCTTGGGCATGGAGGTCACCAGAGCTTCACAGGTTGCCACAGGAGTCCTCTTCCCCTCCTCCATGACGACATCACAGAGCTGGTGGATGTTAGAGACCTTGCGCTCCTCCATTTTTCATTTGAGGATGTCCCATAGATGCTCAATAGGGTTTAGGTCTGGAGATGCTTGGCCAGTCCATCACCTTTACCCTCAGCTTCTTTAGCAAGGCAGTGGTCGTCTTGGAGGTGTGTTTGGGGTCATTATGTTGGAATACTGCCCTGTGGCCCAGTCTCTGAAGGGAGGGGATCATGCTGTGCTTCAGTATGTCACAGTACATGTTGGCACTCATGGTTCCCTCAATAAACTGTAGCTCCCCAGTGCCGGCAGCACTCATGCAGCCCCAGACCATGACACTCCCACCACCATGCTTGACTGTAGGTAAGACACACTTGTCTTTGTACTCCTCACCTGGTTGCCGCCACACAAGCTTGACACCATCTGAACCAAATAAGTTTATCTTGGTCTCATCAGACCACAGGACATGGTTCCAGTAATTCATGTCCTTAGTCTGCTTGTCTTCAGCAAACTGTATGCGGGCTTTCTTGTGCATCATCTTTAGAAGAGGCTTCAGCCATGCAGACCAATTTGATGCAGTGTGCGGCGTATGGTCTGAGCACTGACAGGCTGACCCCCCCACCCCTTCAACCTGGCAGCACTCATACGTCTATTTCCCAAAGACAACCTCTGGATATGACGCTGAGCACTGCACTCAACTCCTTTGATGGGCCATGGCAAGGCCTGTTCTGAGGGGGACCTGTCCTGTTAAACCGCTGTATGGTCTTGGCCAGCCTGCTGCAGCTCAGTTTCAGGGTCTTGGCAATCTTCTTACAGCCTGGGCCATTTTTATGTAAAGCAACAATTCTTTTTTTCAGATCCTCAGAGAGTTCTGTGCCATGAGGTGCCATGTTGAACTTCCAGTGACCAGTATGAGAGAGTGAGAGTGATAACACCAAACTTAACACACCTGCTCCCCATTCACACCCGAGACCTTGTAACACCGATGAGTCACATGACACCGGAAAGGGAAAATGGCTAATTGCGCCCAATTTGGACTTTTTCACTTAGGGATGTACTCACTTTTGTTGCCAGCAGTTTAGACATTAATGGCTGTGTATTGAGTTATTTTGAGGGGACAGCAAATTTACACTGTTATACAAGCTGTACACTCACTACTTTACATTGTAGCAAAGTGTAATTTCTTCTGTGTTGTCACATGAAAAGATAGAATAAAATATTTACAGAAATGTGAGGGGTGTACTAACTTTTGTGAGATACTGTATATAGATAGAGAGGTTTCTCATGGCAATGCCCCATGGAAACTCTAAAAGCACTTCATGCCCCCCTTGCAGTGAGATGGATATTGAATACTCAATACATTGTGAAAAATCAGGAGGTTCCATATATTGTATGGAGGCTCTTGGTGTTCTGTATGCATTGTGGTGGATGCTGAAGCTTCATAAACACTGAAGATCTTCATGTCCCAGTAAATTGTCAGGAAAAAAGTCAGTAGGTCCCACATGTGGTGAAAGTGTGCATGGAGCTTGAAGATCCACCACAAGGCATGTAGAACATCCAGAGCCTCTTCACCACATTTGAGACATCATGACCTTACCCAATTTACTGAGTCATCAAGTATGATGAGGAGGCTCTGGACATTCTATGCACACTAAGGAAGTTGATGACTCCCATACAAAGGGTGAAGGTTCTGGATGATCTACATGCATTGTAGTGCATCTAGAAGTTCCATAAACACCAAAGATATTCATGTCTCATTAAATTGTGTAAGGTCATGATGTCCCACATGTAGTGAAGAGGCTCTGCATGTTCTACATGCCTTGTTTTGGATTGTGAAGGTCTATGCACACTGAAGAACTCAATGACTCACTAAATGCTGTAAGGTTAGGAGGTCCCACAAGTGCGTGAAGGCTCTGGACGTTCTACATGCCTTGTGGTGCATTGTGAAGGTTTATGCACACTGAAGAACTCAATGGCTCAATAAATGTTGTAAGGTTAGGAGGTCCCACATGTGGTGTGGAGGCTCTGGATGTTCTACATGCCTTATGGTGGGCCTTAAAGCTCTATGCACATTGAGGAAGTTGATGACTCAGTAAATTGTGTAAGGTCATGATGTCCCACATGTGGCGAGGAGAGTCTGGACATTCCACATACACTGTGGTAGATTGTAACGCTCTATGCACACTGAGGAAGTTAATGGCTCAATGAACGTTGTACGGTTAGGAGGTCCCATACATGGGGTGAAGGATCTGGATATTCTACATGCATTGTGGTGGATCTAGAAGTTCCATAAACACTGAAGATCTTCATGTCTCAGTAAATTGTGTAAGGTCATGATGTTCCACATTTGGCGAGGAGACTTTGAATGTTCCACATGCCTTGTGATGGATTGTGAAAGTCTATGCAGACTGAGGAAGTTGATGACTCAAATACATGTTGTAAGGTTGGGAGGTCCCATACATAGGGTGAAGGTTCTGGATGATCTACATGCATTGTGGTGGATCTAGAAGTTCCATAAACAATGAAGATTTTCTTGTCCCAGTAAATTGCGTAAGTTCATGATGTCCCACATGTGGTGAGAAGGCTCTGGACATTCTACATGCCTTGTGGTGGATTGTGAAGGTCTATGCACACTAAAGAACTCAATGACTCAGTAAATGTTGTAAGGGTAGGAGGTCCCACATGTGGTGTGGAGGCTCTGGAAGTTCTACATGCCTTGTGGTTGGTCTTGAAGCTCTATGCACACTGAGGAAGTTGATGAGTCAGTAAATTGTGTAAGGTCAGGAGGTCCCACATGTGGTGTGGAGGCTCTGGACATTCTACATGCATCATGGTGGATGTCGAAGCTCTATACACACAGAGGATCTTGCAGGTCCATATGTAATGTGGCAGCTACTGATGTCAGTTGTACCCTGAGGTGACTCTATTGTATATAGCTTTATGATAATGCATCCTGGCTATTGTTCCTCACACAGAAAGGGTGCTACCTTACATATCATAGTGACTAACAAACTGACCACATCACCAAAGGGCCCCGTGCAAGTCCAAATTTTGGGCCTTTTATTTAGGTGCCGGCCAAGTAAAAACACTTATCCATTGTGTATCAGATGACAATTAAATAGAATTCATGTCCAGGTCTACATGACAGTGAGAGGGTTACCAGCACCCATCTGACCCACATTGATTATAAATGGGGGTCAGATGGGTGCAACTGCACAGTTTGCCCAAATAACATGACTGACCCGCCATAAAGAAGCGGAATATCGTCTCCCCTCCCCCCAAATATCAGATATGGTTCTGTCCTCATAAGAACCATAACAAGGATGATATCAGAGATAACAAGTCCTGGAGGCCGCATTCCAATGGACGGTTGTGTAAACACATGACAAGGTTATTATATGCAGTCGGTGAGGAGCCTCATCCACCAACACAAATCCCCTTCCATCTATTGACCATCAGAGAAGTTTTCATTCTTCTCATCCGTGTATGAAATAAATAAGTAAACATGTCTGAGTTCCCAGAGCCCGAGACAACGCCAGGAGATTTATAGCGGATCCCGGCTCCGAATTGGCTGCTGGGACCAGGAAAACACTTCGATGTTTGCTGCAGCTACCATGGAAAACCCGGGATAGAAACATATTAATCAGACAGTGGAGGAGGGGCTCTGGCAGTGCATGGAGGAGGAGGAAGTGCTGAGCTGGACGTATTCCCATCCCAGGACCCACGGCTTATTAACCTTCTATATAGAATATATATGGTCTTCACCCTTACTTCTATGTATATATATACAGGGGAGGGGCCATAGGTGCTCATTGCATACACAGAGTCCTCTTCCTCATATTTCTTTATCTCAATGCAAACCTACCAGACATGGCCTGTCCACCTCAACCCAACGGATCATCGAGTCAAAGCTCTGCCGAGGAGCTGGCACCACGCCATGCTCCCTGATACCTTTATTACCCAGCAAAGCTTCTTCTGTGCTCCTCTCTGACTTAGTTTCACTTTAATAAAGAGACCCGATGTCTTCCGACTTCATGACTAAAGCCTCGTACACACGCGGAGATTGTTGGCCAACCGAACATCCAACTTTTGTCCATATTGGGTGACGGCGGTTGTGTCTAGCGTACTGACATGAGTCAAGTAATCGGCCAACAAAGTCGAACGTAGTGACGTGTTCCGAGCGTATAACAAGGAAGTTCAGGTTACACGACCGAACACTTCCTGGATTCCGAGCATGCCTGTTTGCACTTCCAACTTTTTGTTGACCCAACTTCTGTACACACGAGCCAACAATTGGCCAACGCCTTGTTGTCCAACACAAGTTTTCTAGTCTCGTCATCCAACTTCTGTTGGGCGACAATTGGAAATCATCTGTCGAATCGTGCGTACACACGATCGGATTATCGGCCAACAGGGTGTTGGACAACCGTTGTTGGCCAACAATCGGACCGTGTGTACGGGCCTTAAGGGAAGGCACTGCGATTGGACGAGAAGGCCTTAAGGGAAGGCACTGTGATTGGACGAGAAGGCAGCAATTGGTGGAATTTAGCCATCACGTTAGAGAAGGTCAGGGCTCAGTAATGGGGTGAAACTAAATCAGAGAAGAGCACAGAAGGTGAATTACTCTAATTATTAAAGGGCATTAATGACATGCAACGACCACGATGTGAGGAGCAGAGAGAGGTCATGTGATTATTGCCTTGGCTGTGGGTCACATGATAGAGAGACGCATTTTATTCTTCATGGCAGGAACGAGGTGTGATTTGTAACTACTAATAATAATCATAATATAACTACTAATACTACAATTATTATTATTATTATTATCATAATTTCATAATTATTATTATCATCATTTCACTATTTCTACTAATAATAATAATCATAAATAAACTACTACTATTAATAATAATAATAAATCATAATATAACTATAGTAAAACCTTGGTTTGAGAGTAACTTGGTTTGGGAGCGTTTTGCAAGACAAGCAAAATTATTAATTACATTTTTGACTTGATATACAAGCGATTTCTTGATACAAAAGTAGCGTCACGTCACAACTGAGTATTAAAAAGAAGAGAGACGCAATTTGGTTACATTTAATGACGGTACAACATTTAGCAACTCACATGGTTGATGATCAACCAGTTGCCGACCGCAGTCTGGCGGCGACAAAGTGGCTCGATATCGCAAACCGCCGGCTGCGATATCTCTCACTGTGAGCTCACGCCGCCGGAGGCGCTCTTGCGCGCTCACTGTGTTCGGGGGAGGCCAGGGAACGGGTAGGGCGGACTCCATCTCCGCCGGCTACCCTCGATGCCCCCTCCCCCCCCCCCCCCGCAGTGAAAGAACGAAGGGTCCGTGTAAGTAAACACGGATCTCCGTTCTGTTAGAGGGGGAAGGGCGGTGATCACAGGCTTCCTGTATATGGAAGCCATGATCACCTCCTTCCCCCAGCCAGGGCAGCCCACACACAGTTACAACACTCCCTGGGAACACAGTTAACCCTTAGAGCGCCCCCTCCAGGTTAACCCCTTCAATGCCAATGGCATTTACACAGTAATCAGTGCCGTTTTATAGCACTGATCGCTGTATAAATGCCAATGGTCCCAAAAAGGTGTCAAAATGGTCCGACATGTCCGCCGCAATATCGCAGTACCGTTAAAAATCGCAGATCGCCGCCATTACTGGTAAAAAAAGAAAAACCCCAGAAATGAATTCTCATCATCCGTAAATGCGGCAACTTTTACGCAAACCAATCAATAAACGCCAATTGCGATTTTGTTCTTACCAAAAATACGAGGAAGAATATAAATCGGCCAAAACTGATGGAAAAAATTGTTTTTTTTATATATTTTTTTTTTTGGATTTGTATTTTAGCAAAAAGTAAGAAATTTATGTTTTTTTGCAAAATTGTCACTTTTATTTTGTTTATAGCGGCGATCAGAAATGACGCAGAGGGGATCAAATACCACCAAAAGAAAGCTCTATTTGTGGGGAAAAAAAGACGCAAATTTTGTCTGGGTACAACGTCGCACGACCGCGCAATTGTCAGTTAAAGCGACGCAGTGCCGAATCATAAAAAGTGCTCTGGTCCTAAAGTGGGAAATCCTTCTGGGGCTGAAGTGGTTAAAAGAGGTACATCTAAGTATTCAGGCATCCGGGGTAAAGCTGTCCTCATAGATCGTCCTCCTCACCGACATCAACGTCATCCCATCCACGAGAGCTTCAAGCTCCGCTTCCAGGACGGTCTATGTGGACAGCTTTACCCCGGATGCCTGTATACTTAGATGAACGTCTTTTAACCATTCCAGATCCGCGCTATTGCCAAAATACGGCTCCAGCGCGGATCTGAAATGCCGGGAGGACGTCCATGGACGTCCTCCACTGCGCATGCTCCAGCGCGCCCCCTGGCGGCAGCGGCGGCGCGCTCCGCACGCTGCGCGAGCGTGCCCGTGGGTCGGGCGGACTCGATGTCCGCCCGAGACCCGCCGATCACTTTTAGGAGCCTCAGAACGGGGAACCGCCGTTGTAAACACGGCGGTTCCCCGTTCTGTGACAGGGGACAAGCAGATCTACTGATCCCTGTCACTGGGATCAGTTAGATCTGTTATGTCCCGGCCAGCCCTGCCCCCCCACAGTTAGAACCACGCCCAGGGAACATATTTAACCCCTTCACTGCCCCTTGCAGGTTAACCCCTTCACTGCCAATGACATTTATACAGTAATCAGTGGACATTTACATTTCTGATCGCTGTATAAATGTCATTGGTCCCAAAAATGTGTAAAAAATGTCCGACATGTCCGCCCCAATATCGCAGTCCCAATAAAAATCGCAGATCGCCGCCATTACTAGTAAAAAAAAATAAATAATAAAAATGCCAGAAATCAATTCCCAGTTTGTAGACGCGATAACTTTTGCGCAAACCAATCAATATACGCCGATTGCGATTTTTTTTTTACCAAAAATATGTAGAAGAATAAATATCGGCCAAAACTGATGAATCATTTTTTTAATGGATTTGTATTTTAGCAAAAAGTAAAAAATATTGTTCTTTTTTGCAAAATTGTCGCTCATTTTTTGTTTATAGCGGCGATCAGAAATGACGCAGAGGGGATCAAATACCACCAAAAGAAAGCTCTGTTTGTGGGAAAAAAAGGACGCAAATTTTATTTGGGTACAACATCGCACGACCGCGCAATTGTCATTCAAAATGCCACAGCGCTGAAAGCCAAAAATTGGTCTGGGCAGGAGGGGGGTTTAAGTGCCCAGTAAGGAAGGGGTTAATCATCAACCATGTGAGTTGCTAAATGTTGTACCTTCATTAACCACTTCAGCCCCGGAAGGATTTCCCCCTTTAGGACCAGAGCACTTTTTGCGATTCGGCGCTGCGTCACTTTAACTGACAATTGCGCGGTCGTGCGGCGTTGTACCCAAACAAAATTTGTGCCCTTTTTTCCCTCACAAATAGAGCTTTCTCTTGGGGGTATTTCAGCCCCTCTGCGTCATTTCTTATCACCGCTATAAACAAAAAAAAAAGAGCAACAATTTTGCAATTAAAACCCCCAATATTTCTTACTTTTTGCTAAAATGCACATAAAAAATATATAAAAAAACAAATTTATTCATCGGTCTTGGCCGATACATGTCCTTCCTCATATTTTTGGTAAAAAAAAAAAAAAATTGCGATCGGCGTATATTGATTGGTTTGCCGCGTTTACGAACAATGCGAATTCATTTATGGGGTTTTTACTTATTTTTTTAATTTTCATTAGTAATGTCGGTGATCTGCGTTTTTTAGCGGGACTGCGACATTGCGGCGGACATGACGGACCATTTTGACACTTTTTTGGGACCACTGGCATTTATACAGCGATCAGTGCTGTATAAATGTCACGGGCAGGGAAGGGGTTAACACTAAGGGGGGCGCTCTAGGGGTTAACTGTGTTCCCTGTGTTCCCTGAGCCAAGTTGCCGCCATCAATCCACAGTGGGTGGGCGGCACCTGGTTAAATGTAACCACATTACTACACTTAGAGGCGCCCTCTCTTCTCTGTGGCTCCTGCTGGATTTTGCTTCTAATCCTCCCATGGAGGCGGCCATTTGTGGATGGAGATTTTATGGTTGCACAACCAATCACATCGCTAGAATCTTTTATATGGACTGTAAACTGAAGGATTTATGAATAAATGGTTGTGGAACAAATCATCTGAGTTTCCATTATTTCTTATGGGGAAATTCGCTTTGATATATGAGAGCTTTGGATTACAAGCGTGTTTCCGGAACGAATTATCCTCGCAATCCGAGGTTTTACTGTATTACTAATACTACAAATATTATTATTAATAATAATGCTCATAATTTTAAGGCTGGGTTCACACAGAAGCGACCCGACTTACGAGGTGACGCTGAGCCGCCCCGCACAGCGCGGCTTGAAAACGACTATTGACTACTGCTAATAATAGACAAATGAGAGGTGATAGACGGGAGATGGTAGATGAGAGGTGACATCTGAGATATGGGAGATTATAGATGAGAGGTGACAGATGGGAGATGAGAGGTGATAGATGAGAAATGACAGATGAGATGGTATGAGATGACATCTGAGATATGACAGATGAGAGGTGACAGATGGGAGATGACAGATGAGAGATGATGGCTGAGAGGTGACAGATGAGACATGAGAGATGACAAATGAGAAGATTCATATGAGAAATGACAGAAGAGAGATGAGAGATGGCGTATGAGAGGTGACAGAGGAGCGATGACGGGTGACAAATGACGGATTAGAGGTGAGAGATGACAGCTGAGAAATGACAGATGAGAGATGTGAGATTAGAGATGCGAGTTGGGAGATGAGAGGTGAGAGATGATAGGTGACAGAAGAGAGATGACAGATGAGAGGTGGGAGATGATAGGTGAGAGGTGACAGATGAGAGATGGGAGATGATAGGTGAGAGGTGACAGATGAGAGATGGGAGATTATAGATGAGAGGTGACAGATGGGAGATGACGGATGAGATGTGAGCGATGACAGCTGAGATAAGACAGATGGGAGATGACAGATGAGAGGTGACAGAAGAGAGATGACAGATGAGAGGAGACAGATGAGAGATGACAGATGTGAGATGATAGATGAGAGGTGTCAGATGGGAGATGAGAGGTGATATATGAGAAATGAGAGGTGACAGATGGAAGATGAGAGATGACAGATGAGAGATGATAGATGAGAGGTGACAGATAAGAGATGGAAGATTATAGATGAGAGCTGACAGATGGGAGATGAGAGGTGATAGATGACAGATGGGAGATGAGAGGTGACGTGATGGATGAGAGGTGAGAGATGACATATGAGAGATGTGAGGAGACAGATGGGAGATGATAGATGAGAGGTGACAGATGAGATGTGATAGGTGAGAAAGGACAGATGCCAAGTGACAGATGAGAGATAACAGATGAGAGGTGAGAGATGACAGATGAGAGGTGACAGATGAGAGATAACAGATGAGAGATGACACATGCGAGGTGACAGGTGAGAGATAACAGATAAGAGGTTACAGGTGAGAGGTGATTGATGAGAGATAACATATGAGAGGTGACATTCAATGTCAATCAATGATATTCAATCTCTGATCAATCTATAACATCTGTTCCCTGATCAATCCATCACATTTGATCCCTGATCAATTAATGATATCCAATTGCTGATCAATCTATAACTTCCCATCCCTGATCAATCGATGACATCCGATCCCTGATCAATCGATGACATCCGATCCCTTATCAATCCATGACATCAGATCCCTGAATGAACCTATGACATCCGATCCCTGATCAATCCATGACATCCGAACCCTTATCAATCCATGACATCAGATCCCTGAATGAACCTATGACATCCGATCCCTGATCAATCCATGGCATCCGAACCCTTATCAATCCATGACATCAGATCCCTGAATGAACCTATGACATCCGATCCCTGATCAATCCATGACATCCGATCCCTGATCAATCGATGGCATCCGATCTCTGATTAATCTATGACATCCGGTCCATTACATCAGATCCCTGATCAATCCATAACATCCAATCCCTGATCAATCTATGACATCCTATCCCTGATCAATTCATAACATTCGATCCCTGATCAATCTATGACATCTGATTCCTTATCAATCCATGACATCCGATTCATGACATTCGATCCCTGATCAATCCATGACATCTGATTCCTGATCAATCTATGACATCCGATCCCTGATCAATCCATGACATCTGATCCCTGATCAATCTACAACATCCGATCCCTGATCAATCCATGACATCTGATCCCTGATCAATCCATGAAATCCGATCCTTGATCAATATATGTCATCTGATCCCTGATCAACCCATGACATCTGATCCCTGATCAATCTACAACATCCGATCCCTGATCAATCTATGACATCCGATTCCTGATCAATCCATGAAATCCGATCCCTGATCAATCTATGACATCCGATCCATGATCAATCTATGACATCTGATCCCTGGTCAATCCATGACATCCGATCCCTGATCAATCCATGACATCTGATCCCTGATCAATATATGACATCCGAACCCTGATCAATCTATGACATCTGATCCCTGTTTAATCCATCACATCCGATCCCTGGTCAATCCATGACATCCGATCCCTGATCAATATATGACATCCGATCCCTGATCAATCCATGACATCCAATCCCTGATCAATCCATGACATCGGATCCCTGATCAATCCATGACATCCGATCCCTGATCAATCCATGACATCCGATCCCTGATCAATCCATGACATCCGATCCCTGATCAATCCATGACATCTGATCCCTGATCAATCTATGAAATCCGATCCTTGATCAATATATGACATCCGATCCCTGATCTATCCATGACATCCAATCCGATCTGCAGATGGCTGTGTATGAGATGATCTGCAGATGGTTGTGTATGGAATGATCTGCAGATGGTTGTGTATGAGATGATCTGCAGATGGTTGTGGATGAGATGATCTGCAGATGGCTGTGTATGGAATGATCTGCAGATGGTTGTGTATGAGATGATCTGCAGATGGTTGTGGATGAGATGATCTGCAGATGGTTGTGGATGAGATAATCTGCAGATGGCTGTGTATGGGATGATCTGCAGATGGTTGTGTATGAGATGATCTGCAGATGGTTGTGGATGAGATAATCTGCAGATGGTTGTGTATGAGATGATCCGCAGATGTTTGTGGATGAGATGATCTGCAGATGGTTGTGGATGAGATGCTCTGCAGGTGGTTGTGGTTGGGATGATCTGCAGATGGCTGTGGTTGGGATGATCTGCAGATGGTTGTGGTTGGGATGATCTGCAAATGGTTGTGGTTGAGATGATCTGCAGAAGGTTGTGGATGATCTGATCTGCAGATGGCTGTGTATGAGATGATCTGCAGGTGGTTGTGGTTGGGATGATCTGCAGATGGTTGTGGTTGGGATGATCTGCAAATGGTTGTGGTTGAGATGATCTGCAGAAGGTTGTGGATGATCTGATCTGCAGATGGCTGTGTATGAGATGATCTGCAGGTGGTTGTGTATGGGATGATCTGCAGATGGTTGTGGATGAGATAATCTGCAGATGGCTGTGTATGAGATGATCTGCAGGTGGTTGTGGTTGGGATGATCTGCAGATGGTTGTGGATGAGATAATCTGCAGATGGCTGTGTATGAGATGATCTGCAGGTGGTTGTGGTTGGGATGATCTGCAGATGGTTGTGGTTGGGATGATCTGCAGATGGTTGTGGATGAGATGATCTGCAGATGGTTGTGGATGATCTGCAGGTGGCTGTGTATGAGATGATCTGCAGATGGTTGTGGATGAGATGATCTGCAGATGGTTGTGTATGAGATGATCTGCAGATGGTTGTGGATGAAATGATCTGCAGATGGTTGTGTATGGGATGATCTGCAGATGGTTGTGGATGAGATAATCTGCAGATGGCTGTGTATGAGATGATCTGCAGGTGGCTGTGTATGAGATGATCTGCAGATGGTTGTGGATGAGATGATCTGCAGATGGTTGTGTATGAGATGATCTGCAGATGGTTGTGGATGAAATGATCTGCAGATGGTTGTGTATGGGATGATCTGCAGATGGTTGTGGATGAGATAATCTGCAGATGGCTGTGTATGAGATGATCTGCAGGTGGTTGTGTATGGGATGATCTGCAGATGGTTGTGTATGAGATGATCTGCAGATGGTTGTGTATGAGATGATCTGCAGATGGTTGTGGTTGGGATGATCTGCAGATGGTTGCGTATGAGATGATCTGCAGATGGTTGTGGTTGGGATGATCTGCAGATGGTTGTGGTTGGGATGATCTGCAGATGGTTGCGGTTGGGATGATCTGCAGATGGCTGTGGTTGAGATGATCTGCAGATGGCTGTGTATGAGATGATATGCAGATGGTTGTGGTTGGGATGATCTGCAGATGGTTGTGGTTGGGATGATCTGCAGATGGTTGTGGTTGGGATGATCTGAAGATGGTTGTGGTTGGGATGATCTGCAGATGGTTGGGGTTGGGATGATCTGCAGATGGTTGCGGTTGGGATGATCTGCAGATGGTTGTGGTTGGGATGATCTGCAGATGGTTGCGGTTGGGATGATCTGCAGATGGTTGTGTATGAGATGATCTGCAGATGGTTGTGATTGAGATGATCTGCAGATGGCTGTGTATGAGATGATCTGCAGATGTTGTGGTTGGGATGATCTTCAGATGTTGTGGTTGGGATGATCTGCAGATGGTTGTGGTTGGGATGATCTGCAGAGGTAGACGTCTAGTAGGGTTGGCGTTGGTAGACGTCTAGTAGAGTATGTGTTGGTAGACGTCTAGTAGAGTAGGTGTTGGTAGACGTCTAGTAGAGTATGTGTTGGTAGACGTCTAGTAGGGTTGGTGTTGGTAGACGTCTAGTAGGGTTGGTGTTGGTAGACGTCTAGTAGGGTTGGCGTTGGTAGACGTCT
>BLSH010012572.1:24243-36010 GCA_018402905.1 Glandirana rugosa
GGAACGACGGGCATCGGCTCAAGCGTATGTTGTTGAGGTAAGTAAGACGATGGTTCGTTTGGGGTAAGACCCGCTTGAAGCCGATGGTGGGATGGAAGAATGGACCGAACGGGTGTCTCCCGAGACATGGACGGCATGACCTTCAGTGGGTCAAGGACCTCCTTTTGTCATTCGCCAATGTTCTTTGATAAAGGGTCTGGGTTCGTAAGTTATTCTTCTCAAAGCTGTTACCTTCTGCTCTTAACCTTGACGTTGACCCGGTTGTCCAGACCGATAGTTGGTTTTTACCTTGTTAATCTGTCTTTTTACTGAGAAGGGCCCAATGTATTTTGGCCCCAGTCTCCTGGAGGGGCAGGATAGCCTCAGATTTTTGGTTGATAGCCAGACCTGTTGGCCCAGTTGCAGTTCCAATTCTCGTCTTCCATTGTCGAAACTCTTCTTATTGAATGCTTGGGTCTGGGAAATAGTTTCTTGTAACCGCTTACTGTTTTCCTCCAGGAACTGGGTGACTTCCAGTACGGCAGGTACAGAGCCCTCTGTGGGCAAGCCAGGTAAGAAGGTAGGGTGGTAGCCGAAGTTCGCCCAGAATGGGGTTTGCTTGGTAGCAGAATGAATGGAGTTGTTGTATGCGAACTCGGCTACGGGCAGCAAGGAAATTCAGTCATCCTGAGAGTAGGCAGAGTAGCAGCGGAGATACTGCTCCAGGTTTTGATTAGTTCTCTCCGTTTGGCCGATCGACTGAGGATGATATGCGGAGGAAAAGGCAAGACTCCCAAGGAAGAACACAGAGACCTCCAGAAGCAGGACGTAAACTGCACTCCTCTGTCTGAGACTATGTTACTGGGAATGCCATGAAGGCAAACCACCTCTTTGATGAAGATGTCAGCTGTTTCAGCTGCTGTAGGGGTACCCTTCATGGGTATGAAGTGAGCCATCTTCGTGAGGCGGTCTACCACCACAAGGATGGTATTGAAGCCCGCAGATGGAGGCAACTCCACTATATAGTCCATCGAGATCTGGGACCAAGGTCGCTCCGGGATGGGTAATGGAGTCAGCAGACCCCAGGCTTTGGACCTCTCAGTCTTATTCTTGGCACAGACAGGGCAGGCGCTCACATACAGCCTCTCATTCAGACGAGGCCACCAGAATGAGCGGGAAAGTAGCTCTGCCGTCTTACGACCCCCAAAGTGCCCGGCTAAATTTGAGGTCGTGGCAGAGTTCAAGCGCTGCTAGGCGCAGCTCCTGCTGGATGAAAAGTCGGTTGCCTGACCGCCACCACAACCCGTCCTTTATGGTGAGCCTTTGATCCGGCGGCATGGTGTGACCGACTAAGCATCGTCTGATCCGGGAAAGGAAGTCCTCTTGTGTCAGCAGAAAACTATTGGCAGGTAGGATTGCATCTGGGGGAGAAGTATCTCCTGGGTCATGGAACATTCTGGACAGGGCGTCCAGCTTCAGATTTTTAGACCCAGGCCTGTATGTGATGTGCATTTGGAACCTCGAGAAAAATAGTGCCCACCTTGCCTGGCGAGGTTTAAGCCTCCTAGTAGTCCGCAGGTACTCGAGGTTCTTGGGGTCTGTGAAGACCAGAAAAGGGTGCGTCGCTCCTTCCAGGAGGTACTGGCATTCCTCCAGGGCGGACTTAATTGCCAGCAGCTCTCGGTCACCGACATCGTAATTTTTTTCGGGGGGTGAGAGCTTTTGGGAGAAAAAGGCAATGGGATGGAGTGCTGCCTTTGGGCCTCGTCTCTGGGAGAGAACTGCTCCTACTGCTGTCTCTGATGCGTCTACCTCAAGGACGTAAGGCAGAGCTGGGTCTGGGTGTTTAAGGATGGGAGCGGAGGTTAACAGTTCTTTAAGTTTTGTGAAAGCCTCTTGAGCTTCAGGCGTCCAACGGAAACGCGAACCCTGTTTTGTCAGCTGGGCGATGGGCGCAATGACCGCCAAGAACCCCTTGATGAACTTTCTATAGAAGTTCGCGAATCCTACGAACCGTTGGACACCCTTTCTGTCGACTGGCACGGGCCAGTCCAAGATGGCTGAGACCTTCTGCGGGTCCATGGTTATTCCTTTGACCGAAATATCAAAGCCGAGGAAAGAGATGCTGGTGCGTTCAAAAGCACATTTCTCTGCCTTGGCATATAAGTCATGTTGTCGAAGGCGGGCACGCACACATCTCACGTGCCTGCGATGTTCTTCCAGGGAAGGGGAGAAGATTAAAATGTCATCCAGGTAGATCACTACGAATTGGTCAAGATAGTCTCTGAAAATATCGCTAACCGGGCGTTGGAATGTAGCGGGGGCATTGCAAAGTCCAAATGGCATAACTAGGTATTCATAGTGACCAAACCTGGTTCGGAAAGCCGTCTTCCACTCATCCCCTTCCCGTATGCGGATGAGATTGTAGGCCCTGCGGAGGTCCAACTTTGTGAACACGGCCGCAGTTCCTAGCCTCTGGAAAAGTTCTTGATGGTGATTCTGTTAAGATCCCGGTAGTCTATGCAGGGTCTGAGGGACCGGTCTTTCTTCTCCACATAGAAAATTCCCGCAACGGCGGGTGAAGTAGATGGCCTGATGAATCCCTTTTCCAGGTTCTCGTCAAGATAGGAATTGAGGGCCCCTAGCTTTACTTCAGACAAGGGGAAGATCCGACCGAAGGGGACCTCGGCTCCGGGCAGGAGGTCAATCGGACAGTCGTATGACCTATGCGGTGGGAGGACATCGGCTCCTTTCTTACTGAATACGTCCAGAAAGTCATGGTATGGTACAGGTACAGTAAGGCGGGTGTCCTGGTCGTGTTCAGTGTCTAGACAGAGTATAGGTGATGGGGTCTCAGAGGGTGAAAGCAGACAGTGTTGAAGGCAGTAGGAAGAACTGAACTGCACTCTCCCCGTGGCCCAGTCAATATGGGGGTTGTGCATCCGGAGCCAGGGAAGACCCAAAATCACTGGGAATAGGGGGGATGCAATGGCATCCAGCCGTAGAAATTCCAAATATCCCCCTTCTAACTTGGCGGGTATAGGGATGGTCTCCTGGGTAACGTGGCTGGATTTAATAGTGGTTCCATCGGCTAGCTGGACGACCATTGGATGGTCCTTGGGTCGAAGTGGAATCTGGTGGTTGGCTGAGAAAGTGGCATCAACGAAGCAACTGCAGGCTCCTGAATCGATAATTGCCTGCACCTGGATATCCCCACTGGGGAGCTGTAGTAACAGAGAGATGACCAGATGGGCTTTGTTGCTTGGTAAATGCATCAGTTTTTCTGGGTCGGAATGGCCCGCTTACCGGCCTTAACAGGGCAATTCTTCACCAGATGCCCAGGTCCTCCACAATATAGGCAGAGGCTGAGGACCATGTGCCTCTGGCGCTCTTCTGAGGTCAATGGTGGGCGGTGGAAACTGGTTTGCATGGACTTGGACAGGTCTGGTGGAACGGAGGGAGCGGCCGGACAGGAATCGGGACAGCTGGAATTTCTGGACGTCATCCCGTTAAGGCGTGCAGCCCTCGTGGACCTCTCATTCCTGCGTTCCTGCAGGCGCCGATCAATCTGTATGGACTAATCGACCAGGGCGTTGAGGGTAGGAGGCACCCCAATGCGAGCCAGCTCGTCCTTGAGTGGCTCTGAGAGGCCCAGCCTGAATTGATGGCGGAGGGCTGCCTCGTTCCAGGCTGTGTCAGCGATCCAGCGCCGAAAATCGGAGACATATTCCTCCTCTGTGCGGCGGCCTTGCTGCAGGGCGTGAAGAGCTGCTTTCGCCGTGGCTGCTACGTGGGGGTCTCTATAGAGCTGAGCCATTGCTTGAAACAGCCGGTCCAAACTGGTAGTCTCTGGGGCTTTCTGCTCCAATAGGCGATGGGCCCATGCTTGTGGTTCCCCCAAGAGCAGTGAAATCACCAGCCCCACTTTAGCTGTCTCCACTGAAAAAGTCCGGGGTTGGAGAGCGAGATACAGCTCACATGAGGTACGGAAGCTCCGCAACTTCCGGCGGTCCCCCGCAAACCGCTCTGGCAAAGGTAGATTGGGCTCCATGGGCAGGGCTACAATGGTGCATGGGGAAGACTGACGGGGAGCAGCTGGAACTGAGGTGGAAAGCTCTCGTATACTTCCTTCCAGATAGGTGTTCCCCTCTCGGAGGGTCCTTATGGCGTGCGTGAGGCCGTCCAGGTGCACACTCAGATCATCCATGGGAGGGGTGCCCTGCGCAGACTCGGGCACGGCTGTCTGATACTGTCACATACCTGGTGGTCGAGTTTGACTTGTGCAGGGGACAACCTCACTTGCGGCCCTGGTTCAAGGACCCCTGGTAGTGGAGACAGAGGATCCTGGAGCGCAGGGGGGCACGAGGGCTGGATACAGTATCTGATGGTAGCAGAGAATCCACTGGAGCTCGTGCAACAGAAGAGTAGTGGTGCAGGCCGGGTCGTTAACAGGCTGGCGGTGAAGTACAGAAGGATCAGGCAGGCGGGTGGTCAAATTCAGGCAGGGTCGGCAAAGTGCGGGCAACAAAGGTACAAAGGAGCAGGCAAAGAGTAGTCATAGACAGGCCGGAGGTCAGGGCAGGCAAATAACAACAAAGTCCAAGGGGAGCCGGGGTCACAGGATACAGGAAGTCACTTAGAATAGCTCACGGGTCACAGGGTAAAGAAACACTGAAGATCAGACAGCACTTGTTACAGGAAGCAGGAAGTTCAAATAGAGCTGCTCCTTCAGTAGAGGAAACAACAACAAAATGCAATTAACCCTCAGCACAGTCTTCTAACACAGTAGAAGGCAAAAAACCCCAACAAAGCATGATTCAATTTGCTCCAGCAGGGGAAAAAACTCCTTCCTGATACCTGAGAGGCAATTGGATATTCCCTGGACCAACCTTACCTATAATTGTTAGTATCCAGTTATATTGTGTAAATTCAGGAAATAATCCAGGCCTTTTTAAAGCAATCTACTGAAAAGACCAGAACCAATTCTTGTGGGAGTGTTCCACATTTTCGCAGCTCTTACTGTGAAGAAACCTTTCCGTATTTGGAGATTGAATGAAGAAATGGATGCACACCATGGCTCTTTCAAAAAACCTTTATTGGAGATGTTCTGTTTAAGCACATATTCAGTGTGTGAAACACATCAACCATGCAGCCTGTCAGTGTTCAGTTGTGTCACGTTGGGAACTTCAATAAAGGGTTTTGTAACGAGCCATAGTGTGCAGCCATTTCTTCATTCATTGCTGTATGCGGAGGCAAGCCAGGGCGGGCACCCACGTGCAGTTTCCATTAGGCTCTCTTGTCTCTCTTGGAGTGGCAGGTTGTCTTCATTTGTATTTGGAAATGAAGGCCCTTTTCCTCCAGACAGAAACCTGGTAGGTTAAGTACCCCACTATGGGACCTTCTGAGTGCACCACAGAGTTTTCAGCCTTTTGCCTTGCATTTGTTCTTGGAGCAGAAGTCATGGGCTAATTATGGTAATACACTGACTCGACCTGTAGCAGCCCCAAAACCAAATGGGAATATGAGGTCTTAAATATCAAGTATAGCAGAGCTTGAATTTGTGGTTGCTTGTTCAGAATCTGGAGAAGGGGACCATTTCCTTCCAGTGATATGGAAGATAGAAAGCACTGATGCCAGTCTCTCTGATTTGGGGACTGGATTGGAGGTGGCCACAGTTAAAGAGACTTGGTCTACACGGGAGACAACACTGAAATTGGCCTTAAGTACCATTAAGGGTCTTATTTTGTCTCTATCCATTTTTTTCCAGAGACCATTGTTTCTCTCCTTGATTCAAATTTCACGCAGGGTGTAACTCAGACAATCCCAACTGTCAGGCCACCCTTGTGTCCCTGGGACTTGAATTTGGTCTTGGCTGTTCTTGCAGAAGCCACCTTTTGAACCAATTTGAGAAATACTGTTAGTCCTTTGACTCGGAAGGTGGCTTCTTTGGTTGCTATCACTTCGGCAAGAAGAGTGTCAGAGCTGGCAGCTCTTTCATGTAAGGAGTCGTTTTTGCATCATGATAAGGTGATGTTGCATCCTCACCCATCTTTCTTGTCTAGAGTGGTTTCTAGTTTTCATTTGAATCCGGGAAGGGTCTTGCTTTTCTTTTTTCGTAGTCCAGAGTCGGCAGGTGAAAGATCGCTGCATACTCTGGATGTAGTTTGGGCAGACAGAATTTACTTGAGTTTGTTGGCACAGGTCAGGAATCCTGGTTTGTGTTGCCAGAAGAGCCCAGGAAGGGAAAGCTGCATCCATGCCAACTATTTCTCAATGGATCTGCCAGTTAATCATTCACGCTTATGTTTTGAAAGGGCAAGGTCCCATCCTTACTGGTGACCAGGAGTGTGGGGGCATCTTGAGCTATCTGCCATCAGGACTCAATGGTCCAGGTTTGCAAGGTTGCTACACGGTTTTTGGTTCACACATTCACAGGGTTTTACCAGGTGGATGTCAGAGCCACAGAGGATACTGCCTTTGGCCGCAGTGTATCGCAAATTGCTGAGCAGGTCCTTAGGGATTGATTGCAGTAGTTATTATTGTCTCTCCCACCCCTCAGGTTTATTCCTTTGGAACATCCCACATAGCCATGATTATAGCCTGCTTTGTTTTCCGTGATGTATGATAAAGAAAATTTGAATTTTTTTACATACTTACCTGTAAAATCCATTTCTTGGAGTACATCATGGGACACAGAGATTCCTCCCCTCTTTCTGAGAATTCACTGCTTGCTACAAAACTGAGGCACTTCCTGTATAGGAGGGTTGATTGATCTGCCAGTGTCCATTCACCTATAGGTGGTGCATAACCCACATAGTCATAATTATAGCGTTCTCTGTGTCCCGTGATGTACTCAATAATTGGATTTTATGGGTAAGCAGAAAAAATCCAATTTTTTTGCCAACTGCCCCCCATAAGCTACAATAGGCAGTGGACAGAAGGGTACACATTATGCAGTCACAATGCTTCACTTCCTAGCAAAGTTTACACACCTATTGAACACTATGCTACATATTCAAGCAAAAGGGGAAGTGCCACAAACACCCCGCAACCGTGTGTAGCACCCTTGTCCCAGAACAGGGCTACAAGTAAATATAGCTGTGCTGGGTGGTAGCTAAGCTTGCAAATTTGTAGTCTCTATGGATCAAAAGAGCTTCCTCCTAATTCTGTTTCAGGTGTGGCTTCTCCCTTTTGTCACTATGTGGCACTGTCACCTCTGGCTGTCATGAATAGTCCCTCCAGTGGTTGGCGCTGTGGCTCGGGGATCCATGGGCTGCAGTTCCAGTGTCCACCAGCGGGTGTCAGTAAAGGGCTCATCTGATGGTGGCACTGTGGCTCCTGGATCCATGGGCTGCAGTTCCAGTGTCCACCAGCGGGGGTCTCCCAGTAATCAGAGGCTCATGAGTCACCACCTGACGCTCATTATAGGAAGGATATATAAACCCTGTCTACCATATGCTCAGTGCCTTGGTGTTCGTCTCCATGTGCCTCTGTATCCTGAATCCTGTATCCTGAATCTGCTCCTGGACCCCTGTCTGCAGCCTGATCTTCCCCCAGCGTTCCCCAGCATCTGTTCCTTGTTCCTGTCCTGTACTGCTCCCTGCCCCCTCTACTGATCTCCCATGTATGGCCCTGGCCTGGCTTCATTTACGGTTTGGACATTTCCCTTAACCTATTTAGGTGGTTTGCACTATTTCTGTTATTTGGTTGGTTACACTGTTTGTTATATTAGATGTGCGTTTGGATCAGCATTTACTTATCTTTTTAATAAATCACCTTATTCACTTACACTTGTGTCTGGTATTCTCTGTGCAGTTCACACATTTCTGGTCGCACCAGTTGCTGACACTGGCATTAGTATGATGAGCTGCAGTGAAGTCAGGTTATGAATAAACATACTTTTCTCAGCCAATCAGAATAGCTGATATGAATGCTCGGAGAAGGTATTTATTGGGAGAAGGTCAGGTGATCAGTCTCTTTCCACCCGGGGGCTGCTGCCTGGGTGGATGTGTGTCAAATAGCTCCTGGCTGCTAGGCCTGAAGCCTGAGGCCTATCCAGGGGCTCTCCTGGCTGCTAGGTCTGTCTGAGAGCCTGCTCAATACCTGGAAATGATTCTGAGAGGGATGGAGTTCTAGAAAAGTACCAGAGGTGACTCTTCATGGACCGGGGACCCATTAGGCGGCTGGGAGAGCTTCAAGAGAGAACTCATGCAAGAGATTTCTGTATGAATAAAGTTCAGTTACTATAGAACACAGCCTATTCTACAAAGTACAGCACATTTTGGTTCAGCATAAAGGCTCTTTTCCTGTACTGCTGTCCACCTTATCTCCCCTTTTTGTCTAAGGAGTCTGCTTTTTGCTGATTGTTACTATTTTTAACTAAAGGTGCCCTGTGCCCTATCCCCTCTCTCCCATATTTTTCCTGTTGTGAGAAATAAGCTTCTCTTTGTTTAAGCATAAAATTGACTGGCACCCATCTTTCTACCTTGTACATCACCCACCATGCCCAATAACCTACACCCTGAGGAGGGACGTCAGCCCTCCCTGTCTCTGGGGGTCACCACCAGGCCCCTGGAAATGTGGGGTAGGCACTACACACGTGTTAAGCGCGCAGTTGCAGAATGTTTGTCCGCAAAAATGGGGTTAGGGGGAGTGGCCTGACGTGCAGGATGGTGGACGTATTTCTGAAGAGCTCCAGGTATCCCCGTTCTCAATCCAGAGACATCCGCGTTAATTATCAACTGGTGAGAGACAGTGACCCTCCAGAGTGTCCCCATAAGCCCCTAGCATCAGCCCTGATCACTATTGTGAGCCAAAGCAGGAGGATTGCAGCAATACACATCACACCACGGAGCCCTCATCAGGGCGACCGCCGCCATCTTAAAGGCCTCGGTCAGCTCAATATACACAAAATAACCATCATCTCCTCATCCAGGACACAATTAGCTAGATAAGAGACTTCCCAATATACATTTACAGTTCTGACACTCATACAAGCTGTCAGATTACACAAATCTGCCGGCTGAGCAGCGGCGCACCGAGGCCTAGTGACGGCTGTTAATCCGCGGCCTCAATTACTTCACCATCCAGCCAGCAAACCTCCTAGGGCTCTAGGAGGACACTGTACCGCAGCCCCGACGCCTATACTTGCACACTGGAGTGATGAAATACTAACCTCAGTTGCAGAATCAGTGGAGAGATCCCGAGGCCTAACACGGTGGCCATTTTGCTACACCCATTCCATTACAGCTTCCTTTCAGGTGTTAAGCCGCGGCCATCTTGGTACACCCATATTACTACATTAAGCAACCAGGCCTAACAAGGCTAGGAGGACACTGTACCGCAGCCCCAATGCCTATACTTACACACTGGAGTGATGAATTACCAACCTCAGTTGCAGAATCAGTAGGGAGATCCCGAGGCCTAACACGGCAGCCATCTTGGTACACCCATTCCATTACAGCTTGCTTTCAGGTGTTAAACTGCGGCCATCTTGGTACACCCATACTACTACATTAAGCAACCAGGCCTAACAAGACGGCCATCTTGGTACACCCATTCCATTAAGGCTTGCTTTCAGGTGTTAAGCTGCGGCCATCTTGATACACCCAAACCATTAAAGCCTACAGCCAAGCCTGAAAAAGTGGACATCTTGATACACCCATACCAGTATATCTTGCAGCCACCAGTCTAAATCTTCTTATTACACATAAACAATAAAGACACTCGATGATAAAACCTCCATTACCACCAGGAATTATATTTCAGTTCAGAGAAAGTGCAGATTAACGCAGTCGCTAGCAGATGCACTGAAAGAGCGCCCTGTGATATTGACACTCAATCCGGGGACTCCACACATTTCCTGGGACAGGAAAACACAACAACCACACTAGTTTACCTACCCACACCCTCCGCTAAGCACCGCTCCAAAGATCGGCACCCGCCACAGCCTAGACGTCACCAACATCAATAAAAAAAAAAAAGAGGAAAAAAAAACACTTGTACCACAGTGCCAATAGAACCTTTGTCACCTTATATAACTCAGAAGACAACAATGTCACAAGGCTAGAAAGACTTCCTGGCTAAAGCGGCCATTCAGGGCGATAGCTACAAGGGATCAGGCCAAATCGACTAGCAACCTACAGCTCAGTGCTAATACAAAAAAAAAAAATGTCCAAACGCAGACAAGAACGATCAGCTCCCCGCAAACTAACTGATTTTTTCCCTCCACCGGACCGTGGGTCAGGCATGAAGGGTACTAACGGCCACAACTCAATACCAAATGGCAGCACAAGAAACTCGCACTCTACAGATTTTCTTTCTGAAAGGGGGAGTGGGGACCAACGCACTCCAGAAAAAAACTCAGCAACTTCCACACCATCAGCTAGCCCAGCCAAGTCAAAACTCAGACTGGCTACAGATGCAGACACACACAATAGTGTGGGCCCAAGTAGCCCGGCCGCTTCCGCACAAGCGACCCTAGCTAACTCTATCGCAACCTATCCCACACAAAATCAGCCGGTGTTGGATACCACATTAAGAGACATGTTGCTATCCCTGCAAACTTCTATCCACGCAGATATCACTAACATGATGCATCACTTTCAATCGGAAATGTCTCACATAGGCGAGAGAGTAACTAACATAGAAAGCAAGATGAGTGAAGTCACAACATCCTTTAACGAATTAGTGGATGCTCAAAATGACAAAGCTGAGGATATTGAATGGATGAAGACCAAATTAGCTGACCTGGAGGACCGTTCCAGAAGGAACAATTTAAAAATAAGAGGCGTACCGGAATCTGTTCAACAATCATCACTACAAGAATACTTCCTCCAATTGTTGAAAACCTTTCTCCCAGAGGCTTCCCCAGGAGAGCTGATCATAGATCGGATCCATCGGCTACCGAAACCTTCCCACTTGCCTGACTCAGTCCCAAGAGACACCATTGTATGTATTCACTTCTACCAAAATTTGTTACGTGCAACAAGAAACACAGAAGCTTACCCGCAGATCTACAACAACTTATCGTTCTACGCTACCCTTCACCAAACACACCATGCTACTATGTAAAAACTTGGCCACGATCACAAAACCATTACGTAACCACCAAATTCCCTACAAATGGGGTCACCCAACGAAGTTAATAGTCACGAAGGAAAACAGATCCTACATCGTCCATACACTGGACGAAGGCCTGACGCTTCTACGCCAGTGGAACATCCTGGACCCAATAGAACAACGACAACAACATAGCCACCATCCCCGCCGCCAAAGAAATCGGGACTGGGACGACTTTGAACCCTCAGGCGACATGACCACCTGATTCCATCCAGCCACTTTAGGTACCTATAAATACCCTGGAATATCCGCTAAAGCCAATCTTCCAGCCGTATACCCCCAACATTTGCCGTGGCAGTTGCCACACATGCAGAGTTCTGCACTTCCTTTTTTACTGTTCTTATTCTTTGCTCCTCTAATTTTGGAAACACGGAATTTCTATACCTGTTCATTTTGTTGACTAACCTTTGTTTCTTATTCAGTATATTTCAAAAGCATCTGTCTACTCAAACATACAAGATACGCTGTCATCACTGCAGAATTCTTGTTTGAGAAGAGACATCCAAGACCTACACATCAAATTGTAAGTTATACATCCCTCAAAGGGGAATTTTGTACGAGATTAATCTCTCCGATATCTAATATGCCTATCAGAATCTCCTCCCTCAACGTAAAGGGGTTGAACCACCCCAGCAAAAGACATGCTCTATGGGCTGAAACCCGTAGC
>BLSH010012572.1:37187-52162 GCA_018402905.1 Glandirana rugosa
GCTCCTAACGACTCTGTTACAACGGCATTTTCGGTTTAAACCACTTCCACACAAAGTTTATAGGGGTTACCTAAGACAGTTTCCGAAAAAGCCGCAGATTGCACTGTTTATTACGACCATGAAAAAAACAAAAACGCACCACATAGTCTAAGTGATAGAAAGAACACCGTAGACCCCGAACGGAGGGGACTTATTTTGGTTGGACCAGAACCACCTAGTCTGTCCCGTACTATCGACTCTCAGAGACCCGGTCATAGAAACGTATTTAAAACTACAGACGCAAGTTATTCCTTTACCCCGCTTTCAAACCTCCACTTTGGCCTAGGAAAGGACTATCATGCCCTGTCTGATCCACCAAGACCAGGTTGGTTTTATTCAGGGGAGGCAAGCCCCAGATGCCACAAGAAAGATAGTGAATCTGATACACCACGCAAAAACAAAAAAAGTACCAGCATTATTTGTCACGTTAGACGCCGAAAAAGCCTTTGACAGAATCCATTGGGGATATTTGAAACACACCTTCACCAAATTTGGCTTTTACGGCAACATTGTCTCAGCAATCCTCGCATTGTATTCTAACCCTTCCACCCGTGTTTTCATAAATGGGATCTTTTCCGATCCGTTCAATATAACAAATGGAACGAGACAGGGATGCCCCCTCTCCCCTCTCATTTTTATCTTACTGATGGAACCTTTGGCCCAAAAAAATTGACATTCCACCTACATCTCTGGCATTAAACTCAAAGACTTAGAATGCAAAATCACCCTATTTGCAGATGACATAATTCTCACTCTCACGGAGCCGGATCCTTCCCTGACAAATACTTGTGCAATTCTAAATGATTTCAATACCTGTTCATACTATAAAGTTAATGATAGTAAATCCAACATTATGAGCATAAATGTAGCTGCATCTACTAAAGGACTTCTCCAAACCAAACACCATTTCCAATGGGTTTCCAACTCAATGCCATACCTAGGTATCTCATTAACAGCCCAACCCTCCAATCTATTTACGAAAAATTATATACCATTCCTTCAAACCTGTCAACGGGACCTTCAACAGATAGGGAAACATTACCTTTCATGGGCAAGTAGGGTAGCAGCCTTCAAAATGGTAATCCTTCCAAAACTGCTATATCTGTACAGAGCTCTACCTATTACAGTCCCTGACTCCTTCTTCAACGACTTAAAAAGAATTATAAGAACCTACATATGGCATACACACAAACCACGTTGCCCGTACAAAATGATCACAAAACACAAATCCATGGGTGGCATGGGTGTACCAGATGTCAAGGATTACTACATAGCGGTGATCCTTGATCAAATTAGGCACTGGCTCATGCCAACTTTTAAAAAACATTGGTGTCAAATTGAACAATATTTTATAAAGGAGGGAGATTTAGGCTCACTCATTTTCGCCCACTTACTACCTGCCAAACAAAGAATTAGTAGTCATCCAACTATACAAGCAGCCATAGCTGCGTGGAAATACTTCAATCCAAACACTAATCTCACGACAGATACCCAAAGAGTTTCACCTCCCATAGAAGCACTCAAGTTCCTCATTCCGGAAATTTCCTTCACACACTGGACACACATCAAACGTCAACCTTTAGACATATTGATGCAACACAATAAGATTATGAACGGGGGGCGTGGCCTGGCGTCGGAGAGGAATGGACGCCTGATCTCCCAGCTCCTGAGCACCGGGACAAGAAAGCCTCATCAGAGAGCCCAACAGCGTCAATATAAAGCCCCAAAATGGGTAAAACATCCAGGGAACCCTCCCCAGCACGATCGCGCTCCCCGAGAAGGACGAGCGCTCGCACCGAACGCAGCATCCCGGAGCTCTTCCGCTCGCAATCACGCGAGCCCCCGGCTTCAGATCGGGCCTACCAGGCCGCACCACGATCCACCAGCCTAAGCCCGCCTGGAAGACAACACAATGACTCCCAGCATCAGCATTCACCCAGGGCAAGGCCACTAGCGATGGAAGATCTCAGGTCAGTAGCAGAAGATATTAAAGCCTCACTGACCGCTGCAATGACCGCCGCCATTACAGACCTCAGAAGGGACATACATGAAATGAACAACAGACTTGAAGACATAGAAGAAACAACTGCAGTACATAACTCAGCAATCCAACAACTTCAAGAATCTGTACAATCCCAGAACAACCAAATCAGGGAAATGCAGAGGCATTTAGAAGACGTGGAAAACCGGGGACGCCGACATAACATAAGGCTCAGAGGTATCCCAGAAACGGTCGAACAGTCACATATCGCCCATGCGACCATCGCCATTTTCAACGACCTGCTCGGTAGACCACCTGAAACGCCAATCGAAATAGAGCGCGTTCATAGAGCCCTGAAACCCAGAAGAAGAGACACAGACCCCCCGAGAGACGTGATATGCTGTCTGGTCAATTTTAAGCTAAAAGAAGAAATTCTTCGCAGAGCAAGAGACCGCCAATCCTTACTTTACCGCGGTACAGACATAAAGCTCTTTCAAGATCTTTCACCTATCACGCTTCAAAACAGAAGAACTCTACGCCCGCTCCTAGACCTGCTACAAGAAAAGGGCATCCAATACCGCTGGAAATTCCCGTTTTGCCTGTCAGCATCCTTCCAGAACCGCTCAGCAAACATACGCTTCAGGGAAGACCTGCCTTCATTCTGCGACACATTCAATCTCCCTCATCTAGATCTTCCAGACTGGTACGGCTACAACAATCAGGGAAGCCTAAGAAGAACAGCCTCCACGGATGCTATACCAGTCCGCGACGACTTCCATATCAGAAGAAGGAGATCTGCATCACCAAGAAACACCAACGCGTCAACAGGCAGAAACATGCCTAACAGCAGCCCCACTGCTTCCCCGGCCCACAGAAGACCCAGACAAGACTAAAACACGCAGGACAACTGAAAATAGTCAAAGATCTTCCCCGCAACGAAATGCACCAGATCTAGCCAGCCAACCCTGACAGCATCACTTGATCCGCTGGAAACCCACCAAGCATACCAGACACTACAAATCAGCGGAAGAGAGAAGAGCTGCAAGACTTCAGCAAGATCAGCCCTCACACCTCTCTCTCTCCATCTAAAAATCCTCTCCTCTCCTCTTCACCCCATTACCACCATATCTCTTTATACCTCCCTCTGATATCCTCCCTCCCCCCTCCCTCCTTTGTTGATCTCGTTTTTACAGACTCCACGAGATGCAGATGCCAGAATCTCCATGAACTGTGAGACCATCATACACCTTGCCTGCAGTCAAAGTGGACATACACCGAAGAACGCTTCCTCCTCATCATCGAGACCTTCCTCCCCACAGCCCGCAACCTACAGGTAATCCAACCGCACCTTCACTTCACTCTCCCATCATCAGATGCTCAAGTCCCACAAGCTACCTGCGAAACCAACCCAAGAGGCTAGCGAACAAAAACTGAACTCTGAGATCGCCCAACCAAACCGGGCTTAAATACCCTTAACTCAAACACCCCACCCACACCCCTACCACCCATTCAGCCTCTTAACCTACAGACTCTAAATGGCCCCCTACCCCCACCCATTCAACTTCCAACAAATTAATATACACAATGGGTATCACCACCAGCCTGCGAACCCCATGTGCAAGGTTAAGGGGCAACTGCGCAAACCAATGTTTTTGCTTCATATGTTTATACTTTTGTTTTTCAATAGTTACATGTTCTAATTGTTGAAAAGGGCATGGCCCTCCAATTCGCATATGTTAAACACTTGATATCACCATAATACGGGATCTCCGTATGGAGCAGAGCCGGGCGATTGTCCCCATCCCCCCCAAACAAAACTATATCAAATCAAGCTAAGTAGGGAATAGATATCCCACATACCGTAAGAGGTGATACAATATAAACCTTCGCACCCACAATGCACAATATCACCACAAAACCCAAATGCATAGTCGCTCAGCTCTGCTCCAGGTGGACTCAACCCCTATGTTGTTTGAGAATACATACGAATAGTCTATGCATATCGAAAGCTTTAATGCATCTCAAACGAGGTGACGACGCACGACTAACCGACCAGCCCTACAAAACCAACCCCCTTCAACAGAAAAAAGAAAATAAGCTCAAACACCCAATCACTAAACACATAGCATGTATCCTAACAGGCCCAATGACCCGACCTGAACCCTAATCTTACCCCCCTCCCCCCCAGACGGTCAATACCAACACAGTACCACTACAGCCACACAAAACTTACAACCATGCCACTGACCGACCCATCCGAACTTGAAAGAAATAACAGGTCAAGAAAACAGATTACCCAAAGCCCATGGCTCAACCAAAATCCTCACTCTGAAACATAGTCCCCCAGGTGCACCAGGAGTACCCTATACTACCACACACATCGTACATCCTCCCCACCGCCTACCACTCTCCCACAAGACAGGGTAACACGCCTCCCTGTCAACCACTACCGGAATACACTTCCACTACAAGGAGCCTATACGTAGACTCCTCCTCCGGAACACCCCTACTCCGCGACCCTACCCCCTCCCGAGAACCTCGCCCCTCCCCCCCCCACCCCCTGACCCCACCCCTTCCCCACAACATCCAACAGACCCCCACCACTCGGGTTCAGACACCAGCTCATCCAGTCAACCCCAGTACCAGAATACAAGGCAAGAATTCTACCAAGCATTCACACATCAACCACCGAGCACAAGACACATTCCACCTAACCAACCCATATAACCTCAAACCAACAAGATGTCAAACATACGATCCCAAACCAAACATACCACCCTAAAAACTATCTCCCTTAACGCTCAAGGCCTCAATCTACCTGAAAAACGCAGCCAGATTTTACACCTGATGAATAAGCTTAAAACAGACATTGCTTTCATACAAGAAACGCATTTTATCTCGCGAAAAATCCCCAAACTAACCAACAGCCACTTCCCGACGGTTTACCATGCCACTAACCCACATGCAAAAACCAAAGGAGTGTCTATCCTCCTATCCAAAAACCTGGACTGGACCCCTATAGACACACACATAGACGAAGACGGAAGATTTATCTTCTTAAAAGGTCTCATACAAGGCCGCCCGGTTACACTAGCAAATATATACAGCCCCAACTCAGCCCAAGTCTCCTTCTTCAGATCCATCGCACAGCATTTAGCAGAATTCCAATCAGGACTCACGATACTGGGAGGCGACTTCAATGTGGCACTATCGCCACTGCTTGACACCTCAAATGGTGCAACATCCCTACCATTCAAGGCCTTAAAACAAATAAAATTACAACTCCAGAGTCTTCTGCTACATGACTCTTGGAGAACAACCCACCCGACTGACAAAGATTACACATTTTACTCCTCACCCCACGATAAATACTCAAGAATAGACTACCTATTCCTCTCCCAAAAAGACTTACCATTCTTAACGGCAACGACAATTGAACCAATGGTCCTCTCTGACCATCATCCCATATCAATGACCCTAACATTCCCAGAAATTACCCCGTTTACCAAGATATGGCGACTAGACGCCTCCCTACTAACCTCAGAAAAAGATGCCCAAGACATTAGAGAAACTATCCAAGATTATTTCAACAACAACGATACACCAGACACCTCCCCACTCACACAGTGGGAAGCACACAAGTGTGTAGTAAGAGGGAAAATGATAGCGCTGAAAGCGGCCAAGCAAAAAAACCGCCAAAAGGTCATCTCCGACCTCTTTGATAAAATTAAAAAATTAGAACAGAAACACAAAAAATCACTAGCCCTCCAAATACTCCCAGAACTCTTGACACAAAGACAACTACTAAAGGAGGAGTTACTCCGAAAAACAAGAAGACAATTCACCCTACAGCAAAAGCTTTTCTACGAATTTGGCAATAAAAGTGGAAGATACCTAGCCAGGGCACTCCACTCTAAAAAATCGAATACAACTATCCACACAATACAAGACACCCAAGGGAAACCCCTATCGAACACCATCGACATAGCAACACAATTTGAAAAATACTACACCAATTTATATAACCTTCCTAATACGCCCACAAGGGATGGAGATACGCAGACCCGAAAAGCTACAATTACAAAGTTTCTTGAAAAAAACTGCCCTAATCAAATTAACCCAGAAGACTCCCAAGCACTAGAAAACCCCATCTCTATAGCAGAATACAAGACAGCGATTAAACAACTTAAAAATGGCAAAAGCCCAGGCCCAGATGGTCTATCTTCCGCATACTTCAAGACATATACAGACACATTGCAACCCCACTTCCTTAGAGCTTTTAACTCTATACCCACCTCAAGCGCCCCCAAAACCAGAATACTAGAAGCACATATAACGGTGATACCAAAGGAAGACAAAGACGTCACTTCAACAGCCAATTATAGACCCATATCCCTCCTCAACGTTGACATTAAAATTTACGCCAAAATACTAGCCAACCGAATACTGCCCCTACTACCATCCCTTATTGGAAAACACCAAGTTGGCTTCATCCCTGGTAGAGAAGCCAGGGACAACACAACCAAAGCCCTGAATATCCAACACTGGCTCAAGTCACACAATCAAAAGGGGTTCTTCCTCTCACTAGACGCGGAGAAGGCGTTTGACAGGTTGTCCTGGGACTACTTAGGTGCAGTCCTACGAAGGCTAGGCATCCGAGACTGGATGTTCAACGCAATCATGTCCCTATACACCACCCCGTCCGCTAGAGTTAGGGTTAACGGACACCTGTCAAGCGCCTTCCCCATAAAAAATGGGACGAGACAGGGATGCCCGCTATCCCCGATCCTTTTCGTCCTGACACTTGAACCCTTCCTGAACTGCCTCCAAACTAACAACAACATTCGAGGCATTCCAATAGCCAACCATACATACAAAATCGCAGCTTTTGCTGACGATATCTTATTATTCCTACAGGAACCACATATATCCCTACCCAATCTCCTAAAAGAATTAGACCAATTCTGCCACATCTCAAACTTTAAAATCAACTATAAAAAGTCCCAAGCACTAAACATATCCCTTCCTGAAGAAATAGTCCAACAATGCAAACAAAATTTCCCCTTCCACTGGGCCCAAGACCACATTAAATATTTAGGAATAAATCTAACGCCAAACGTCGCGGACATCTTCTCCAAAAACTACACACCCATTCTGAAAACAATCATCAGTGATCTAAATAAATGGAACAAGGCCCAATTTTCTTGGTTCGGAAGAGCCGCAATTATGAAAATGAATGTCCTCCCCCGCCTGCTCTACCTCTTCCAGACCATCCCAATCAAAATTCCACCTTCCTTCTTCAAATCTTTTAACAAAGCATGCTCCAATTTTATATGGAATCAAAAAAGAGCCAGAATCCCTTTCAAACAATTATCAAGACCCAAAGCAAAAGGAGGCATAGGCCTCCCTAACCTCCAGTACTACTACTGGGCGAGCCACCTAGCCAGAATAATAGACTGGTCGCTACATGGACAACACAAGGAATGGGTAGCCCTAGAAAACTCCTTCTCCCCTACCCCAATACAATCATTACCCTGGTTATTAACACCAGACATACCCCCAAACCTCAAGTCTCATCCACTCATAAGCACTACGCTTCTCTGTTTCAAAACAACATGCAAAACACTTAAAATAGCATCCACCCCGGGTCCGCTAACACCCCTTAAACTTAACCCTACTTTCCCTCCAGGTATGTCAGAGAATTTTATGAAAAACACATGGCCACATAAAGAGATACATGCTTACCAATTCTTCCAAAACAATAAACTATTAGACAGAACCGCTCTGCCCACCAAAAACCCCTCATCAACATGCCCGCTCTGGACATATTTCCAAATAAGACATTTCCTAACATCTATAAACCGAGACCGCACTGTCTCTCGTCCCCTGACCCCATTCGAATCTCTATGTGTACAGGAACTGCCGCAACAACATGTAATATCCACCATTTACAACATCTTTACTTCCAATTGCTCCATGAAATCATCCAAAATGTGTGTAAACTGGGAAAAGGAACTAGAGATAGATCTAACAGAAACACAATGGGAAAACATTTCCACGCTCGTACACAAATCATCCCTCAATGTCTCAACTCAAGAAAACAGCTACAAGATCTTGTCCCGTTGGTACAGAACTCCAGTACTGCTCCATAAAATTAACCCAGCTTTACCAAACAAGTGCTGGAGATGTAATGACGGGATAGGCACTCTGACGCACATTTGGTGGTCGTGCCCAATAATCCAACCGTTCTGGAACCAAGTCAGAGACCTAATAGCAGATATTTCAACGTTCACATTAAAAAATACCCCAACACAGTTTCTTCTCCACCACTCAGACATCCCCGCACACCAATATCGTAAAACCCTGATCCCACCGCTACTAAACTCAGCCAAACTGTGTATCCCCCTCCACTGGGGATCAACTAACCCTCCTACTGTCAAAGAATGGCTCTTACGAGTTCAGAAGACTGCGGAGATGGAAGAACTGATTGCGATCGCCCATGACCGCCCAGGCAAATTCTCGACTATATGGGCATGCTGGAACCAGTTCTACACCTCCGATAGATTTAAAACCCTTACAGACACTCCACAACAACGCACACAATAATACCATACATACAGCAAAATACCGAACCGCCCTCCTACAAAACACCTAGACCCGCAGCCAACACACCCAAGCCCCCCCCCCCACAAAGGGGAAGAGAGAGGGGGGGCAACTTAAAACTACTCGCTACACACACCCCACGCATCGAAAAGAGGGACACCAGAAAAGACCAACCACCATTATACCTACACAACTTCACCCCTGGACTAACCAGGCAGAAGAACCCGAGTGTTGGGGGCCCTGTCCCCCTCCCTTTACCCTCCCCCCCTCTCTATACCCCCCCCCCCTCACCCGCGATCCCCAAATACCACCCACCACAACCCCCCTCACCATATACACACCCCCTACGATGTCAGTCCTACCCGAACCAACGCGACTAACTCCAACCTCCTTACAGGTTCAAATTCCCTGAATCCCATAAGAATAGACACAATTAATACCCCCTCGACATTACAAAACATGACCATAAGTATAAGAGACCGCAAGACTATGACACCATACTCTCATGTGAAACAAACGAATTGCTAGCTCATTGATGTTACAATGCATATTCACCGATGTAATCGGAAGATATACTACTGAATCCTTTGTGATGGAGTTAAATATGTTCACTTGTCAACAACACTCTGTAAACTTTGATTACTTTACAATAAAACTCATGGAATAAAAAAAAAAAGATTATGAACTTTTTGACAATACAAAGCAAATTCCAAATTCCTAACCAAGGTTTACATACATATATGCAAATAGCATCATACTTGAAAAAAAAACCCAGATCTATATATATCAGTACCAAAAAAAGCTTGGGCTTTCTGGTCCTCTGAGTCCCCACAACGGAAAGGGATAGCCATAATCTACAATCTCTTACACAACAAATTGTCATTTGACAAACTACCAGCTTATATAAGATGGGAGAGAGATCTCCAAACCTCCTTTACTAATCAACAATGGCAAACAGCCATTAGCCACAACTTATCCACCTCTAAATGTACTAATTACTGGGAACTATCCCAGAAAATTCACCACCGATGGTATCTCACTCCAGTTCAACTTTGTAAATTTACTAATCTAGATGACGACCAATGCTGGAGGGGATGTGCACAGTCTGGATCGATCATACATATTTTATGGAAATGCCCTCATATAGTTCCATTTTGGAACAAAGTTTTCACATTGATATCTGATGTCACCGGTATAATAACCAGATCATCTCCTCCACTGGCCATACTTAGCATTGGGATAGACACTTTCCCACGTGCCCTTAGGTCTTTGGTGATGCACATACTTTTTGCAGCTAGATTGCTCATAATGCGCAGATGGAGATGCACATTAGCACCAAACATCTCTGATGTAAAATTACAGCTGAACTTAGTCAAGGACCTTGAAATTCATTCAGCTTTACAATCTGGAACATGTGAGAAATGTAATGCCATTTGGAAACCTTGGTCAGCACTCCAAGGGGCGTAACTAGATAGGATACTGCCACGATTGTACTATTTGTAATCTGCAAATGTACTGTTTCCTACTCGGTTGTACAATGTTAACTTGCTATCACTTTGTGTTTCCTGTACTGACTTTGAACAACAATAAACTATTAAAAAAAAAAAATGGGGTTAGAACGCTTCTTCACCACCTGTCAGTAACCTCTGAAGCATGATACAAATGCAGATGAAGCATCAGAGGAAAGGGTAAGGGACTTTTTTTCCCCACAGCAGATTGCGTTTTGTTTGTAATAGTCTTCAATGGAGCCTCACCAAAACTGAAAGTGTTGCGTTTTTGATGAATTTAGTAATTCCTGCTAACCCTAACTCTAATAATTCCTGATAACCCTAACCCTAATAACCACTAACCATAATAATTACCCCTCACCCTAGTAATTTGTACTAACCCTAACCCTAGTAATTACCACTAACCCTAACAATTTCTGCTAACGCTAATAATTCCCGCTAACCATAGTAATTCCCGCTAACCCTAGTAATTCCCGCTAACCCTAACAATTCCAGCCAACCCTAATCCTAGTAATTACCGCTAAAGCTCACCCTAGTAATCACCGCTAACCCTAATAAATCCCCCTAACCCTAACCCTAGTAATTACCGCTAATCCTAACCCTAATAATTACCGCTAACCCTAATAATTACTGTAACCCTAGCCCTAGTAATTCCCGATAACCCCAATAATTGCCGCTGGTGAAACACAGTTCCTGAAGAACGTGTTCTGTCGATCCTGATTGCTGCTCAGTAAACACTACTCCAAATTATGCTCTGATTTTTTTTTATTAGGATGCATAATGTTTTTCTTTTTTTGGGTAAACAAGATGCATGTAACCTCTGTACTTAAACATCCATAAGAATGGATCTTGAAAAGGGGCACCACTGCTCCCCCAAGTTTCTGTCAGTTCAGCTCTTGCCATGCTATTATGGTCAAGTATGTCTTCAAACTGGAAGCCATCACATTCCCTAATAAAATTATGTAGAGCACATGCTGCTTTCACAGCCTTTATAGCATGTTGCATATTAAGATGGATCATAGTGTGCAACAAAATTCATTTGTTGGCAAGGATGCCAATGGAACACTTGACCACCCTCCTGGCCCTAGTGAGGCAATAATTAAACACCCTTCTTTCTGTGTTTAAGAAGCGGCTGGAAAATGGCCTTAGAAGGTGTTCACATAGAGCTTCATCACTAACACATACATAGGGCAAAACAGGACCCCTTGTTCCTGTTGTCTGGTAGATCCAGTCTGTTTTGTTGCAGCAGCTGGCCAAATGATGAGTGGAAGAATACACTAGAGTCTGAGCTGCTGCCATGGGACCCTATATCAATGTAAATGAATCTATAACTGGCATCTGCAATGGCAAACAACACAAAAGAAAATCACTTTTTGTAATTATAAAAACTACTGCCACTTGCAACTGGCTTAAGGATGTGAATGTGTTTCCCATCTAGCGCACACATGAAATTGCGAAAATTACACCACTGCTAGAAGACATCAGCTATCTTTGTCCATTCTTCGTTAGTTGGTTGTCTGAAGACCACACCTTTCATGACTTCCCAAATTACTGAACAGGTGTCCTCAGACAATATAGCTCACAGTAGATTTGCCAACCATAAATTTAAAATATAGACTTGACAGAGAATGCCCAGTTCTAAGGTATCTGAATCGTAAATATGATGTTATTGTTTTGTGACTATTTTATGTGTCATTTTCTTTCAAAAAAAGTCATAAATGTTTTACAACGTTTAATCAACCCAAAAAGAAGGATAATTGATCACTTAAAATACACAACATGCTGAACCCAAAGCAGCATGGCTTAACTGAGGGCATATCATGTCAGACTAATCTGATTTCATTTTTTTACTATATTACCAATGTTTTGGACCAGGGTGATGCTATGGACATAATGTATCTTGATTTCAGCAAGGCATTTGATACAGTTTCACATAATGATCTAATGCAAAAGTTGTACAAGCTAGGACTTAACCCTTGGGTGATTCAGTAGAAATGCAGTTGGCTAAATGATAGATACCAGATTGTGATGTACCACCATGCTCTGTACTAGATCCTGTTTTATTTAATCTATATGTAAGTGATATAACTAAAGGTTTGTTGGGCAATGTATGTCATTTTGCTGATGATACAAAGGTGTGTAATAGGGTTGATAACCCTGGACGTGTCTGTAACATGGGACATGATTTGGCATTGCTGGAAGATTGGTGAAAGCAAAGGAAATGGCAGGTCATTGTTTCAAAATGTAAAATAATGCACCTAAGGAAAAAGAATCCCTCGAGGGAGTACAACATTGGGGGTACAGTGTTAGCCAGCACTACAGCAGAAAAAGATTTGGGGGTACTTATTTCTGATGATTGCAAAATGAACAAACAGTGTGACCAGGCAGTGGGAAAAGCAAATACATTTCAAGGATGCATCACTAGAGGGATCACCAGAAGGAGGAAGGAGGCCCTGATTCCCCTATAAATATCATTAGTGAGACCTCATTTAGAATACTGTGCCCAGTTCTGGAGACCTCACTTACAAAAAGATATTGATAAGATAGAATGAGTCTAGAGCAAGAAATACCAAACTTGCAGCCATGATAGTCAATACAAAAGCACACACAAACACAGGGGAAGCAGGAAGTGAAAATCTGAGCTGACATCCTGGAATATCAAGGCAGTGATGTTTTCCAAATTGCATTAAAACACATCAAAAACACGTTTCAAAAAAATGCAAAATTATCTAGAAAAATGCATCAACCACATAGATGTGAACCAAGGGTAAGTGTTAATTTTTGAAGTTTGTGTAAACCTTATCAATGAATTTATCTTATTTTCTGTCTTTTATTCTGTTTGATAAAATAAATACAATTACCGTATATACTCGAGTATAAGCCGACCCGAATATAAGCCGAGGCACCTAATTTTACCACAAAAAACTGGGAAAAGTTATTGACCCGAGTATAAGCCTAGGGTGGCAAATGCAGCATCCAGAACACAGGAATTTTAGCCAGAACACAGGAATTGTAGCCAGAACACAGGGACAGGGAGCCAGAACTCAGGGATTGTAGCCAGGACACAGAGACTGTAGCCAGAACACAGGTATTGTAGCCAGGACACAGGGATTTTATCATGACACAGAGACTGTAGCCAGAACACAGGTATTGTAGCCAGGACACAGGGATTTTATCCAGGACACAGAGACTGTAGCCAGAACACAGGTATTGTAGCCAGGACACAGGGATTTTATCCAGGACACAGACTGTAGCCAGAACACATAAGGGATGAGTAAGGTAGATTCACATTAAAAAGAGCTGTGCTGCTTCTAAGAGCCATTCTGTGCTTTGTAAGTGTGATTAAACACATTGGAATGCAGAGAATGCAGAGAGAGAGCTGCAGCTCTTCACTGAGATCAGGAGGTGGGCGGGACTGAACAGCTAACATCAGCTTGTCCCGCCCACCTCCCCCACCTCCCCAACATCAAGCTGAGAATCTGACACCTCTCTCAGCATTCTCTGCATTCCAATGTGTTTAATCACACTTACAAAGCACAGAACGGCTCTTAGAAGCAGCACGGCTCTGTTTAATGTGAAACTACTCATCACCCACAGACACTGACTCGAGTATAAGCCAAGGGGGGTCTTTTTCAGCACAAAAAATGTGCTGAAAAACTCGGCTTATACTCGAGTATATACGGTAAAAGTGTTTTGATTCATGTACTCGATAAGGGAAAAAAAAATGCACAGACATGTTCTGTATTCTATTTATTTGCCTTTACTGCATTAAGATTGGTTTGCATTGTTCCCGGTTCTATCTGTGGGCTTCAGAAAACCCCTTACTCCTGATAGCCCCAGATAGACCGATAGCCCTGCCCGGGTTGGTCCTCGTCTCAGCGAGCTCAGAGATCAATTCATTTCAACAACTCCTATATTATGGAGATAGAGACAGAGGGATGTGATCTCCAGTCCTCACACACTTCCTGTCCTAGGGTGACAGCGCTGCTCCTCAATAGATACAATATGAACTGTAAGTGTAGTCACTATAGAACAGGAAGTGGGTTATTGGTAGGCTCACCAGCTACAATTAAAGCAAAATAACCTGACAAAAAGTAAGCTAATGCAGCCATTAAAGCAAATGATGGATAAGCTTTGACATGCATTTGTTTCTTGGGTTTACATAACCTTTAATTCCAGAAACTCATAGCAAACAACATACATTTATGCTGTACGGATCAGAATTCAGCAAAGTGTATTTTAGGTGGCTTTGCAATTAAGAAAAATAAGAACTTTTTATTCAATAAAGCTGTTTGTTATTAGTATCTTGTAAGTGATTGTGTAAAATCTGTTCCTTCATTAAAGGCTATTTGCTTATCTCCAATTATAGCTCACTGTAAAATAACATTGAATTAACCAGATCAATTATGAGGATTGAGTTCAGTAGGTGGTGCATTTAATATCCAGCAGCTGATTATATATTAGTAATTGATGGCGTAAGCTCAGGTTATATTTTGCTTCTGTAACTATCATAGAGAATATGAACAATGTTACATTTTTGTAAATATTTTATTATATCTTTTCATGTGACAACACTGAAGATATTACACTTTGCTACAACGTAAAGTAGTGAGTGTACAGCTTGTATAACAGTGTAAATTTGCTGTCCCTTTAAAATAGCTCAACACACAGCCATCAATGTCTAAACCGCTAGCAACAAAAGTGAGTACACCCCTAAGTGAAAATGTCCAAATTGGGTCCAATTTGGCATTTTCCCTCCCTGGTGTAATGTGACTCATTAGTGTTAAAAGGTCTCAGGTGTGAATGGGGAGCAGGTGTGTTAAATTTTATCACTCTCACTCTCT